>OX579660.1:3075070-3675070 GCA_951230895.1 Carpatolechia fugitivella
TACTATATGCAACTTCTAAACGTCTTGATCAAACTTGGCACACAAATAACAAAAAAACGTCATAAGCCAAATAAAAAACTTGAGCGTAGCTGCGGTGGTCGAGTCTACGAGTATTAGGACAAATGGAACCGCGATGTCGTGACTGCTCGATTTTCATTTTCGGGTTATTTACTGATACAATCTCGACACGGAATTGCTAAAAGCGATGAGTCAATGCACAGAATTAATTAATACTAGCTAGTAAGATTTTCCCGTGGGAAGAAAACTTTTCCCGTAAAAAGTAACCTATGTGTTAATGCAGGTTACAAACTATCTCCATTTCAAATTTCATCCAAATCCGTTGAGTACTTTAAGCGTGAAGGTGGAACAAACATCCAAACATATTTTCACATTTATAATATTAGTGTGACATTATATTCTTTTATGAACCATATTTCTTGAACTGGCAATAAGCAATATCTTTCGTGACTAAAATCCCATGTATTATAAAAATCTGTATTTATTGTTAAACAAAAGTTTGTTCAAATCGAAATTAAATACTTTCGTTTAACTCCCTTCAAAAGGTTAGGCACTAACCCCTTAAAATAGGGCGTATGTACATGACCTGATAATAACAACAACTTTAAAAAAAGTCGTTTAAACACAAGTGTGGCTTGTGGTGTTGTAGGGCTGTGACATATGTTTAAGCTTACTTATGGCTGGTTTACACGTATTAAGTTGTCAAGTAGCAACTAAATTTTAACTAAATTTTAAGCGACTAAATTTTAAGTAAGTGTTTACACGTCATTTTAGTAGTTAAGCTCTTTAGTTAGCCCAAGATGGACGATCAACAGCGAATTCAAATCTGTAATAAATATAATAAATAAAATAATAAAGTATAATAAAATATTTATTTTTTTATATTATATTATTATTATTTTTAATGATTAATATTTAGTATTAATAATATATTAATCATTAATATTTTTATATATACCTATAATCTATATAATAATATATATTAAAATAATTCCAAAAAATAAACATAAAACACTCGCACTTAACTTCACACTTCGCATTTAACTTAAAATTAACTAAATCGCGCCTTTCCAAACTAGCGGGAGATCTACTGCTTTGAACCCAATTTTTAAAACATTAAGCTATGAGCTTCACCACATTTATTCTTTAAGTAATTCTGAACATTTCTGTCGCGGGCCACAAGAAAATAAACGCCGCTGGTGGGGGAGGGGGGGGTTCAAAGAAGCCGGCCGCCCACCCGCTTTTAAAAAAATCTACACGTTTCCAGCAGGCTACTATGGCAAGTTTGGTATCATTTTCATATAAATTGAAGAATTCATTTCTGATATTTATTTTAATAATTTTCATAGTAATTTTTCGAATTAATCGTATAAAAGTAAAAACTTTGCAATGATTTTTTTGCTTTGAGAACTAATAACTCTTTAATGGGAGAAAAAAAAATAAACAAAAAATACTGTAGTAAAGCTTATTTTATGCCGATTCTAAAAATATCAACTTTAATAACATTTTTTTAACAAAAAGTAGGTTAAAAAAAAAAATAACCTTACAGTGTAGGCGAGGAGGCGATCTACGTATTTTAAAAAAGGGTCTGTATTTTTTGAGTTATGTTAAGACGACTAGTAGAGCTAAATTAGCAACTCAATGCACTTTAGTTGAAAATTCAACTGACGCGCTACTGGAGTAATGTTCATATTAGCGTGCGATGATTCACGGAGGTTACGTCCAACACTGCGCAGGAATCGTGCGAAAAACTCGTTCTTTTCTGTTTTTTGTAAATACTACGTAGCAGATCAAAAAAGTAAATAACTATTATGCTTGTATTTTGCTTGAAGAAAATACTGCCAAAAATACAGAAAGATTGAACGAGTTTTAGTACGATTTTAATCGTTTATAAGATTTTTTTAGAGGTATTTTTGTGATTTTTTTCTGTCAGGTTAAAATACTTAAATCATGTTTTGAAAAAAAAGTTTTGAACTATTTAACTGCAATATATCACCATAAATACCATATATTTTTTTTGCAGTGAATCATTTATTTTTTTTATTCAGAAAACTCACGTTTAGGTCATGTAAGCCTCTTAACTTCTTTGTAAAGAATCAGCAGCTAGATGGCTCGCTTAATATCTTCTTCTGAAAGTACATACGAGAATACTATTAATACGATATTAGTCTAATAGCATTTGTAAAAATAGCCATAAATTTATGTCACTGGACTGAAAAGTTTGAAGTAACCAGGAACGTATGGTTGGTCATCTACTTATGACAAAAATACTTACTTTTAATTTTATACACAATTTCCGGCGCAGAGACATAATTCTGTGCACTTTAATTTTCGTTTAAAACAGTTGCATTCGATTTTTGCATCCTGTTTTGCACTTGCACCGAGTAAGTTCCAGGCACACACTTGCGACATCTGTTAAATCAGACCAATGAGGGGTCCAAATGCCCTCATTCATAGTCCAACCCCAAGAAGAAGGACTTGGAAGGTTTTGGGTTGGCACTAAGGTCTGGCCCCAAACATGGACACCTTGGTACATTGCGCGAAGTGTGTGCTGGTGAAGGGCGGCATTTGTTGGAGGAATATTCTCTAATGCTCGGTCTTTCTTAGTAAATAAATATTTCCTACAATCGTTAACAGTACTGCAAGGGCTTGAGCTGAAAAATAAAATCTTGGAGTTATTCTCACGTCTCCCACTACATAATATAAGTCACTTTTTATACTACACCTTCATAATCGGAATTTGTATCGAATTAGTTCTGTCTGACTTACCGGTCATACATTACAATAATAAATTTCTGAATAAAACTGTCAGCTTCTGCTAATTTTCCATCAATCAATGCCTTAAATCCATACGTTGCATCAGGGTAAGCATTCCAGGCGTCAAATGCGGTCTTTTTGCCTCTACCATTAAAGGAAGACACTGTGTCGCATCCTGTCAAGGCATGGAAAATTGGCAAGACTTCAGCTCTTTCTGGTCCTGAAACAGTGTAGTAATAAGTATCCATTTTTTTTTCAATATTACGTTTTCTATAATATATGTACGATGAAAACGTACCGAGTGCATTGGCAATAGAGTGACATGAAATGTAGGTGTGGTTTTTGCCAGTACCCATGTGGATCCACAACTCTTTTAATGCTGGCAATTTTGGTACAGCCGAAATAGCCACCACCACCACGTCTGTATCTACAGTTCTAATCAAAATGGTTTTATATCCCTGATCGACAGCATCAGCAACATGAAGTACCATCCTAGTATCGGCCTCTTCATGGTTACATGGTTCAATCATTTTCCTGTCACGACTGATATTGGACAAAACTGCACTTTTTTGTGTAACATTGAACTCCTTATCATCAGGCAAATCCATTGAGAGGCATCGGATCGATAGCAGATCAAAAAGCTCTTCTTTATTTAACTCGACGCGAAGGAAATTTGCCCAACTTTTTGGAATTCTAGTATTAAGATCAACTTTAGTCCGTTGTCCCGTTCCTCGTTTTTGGCGTGTGGTGTTTTTCAAGCTATTAGAAACATAGACATCCCAAACTAGGTCCAATCGTGAAACAGTGGCTAATTCGTGTTTTATAAAAGGGACAAAAATTTTGTCAGCATATTCGCAAAACGTTTGTGTTAAGCCGGGGTTGAGCATGTGAACTATAGCCGGTCCGTCTAAGATTTTCACGGTTACGTCTGGAGGGCTCGGGACATATGTCACGCTTTCACTAGGGAGACCTTTTAGGCAGTTTAGTAGGTCAGACTTAGTCCCTGATCGCATCGTTCCTGCCACAGCTAAAGCTGGTGGAGTAGGCTGATTTTCATGACTGAAAAATTGGTCTAGATCACCAGCTCTATGCTCCGAAGTAGCAATATACAATTTGCTGAAAAGATGGCAATCATTTTTCAGCGTCGCAATTTTGTTTTTATCCTTACTTTTAGTTGATTTTGTTTTATAGCTGGAAAGTAGAGGCAACTTATTGAGTTTAATTGGATCTTGTAATGACTTCTTTAGACTATTAAACCGCAACACAACCTCTGCCGTGCAAGTAATCAGACGAAGTGAGCGAAGATTGCAATGACGCGGACGTATTGGCTGCTAGGTCATCGAACTCTCGCGCCGGGCGCGAATAATTTCTTTACCACTTCTAGGTTTCAGATTTTTTTTCCCAACTTTTTGTGGAAGGATGTCGTAGAAATTGATATTTTTAGAATCGGCATAAAATAAGCTTTACTACAGTATTTTTTGTTTATTTTTTTTTCCTCCTATTAAAAAGTTATTAGTTCTCAAACAAAAAAAAACATTGCAAAGTTTTTAGTTTTATACGATTAATTCGAATAATTACTATGAAAATGATTAAAATAAATATCAGAAATGAATTCTACATCTTCAATTTATATGAAAATGATACCAAACTTGCCATAGTAGCCTGCTGGAAACGTGTAGATTTTTTTAAAAGCGGGTGGGCGGCCGGCTTCTTTGAACCCCCCCCCTCCCCCACCAGCGGCGTTTATTTTCTTGTGGCCCGCGACAGAAATGTTCAGAATTACTTAAAGAATAATTGTGGTGAAGCTCATAGCTTAATGTTTTAAAAATTGGGTTCTCTATGGGAGCGAAGCAGTAGATCTCTGAGTATGAAGGAAAGCATCGTGATGAAACTTGCACACTTCTGCGAAGAATTTCAAAGGTTGTGTGTGAAGTCGACCAACCCGCACTGGGCCAGCGTAGTCGACTAAGGTTTAATCGGCCTAATTCAGGGTAGGCTCGAGCCCCTCGGTGGGGACGTTATATGAGCTGTTGATGATGACTATGCACACTGGATGTGTGTTTATGTTTTTAGAGATAATAATTTAAAAAAAATGCTATAATATACAAAATAACTAATCTTAATTTAAACTTGCAAAAGAGTAAAAAAATGTTCATTGCGAGATTAGGATTTTTCGCATACTTAATGTTTTAATACACGGTCTTCAAAAAAGGTTTCCATAGAATTACCAACATTCACAATAATATGATTAAAAATAAACTCTTAGGACCGCAAAATTTTTCATCAGAGAGACCTAAACAGCCTTGTGAAGGCTAGTCTGGGTAATTACATGATGAATAATGGAGTTTCATTTTGTACTATTTCAAGCCTTTTTTTACGGTATTTTAGTAGCTCTTTTGTTATTAAAGAAGTGTTTGTTTCTAGGCTCACCCAAGTGTGGTTAAAAAATTATGACAAAAGGCTAGTAAATTAAATATCACCGTGATAATAAACCCGTAAATTGTGACAATTTTAGTGAAGTGAACAACTACGAACTTAAGAACATAATTAGTGGTAGATATATTGTAAATTGACTTAAGAGGAAGTGGTTATAATTTTTGCTCGCAAGATTATAATAACACGTGTAACGCTATGTATTAAAAGTTAAATAATAGTACATTGTTATACGAGGGGTGAAGGTAACTTATTTAGCGCCGAGGCGGGGTTTGGGGCCTGAGCATAGCGAGGGCCCTAATAGTTCGAGGCACTAAATAAGTCTTTAACCAGAGGTAAACACTTCCATATCTGAATCAGATGAACTCATTGTGAACTTTTAAGGAATTAAAGCTAAAAGATACTGAAGACTTATTTGGTATGTCGGTTAAGTTGTGTAGTTCTATAATCGAAACTCTGGCACCTTACCTACCATTTTTATTCAATTCTTGTGTTGATCAGGGTGTATTTCCAGATTTAATGAAACATAGTAAAATACTACCTTTATTTAAGTCAGGAGATAAAAAGGATCCCGGTAACTTTAGGCCAGTGTCTATACTTCCGGTACTCAGTAAAATTTTTGAAAGGATAATACTTAATCAAATGCTGTCTCATTTTAATCTGAACCATCTACTCCATAATCAACAGTTCGGATTTACTAAGGGGCGTTCGACCACCGACGCTGCAGTTGCTCTCCTACATCACGTGTACGGGGCTTGGGAGAAGTCGCAGGATGCTATTGGGGTGTTCTGTGACCTATCTAAAGCTTCACGAGACGCTGCTAATAAAGCTGGAACATTATGGAGTTAGAGACGGAGCCCTATATTTGATCAGTTCCTATCTAGAAAATAGAATTCAAAGAGTTCAAATAAACAGCACGAAGTCACTGGGATCTAAAGTCAAAATTGGCGTGCCACAGGGCTCAATTCTTGGACCGTTCCTATTCTTAGTATATATAAATGATCTGCCTTTTATGGTACAAAACCGATCTAGGATAGTGTTATTTGCTGATGATACTTCTCTAATTTTCAAAGCTAGCAGACATAATCAAGATATTGACGAAGTAAATGACGCTCTTTCCCAGATCCATGATTGGTTTACGACAAATAATTTAATGTTGAATCCCAAGAAAACAAAATGTATAAAATTTTCATTGCCTAATGTAAGGAACAACAACTTAGCTATTGTCTTGAATAACGAAAATTTGCAATATGTAAATGAAACAGTTTTCTTGGGGATCACTATCGACGCAAGGTTACAATGGGACCCTCATTTAAATGCGTTATCCGCAAGGCTCAGCTCGGCGGCATACGCAGTCAGAAAGATTCGTCAACTGACTGACGTTGCTACTGCCAGACTTGTATATTTCAGCTATTTTCACAGCATTATGTCCTACGGAATTTTATTGTGGGGTCAAGCTGCTAACATAAATAACATCTTTGTGTTACAGAAGAGGGCGATACGTTCCATATATGAATTGCGTGGTCGCGATTTCCTAAGGGAATTGTTTAAAGAAATTGATATCCTCACAGTATCCTCACAGTACATATTTGAAAACATCTTGTATGTCCGGAAGAACACAATGCTATTTCCTAAGAATTCTGATATACATAATATAAATACTAGAAATAAAAATAAAATAGCGCACCCAAAGTTTAGACTGTGCACAGTTAATAATTCATTCATGGGAAACTGTATTCGCTTCTATAATAAAATACCAGATGATAATGTAAATCTGTCCGATAGCCAATTTAAAGCTAAAATTAAAACTATTTTATGTTCTAAGGCCTATTATACGATAAATGATTACTTAGATGATAAAAACGTCTGGTCAACTGTTGTTCCAAATCAACGGAGTAGATTGTAATTATGACTCATGTATGATTCTTTATATATTTAAAAGAAAAGTACAAAAGATACAAATCCTGTGGAGTTTCTTCTGGCCGTTCTTCTCCACAGAGGGCGTACACTGGTAGCGAACGTGCCATCCATGATAGCTTTGACGTCGAAAAATGATTTATAAAAATCTTAATTCGAATAAAAAATTTTGACTTTGACTTTGAACAAAACCCTACACATTAGTTTTAATTTCCATCATTGAAAAATGTTAAATATTTTTCTCAAATCTAATTATTTTAAAGTAATAGTTGAAAGTTAATTAGAATAAAGTCATTTAAAAAATATATTCCTGAATTAATACTTAACTTTATGTTATTTCAATTTAACATTGCACTGTAATTGAGTGGCTGTATAGAAAGATGGAACATAGTTCAATAGAAATGTGAAATTAGAACTAGTTTTTTTTTTTACAATTTGACAGAATGAATGAAAATTAATGAATGAATGACAGCTGTCAGTTGAAAGTGATTCTCCCTCCGGGCTGAAAAGTATTACCTTCAATCCGCTCCTGAGGCAACTTCCGAACTACTTTCAGAGTATGAGTAATGAAACAGCTTGTATGTAATGCACATAATAAGCTTTGATCTAGCGCAGGAAAATTAACATTATTTAACAATCCCAATCCAGTAATTTTGTAAACTTCCTTTCTCATAAACCGGGTGCAGTCAACCACATCGGTTACCTTTCCCAGTGTAAGTTGATACACGATACCTCAAGTTTTATTAGTAAAACTCTTGTTTTACTTGGCCTTGTTATACTGGTTAGGTATTCGCATTACACCAGGTACAAATCCTCGAGTTATATCCGGAAATCTCTGATTTATCATCCGGGTCGCGTTACCTGGGTAACCGGGACGGTTATGTGCCATCAATAGGATTACCGGCTATTGTGTTATTTGGGGATACAAGTATGTAATAAATGTATTACCGTGTTTTTCTTTTATTTTCGCGCGCTCTCTTAGTCTGTTAGTGTGGTGGATTTAGGAAATATTTTATATACAGTAGTTATTTTGTTAGGCGAACATTTTGTTAGGCTTGGCATACTAACCGTGCCTTGCCTCTACATTCTGGTGTTACTATCAGACTTTGTAAGAACTCGTTATAAGTATGAAAGTGTGAGTGAAAGGGAAGCAAGAGAATGTACTAGACGAAAGGATCTGCCACCACTCATAACCCCTCATCTAAATGTAGTCAAGCATGGAATCTTACACCAAGTAACTAGATTTTTTAATAAGTGGAGTTGAAGGTTGAGAACAGACATCATGTATTCAAAATAAAATTAAAACAGTTTTTGGTAAAAGAATGTTATTATGATATTGATGAATTTTTTTAATGGTAATAGGTAGTAATAAAAAGAATGACCAAATAATATAATGAAATGTTGTGTATATTGAAATAATGGAATGAAATTATAATGAAATGTTTAGTAGTAATAAGGTGTATTAAGAATGGAATTTAATGTAGGTATTTTTTATTTTGAATGAAATTTTTGTGTATTTTATATATTGCATGAAATGTATCAGATTATTTTAGTTAGGTTAAAAAATATGTACTATTTCGGACACAAATTATTTGTTAACGAATAAATAAATAAATAAATATTACAATTTCAAACGTAGGTAGCTAGTATTCTATGTGTACTTCAAACCATTACACAACGTGTTAATTAAATAATAGGCGGTAATAGTTCAGTCTATAAAACTGAACATATGTTATTCTACATAAGTGCATTAAGGCGCTACGCCGAAAAAAAATTGTTGCGCAAGAGGTGTGTCTAAAGATAGACGGCGCGGGCAGCGCCCCGCGTCGTCCAGCCGCTCCCCGCGCCGCCCCGCACAGACCCCGCTCTAAAACATGGAGGCGGGTCTATGACCTCTGCGACAATGATAAAATATTATATTTGTTTAATTTGATGTAATCGCGCAATTGTATATTACTATGTATGATTCGCTCTTTGAGTATATATTTTTTATTTTATTTTAATTAGTCTTTAGTGTAGTGGAGTGAAGGGTAGTAATGATTATAATTTCACCTAAAAATAAAAGATTTACTATTTCAAGATTCCAGACATTTTGACATTGTAATAGTAAGTATAATTTGAATTACTATAATACGGTCCGCCCGCGGCTACGCTCGCATTGTGTAAGATTTTCCCGTGGGAATAAGCCTTTTCCCGTAAAAAGTATCCTATGTAAGTGTCATATGTGTTCCAGGGTATAAACTAACTTTATTTCAAATTTCTTTCATACCAATCCGTTCAGTAGTTGTTGTCTTCCAGTATCTTCACTTCAAAATTATATAGGGGACAAGGGGAAAATAATTCCCGTTGTCACCACTTTAATTTATTTATAAAATACCTACAGATTTTCGAGTATTTTTTATTCCATTGTTTCCAAACTGAAGTCAATTTATTAATTGGATGCAAAAAAAGAAAAATGTGATGTTTATTTACGATTTACAATACGATCGATACGTATCTACTTATTTCTGATACGATCAATATTGTGAATGTTTCCGGAAATACATAATGTTTTCATCGTGTCTATTTTTTTCTTTGTGTTAGATTAAACAGGATGATCACTATAAATGTCTTTATAACATTTTTATCACACACACGTCACTTCAACACATCAATTATTTTTTTCTTTCACTGTCATTATTGATGAGTAATTGGTACCAAAGAAATCTTATATCAAATATTTGGTTCAAATCAAGATCAAAAGTTTCTGTTTTGTCAATACAATTGGGTATGCAAAGTATGCTAAATGCAAAACCATTTCGAGATATAAGGTTGGTTCCTAAATATATTTTGCATTTTTTTTTTGCTCAAAATACACGGTTGTTCATTTTTTTATAAAATCATTTAATTTCCAAATGCCCTCCAGAAAGTAACCTGTAGCCGTGCCATCCATGGTAGCTTTGACGTCGAAAAATGATTCATAAAAATCTTAATTTGAATAAAATATTTTTATTTGATTTGATATACGGTTGATTCTCTGCCTTGACAAACGAGATATATAAAAAAATTACACAAAATTCATCTTTGATTATGGCACAGAATCTTGCGCCACGTGTAAAGCTTGATCTGCTATTTAAATATATTTAATTGTAAAACTTTTACTTTAGTATTATATCAGACTGCCCACGCCGCGAAATTTTATTGATAAAGCATCGACTATTTGTGTTTACCATTGAAATTATTAGGGCGCTTGGTCTGGCATCACTAAAACACATTTGATGACATATGATGACAGCTAACTTCATACCTATATTTTTTGCTTGTCACTAGGCAAAAAATGTATTTTATTCAGCCAACTGTAGTATATGTATGACTCACTTCAACCACATCTAGATAGATATAATTTAGCATCTAAGTAGCTTGTAGTCAATACGTTTGTCTGACGCACAACACGTCTTTCATTCTGACACGCTCCTGTGTCTCCATACCTCATGCATGGTGACCCTGCCAACACTGCCTAGTATGGACAGTCCTGTGCATCGCGATTCGCTAGTGATAAAAATATAACGTGTTCGTTCGTAAAAATTGTAATAATGTGTTAAAACGAGGATCCGATAGGATGATGTTTACGTGCTAAAAGTGGGTCTTTTTAGATGGGTATGGAGTTCTTGAGGAAGCTGCGACGACTCTTGAGACGGGCAAGAGGAGGGTTGTGCTGTAAAAGAGGTGCCTGCTGTCTTGAGACTGTTTCGCTCTTCCAATATCGCAAGCGACCTCACGTCTCACGCTGGGTGGAACAATTCCTGCCATGGAGTAAAGCTTTCTCAGTGGTGTCGGTTTCAGGGTGCCCGTGACTATACGTCATGATTCGTGGAAAGCCGTGTCCACATTTCTCGCATGGGCTAAACAAGCCCAAACTGGACTCGAATATTCGCCTGCTGAGTAAGCGAGAGCAAGACAACTCGTTCGAAGAACGCGTGCGCTGGCTCCCCAGTGGGTAGTGGTAAGGCGTCTCAGGATGTTGTTCCGGGCACCAACTTTACTCTTAAGCTTGCGGCAGTTCTCTCTTTATGTCAGAGATCGATCCCACGTGACACCTAAGTACCGTCGAAAAATGTTTTTAAACTTTCATACAAATTAACTCGATCAGCTGATCACCTTGTTTGAAAAAAATACGAGTTTAAAAAAGTTTTGGAACGAAAGTTGTTCCGTTTCATGGGCCGATTATTACCACACGAGAGGTTTTACGTTATTTTGCTAAGACGTTGACACGTTGTAGTTTTGATTTGTCACGGCAAAGCTAACGATATCTCTTTAGAAATTCATTAAGTATTTTAGAATTTTGAAAGAATTTAGAAAGTGTGACAATATTTCCTTATTTCTTTATGTGTTATGCAATTCAAAGTCAAAGTCAAAGTCAAAGTCAAAATAATTTATTTCCATAGGATGTTATTACATCACTTAGATCCGTCATTACATTTTTTTTGGGTGAGTTCACTAACACAATGGCGGAATCTGTGGAGAAGAGCTCACCGAAGAAACTCCACAGTCGTCGCATCTTTTGCGTTTCCTTTTTTAAATAAAATATTGTCAATTACAAAATTAATGCTTATTACATATCGAAAAAGCCTGCTACTCAAACAATCTATTCCCATGGACACCTATCTTCTAAGTAATCAGATATCCTATAGTAACCTTTTTTATACAATTTCTGTTTTATAATTATTTTAAACTTGTCTAAAGGCAAGTTTTTAATATCAGTAGGGACCTTATTGTAATAGCGTATACAATTGCCTTTAAAAGAATTACTAATTTTATGTAGTCGGCTGACATAAGCAACCAACTTGTCTTTATTTCTAGTATTAAAATTGTGTATATCACTGTGCTTCTGAAAATTACTTATATTTCGTTTTATATACACAAGATTGTCATAGATATATTGAGACACAAATGTCAGAATATTGATTTCTTTAAATTTTTCCCTCAGTGACACTCTAGGCCCTAATCTATAAATTGCACGAACAGCCCGTTTCTGCAAAATAAATATACTATTAGCATTCGCAGCGTGACCCCACAATAAAATACCATAGGTCATTAGACTATGAAAGTAACTGAAGTAGACTAGTCTAGCGGTGTCTACGTCGGTAAGGGCTCTAATTTTTTTAACTGCGAACGCTGCTGAACTCAGTCGGTTCGACAATTTATTTATATGAGAATCCCATCGTAGTTTGGCATCTAAAGTAATGCCCAAAAAGACAGTCGAATCTACAAGGTCCAATTTCTGTCCTTTTATAAATATATCTGTAGTTACCGGTTTCACATTGGGTAATACGAATTTAATACATTTAGTTTTCTTTTCATTAAGTAATAGATTATTAACAGTAAACCAATTCACTATACTAGAGATAGCATTGTTTACGTCGTCATAGTTTGATTGTTGTCTTTTAACTTTAAATATCAAAGAAGTATCATCGGCAAACAATACTAACCCATGTTTTGCTTTAACAAGATAAGGTAAATCATTAATATATACTAAAAACAAGAAAGGTCCAAGAATTGAACCCTGCGGGACGCCCATACTTATTGAAGATCCGGGTGATCTTTTCCCATTAACATCGACCATCTGAACCCTATCTGTTAGATATGACTTCAGAAGGCCAAGAGCCTGATCTTTTACACCATAATGGCGTAGCTTCCTGACAAGAATGTCATGATGGACGCAATCAAAAGCCTTGGATAGATCGCAGAATACACCTATTGCATCCATTGCGTCTTCCCAGGCACCAAAAACATTGTCAATTAGCTCAACACCAGCGTCGGCTGTTGAACGACCCCTTGTGAAACCAAACTGAGCAACATGAATTAAATTATTGACATAAAAATGACTCTGCAATTGATTAAGTATGAGTTTTTCAAATATTTTGCTAAGAGTTGGTAGTATCGATATAGGTCTAAAATTTGTGGGGTCTGATGTACTACCGGCTTTGAATAAAGGTATCACTTTACTTAGTTTCATCAAGTCAGGAAACACACCATTATCTATACATTGATTAAATATGCAACAAAGGTGAGGTGCGATACAATCTATAATGGAACTTATAATTTTTACAGATAGACCATGGACGTCAGCCGTCTTTTTCATTTCCAGGGATTTAAACGCTTTTACAATGTCCTCATTATTTACGTGCCTAAATTTAAAATCTGTTTTACATTCCTCAAAGTTCTGCTTAAGTATAGATTCAGCAGCAGCGGGAGATGAATTTAAAGACTTGGTTGTTGAAACTGGAATGTCCGTAAAGAAATTTTCAAAGGCTTTTGCTACTTCTAGGTCTGTACTTAACAATTGATTATCTATTTTAAGCTTGAAGTTATTATGTGTAGCTTTGGCCTTTCCAGTCTCGCTATTTATAATTTTCCATGTCGTTTTCATTACATTGCTACTAGATTCAATTTTGTTTTTAATGAAATTGGATTTAGCTACGGCACAAACGCGTTTAAACATTTTTGAATAACTACGAACATAATCTAGAAAGGCCGTACTTTTGTTATATGATTTCTCTTCATAGAGTTCATATAATTTTCGTCTGCTCCTATGAATTCCCGCTGTCGCCCAATCACTAAACAAAGCTTTGTTATTAACTTTTATAGTTTTTGATTTAAATACCGTATCATATTCATTTTTGACAAAGTTAAATACTGAGTTATACAATAAATTTGGATCGTCACTGTATGGTATTTCCGATAATTTATCTAAAATATTATTCCTATAGTGTTCTAGCCGAGTGTCACTAATGGGGACACATGTAATATTCTCTTTTTGGTCCTTTTTTATTTTAATATTGAATATACCTATCTGACCAGAGTGATCAGAGGTTAATTTATTGATGACCGATTTGTAAGTAGGCGTAATGTTAGAAAATATATTATCAATGCAAGTAGCAGATGTTGCAGTAATTCTAGTAGGCTCCAAAAAAAGATAGTTCATGTTGTGACATAAAAATAAAGATTTAAATCTAGTACAAGTATTATTATCCTCTAACAGATTAACATTAAAATCACCACAAATTATAAAAAAATTGTTTTTATCGCTGATTTTAGTCAACGCTTCATCCATTATCTTTTCGAATAAATCAAAAGATGAATCTGGTGGTCTGTATACGCTCATTACAATAAGTTGTTCAAGTTCAATACAGGCTATTTCAATAGTACGCTCAACAGACAGGCTCACTATGTCAACTCGTTCCTTATATTTAAAACTATTATTAACAAGTATTAAGGAGCCACCGCGTTCTGCTTTTTTTCTGTTGAACGAACTAGCTACGTGGTGGTTATTAAAGCTGAACATGAACTGATAACTTTTTAAAAAGTGCTCTGTAATACATAAAATATCAATATTATTACAGTTCATGAACAACTCAACTTCTAATTCCTTGCTTAATATGCCCTGTATATTTTGATGACAATAAAGTGTTACTTACTTACTTATATTTATTAGAGGTTCTATTTTGTCATAAAAACTAAGATTCTTGGATTTTATTTTATTTTTAACATTGCCTCATTGTTTCCTTGGCAAAATAGTGCTCTTAACCGAGTTTCATCAAACCCATTAACTCATAGAAAAAAAAACGTTGTTTTCTTAATGGAATAGTCCACTAACCTAAGTTTTATCGTAATCAGAGCACTAACAAAATAATAAACTGTCAGTTAAAAAATATATGAGTTCATTTTGTTCAATATTATAATTATTTTTTTATAAATAATTATTACTCATCCAAAATATCATTTGAATAAAAATACTCGTAAATCAGTCATTCATTTTATAACTATAATTTGTAACGTGGGAGAACGGAAATATTTATTCCCACTGTCCCCTGTGTTTTTTTTCGAGTGAACATACTGGGGGACAGCGGGAAAAATCCTTAGTTGTTCCCCCGTGAGGGATATAATCCTTTGACTGGAAATAAGACTTGGCCCCGCACACACTTGGCTGGTTTTTTGTAAGCTAGGTATAGGCTATAAAATTACGTAACGAGTATGCAAACTTTACTTTTGAATCAATAAATAAATTATATCATACCTACCTAATACAATAAAAATAATTCTAAAAAACCGCATTTGGTTGAAGAATAGAACTACCTAACTATTCCTCTCGCGCCTGCCTGTGTTGTACTAGAAAAATAAAATGATCGACATCTGTAACTAGGTAGTATAATAAATAAATAAATAAATAAATAAATAAATATGTGGGATAACATCTAATTTGAAAAAAAATTATACCTTGATGTGCCGTCCACTGTACATACACATATACCCTTTGCGTAGTGTACTCGTATTATTAGTGTCGACCTTGAAAGTGATAGTATCACAAACTTGACTAAACCTTACTAAGTATACAAGCAGCAGGTATGGACCCAACCTATATTTATTTAATTAAAAATCGATTTAGAAATATTGTCAATGTAACGGATCGGACGGACGGATGTGACGGACCTACTCATAGTACGTCTTCTCCAAATAAAATTATTTCGTGAGCCGGGCGGCTTGGAGCGCCACCGAGCGCACATCCGTCGTCGGCAAAGATCATGGGCGACTGAGCTCAAGAAAGGAAAGTGATGACGCTAAGCTTCTCCGCACGTGTTTAACAGAGAAAGAAATAATGTTCGCGCGCTCCAAGTAAATGGCGTAAGTGCCAAATTTACTTTCTCAGTTTATATAAAAAGTACTAATTTGATTTGTAAATTGCTTGAGAAAAACATAAAGCAGTCGGAGACCTATCTTGTAACTAAATTTTGGCGACCAATAAATTACCATTTACCTCTCAGATTCAAATAACGAGAATCGAAGACGCTGCTTTGGATAACATTTGTATCGAGAAGATTTTCACCAAACATGTTTTGGCCTTAGTGTAAGCGTAGATATTAGAGTCCAATAACATATTTTAGAAAATCAATACATTTACTGACGTAGATAATGAGATCTGAATCAACAAAAATCTTGAAAATTCCCGGACTAGCCCCTTAATAATGAATTCGAAATTCGAAAACACATTGGTACATCTTCTGGACGGAAGGCAGCGGCCCTGGCCACTACACCACCGACGCTCCCAAACATCATCATCATCATCAATAGCACATATACGTCCCGAGGGGCTCGAGCCTACCTTGAATTAGGGCGATTAGGCCTTAGTCGACCACGCTGGCCCAGTGCGGGTTGGTCGACTTCACACGCAACTTTTAAATTTCACAGGAGTGTGCAGGTTTCATCACGATGTTTTCCTTCACCGTAAGAGCATCGAATAAACGTACTTATGAATTCGAAATTCGAAAACACAATGGTACGTGGTGGGGATCGAACCCGCGTCTCCCCGACGGGAGGCAGCGGCCCTAGCCACTTGGAACGAAGGTGGAGGTGGTATTTTAAAGGAATCGATTAGATGTAACGATAGGTCTTTTATTTATTTGATTTCTTTTGCCAGATTTTTACACACGCGCTGACAAACCTAGAATCAGCTCTTTTTTATTAAGTCAAACTTATCTTCCAAATTCAAATAAATCCAAAGATACCAAAAATGTTTATGGCCAGCAACAGCCAAAGAGGCAGAGAGGTATAGGTATGCACACATACCTAACACCACTACACCACAGACGCTCCCAAACATATTCAAACATAACTGAATTATCGAATAGGCATCTTATTATAAAGTTTTAAATTTCGAACAGAATTTTATTTTTTTCTGAACTCGCTTTAAACTTCGCCGATTATGAATTCTCCCACTGCGATGAGCTATTAGCCTCTATCGATTTTAAGCACAGATTGCTTGAAATTTATGGCTGCGATCATATCAATTACGCAGGCGTTTAGCTTAACCCTTTCAACGGACAGCTTGGGCCTTTCATGGTTCAGCATGAACAGCTTGGATACAGTGGCGAGTTAACATAATCCGTCAGTCAACTAAAGCACAAGTACAGTGGTGATGTAACTTAAAGGTATATTCATACTTGCATAATTACAGTGGTGAGTGAACTAAACTGGGCAAAATGTAGTCCCTATAACCATTTATAACTAAGCCTTATCTAAGTAAGAAGATCAAAATAGATCGGACTTATATTTTATGTTTTGATCCTTACGACTTAATAGTGGAGTATTAAGTCTGTACTAATACGTCAGTTAAACTAGGCAAGTATTATGTCAAAAAGACCGGGCTTAGATTTCGTGTTTTGATCCTATTTACTACTTAACTGGGTTAAGTGGTAATAGTTACTGCTTGCTACTTGCTGCTGCACGTCAGGCACGTTAAGTCGTTGGTCTCGGGTACTATCTAGTCATTACACGAGCCATGTCAGTGACCTTTGGTGGCTCTATAACACTGACACTAGGGTTTGTGAGGTCGGTTGTTCACTTTACAACCCACACGATGAAGAAGAAAAACTTGCTGCTGCAGTAACTAGTAAGGTGACTGCTGCGGCAACCACTAATCCCGGTTACGTGACAAATAAGAACGGCAGAAAATAGAAGCCCAATCTATTTTGGCCGATACTTTTAGGAACTACTTGCCGTGTTTAGTGAAATTGCCACTGTAATTTGTGCAAGTATAAATATACCTTCGCTTATGTGTGAACGACACTTTAGGGAATTTGATTTCGGGTGGAATAGTTTGTTTTTTTTCTAGGTACATTCCCAGACGTAAAGAGTTCTGGTGAAGCTATGCTCTGTGACTAAGTTGCGACATACATAAGTTTTTTACAATAAGTATAGAGAGATAAATTTAATGTCGTGAGCAGGTATTAAAAATACGTAAATAATGTACAAAAAACGTTTTTCTTTTCAATGAAGAAGCCAAATAAAATAAACAAAAACTAGCAACCGACTAAATCAAAAAACCTCAAGTAAATTACCGCGAAAAGAATCTATTTGCCGCGCGGCTACTAAACGGTTTGCAAACTTTTCTTATCTTTTTTACTGCAGCTGCGAGAAATATTTTATCGCCATGAAACTCGTGATAGAAACTGAGGCAATATTTGAATTTCCTCCGGCGTGGCTTCTGAGCTGCCTTGAAACATGCCTTTGCAACGAAAACTGCAGCCTGGGAATTAAGAGACATACAGCTTATATGTGACTTGAACAGGGTACGTAAGAGGTTTGCACATTGCTTGAAAACTACATAACCTTAATTCTACTACATACAACTTAAATACGTCCCCGCTGAACCCACATTCAATAGGGTTCGGTCGGACTATTCCTAAATTTACCACATTTTATGAATTATTTTTAAAATATAGATTAGAAGCAGACGATTCGCGAAGAAAAAACAGAATCGGTTGAAAAACGAATTTACAGTGATTTTTCAAACTTTCAATATGTCTGTCTCTTTCAAAAACGATATTTTTGTATGGAGATTATATGGCGCTACTAGCAACTGACCTCACAAGTGGGTCTCTGTCTAATCTTGAATTTTATGAACCATTTTTAAAATATAGATTAGAAGCAGACGATTCGCGAAGAAAAAACAGAATCGGTTGAAAAACGAATTTACAGTGATTTTTCAAACTTTCAATATGTCTGTCTCTCTCAAAAACGATATTTTTGTATGGAGATTATATGGCGTTACTAGCAACTGACCTCACAAGTGGGTCTCTGTCTAATCTTGAATTTCAAAACTTTATAACTCGGTCAATTTTAAAGATAGAGCAAAAATTCTAAGTGTTCGATAGCAGAAACCAAAAAGTTTGGATTTTTTAAATTAAAAAAGTAGTCCGATACCCTATTAAATAAGTAGTGGGGCGCGTCATTTGAAGCTGGACAAGCTACTCTACTTAAGTCTAGCAACAAAAGAGTTTGGTAACCAAAGGTAGCAAAAGAGTTTAGGGAGTGACCGTAATGCGCGTAACGTAACTTCAGCGGCACATTATTTACAAGTGCGTAATTTTTTTAGATACCTAATTTGTTAATATCGTATCGTATCGTATAGTTTTTACTGCCAAGCAACACGTATCAAGTATGTTAGATCATATTAAAACAAAATTTATGACAACAGTTCCAATATTTACTGTATACGCGGTCGTTTGGTTAGTTGTTCAAACATAATATTAAATAATTTCTCTTTTCATTATTTAATTGCTCAGTTAATTATTGGATAGAGAAGTTAATATTTGACACATGGAATATGTGACGAGGTGGCCGAGAGGTTAAGGCGTTGGACTGCTAATCCAATGTGCTCTGCACGCGTGGGTTCGAATCCCATCCTCGTCGACATTTTTTAACACTATTGATTGATTGATTGATATATTATACTTTATTGCACCAAAAAAGGCAAATTCAATGCTATATAGCATTTTCTACCAGCTAACCTTTGGTGGTTAAGAGCAGGTTGAGGGTAGTGCCGCTAAAACAGCGTTCAACTTGAACTAGTACATCAATAGGTAAATATCAGACAATTGTTAAACTTACTCATACATAAATATACATGCATACTATTAACTAAGCGTAAAATTTATTAAAAATTAAATTGTTTTGATTTTGATGCCTTGTGAATCTGAATCTAGCATGTCATCGACGTAAAGCTCAGTTTTGTATTCTTAGGTTTGTGTAATTCGTAAAATTTCTAATTACTTAAAACAAAAGAATATAATTATCCATTGTATAAATATATTAAAAACACCTTCAATAAATTGTAAACTTAAACTTGTGTTGTGAGCGACGAAGTGAAGTGACAGTTAAAATTTTAAAAAGACTTGGCTTAAAGGTCTAGTAACCGGGCCATAAATTTTAAAAAAAATCTTTGTTTGTTTTCTTTCCCGCCTAAACTATGCTTGCTAGAGTTACGACGAGCAAGCCATATCGTGCCATCCATCAATTCCTATAATAAAATTAAAACATATAGGTGTTACTCAATCGAATTTGATAGCTCAACGATAGGTATTATTTTTGCCTTTTTAAATGTTTCTTTTTTTTTCTTTGGGAGTTTTTTATTTTTTTAATTTATTATTTTATCTTTTTAGACATTTTCTGAGTAGGTCATGTTCCAGGTAAGTCATTTTCTGAGTTATTTAGTGGGAATCTGGTGAACTATAACGCACAAGAACACAGGGTTTTATCTTATCATATCACAGACACCATCCTTTCACGTAACTATATTTATAATAATGCATATAATAAATATGTACTTTTTATCAGGCAGTTGTCACGCTTAATACGTCGATTTTGCGACACAAGCATTAGGAGGTACTTTAAAAAAATTACTTTTAGCTTCTAAAAATGTTTTTGTGTTGAGATGCAATGAACCAAATAGGGGATCGGACTACTTCTATTTATTTTATAAATCTAAACTTCTTAGTTTCTGCTATCGAACACTAAAATATTGTTTGCTCTATCTTTAAAATTGACCGAGATATAAAGGTTTGAAATTCAAAATTAGACAGAGAGGCACATACCCACTTGAGACGTCATTTGTTAGTAACGCCATATGATTTCCATACAAAAAATCGTTTTTGAGAGAAACAGACATATTGAAACTTTAAAAAATCACTGTAAATTCGTTTTTCAACCGATTCTGTTTTTTTCTTCGCGAATCGTCTGCTACTAATCTATATTTTAAAAATGGTTAATAAAATATGGTAAATTTAGGAACAGTCCGATCCCCTATTGGGACGCGACTGTTGAAGTTAAGTTACGCGCAGTATGGTTTGACCTTTAGATGTATCTTAAGTAAAGTTGTTGAGTGTTATTTGTGTTGAGTACTGTACCGTGCAGAATGTTATCTTTTGATTTCAAAGAGACACAAAAGCTTTGCGTTTTCTTTGACAATCTTTATAAGAGTCGTTTTGTTAAATTTTGTTTAAATCAGTTTTAAGCACGTCATATAAGAACTTAATATTTGTAAATATTTGCTTTGTGCATCATTACGTGTACGTATGCATATGTCTGTTTGTCTGTATGGTTGGCTCTCAATCAATCAATCTACTCAGGTCAATCTACTGAATCTTTTTAGTACAACGATTTAATGAGTGATGGATGACTGATGATAATGACAAAGATATTTTAACACCGAAGGCCTGTTTTACTGCGGGAGTAATCACGAACAATGCAGGCGTATCTGCGGGTGAGCAGAGTTATTTACTTATTTGATTTTGGAATGCTAACAGCTAATTATGACATTTTGTAAATTCATGAATAGATTAAGGAAGTAATGCTAATTAATAGTCGCCACCTATAAACAACAAAATACGTACCCTGAGGAAAAAGTAGATAAATGTGCACCTAGTAACAAAAATAAGAAAATAAGTTGTATTAATAATAAAATAGTTATTTTCACCTCTCCACCTCGGAAAGTTGGCTTTTAATGCCCGAAAACAGGGTCGAAAATCGCTTATTCATTTCTAGACATGCAAACCATTCTCATGTCTAGAGAGGCGAATTAGTTTGAATTTCGAACATTATCTTACACAGGAAAAAAGTTTACATAATATCCGCGCGTAAAATAATTGACGTAAGCCATATTTTTTTTATTGGGTGTGTTCCGAATCAAACTTTCAGCGCCGTCAGCAGCAATCAGAAAACCAAAAGATTGTATGGGTTTCGCCTGCCTTTAAGTACTCTAAAATCGATTTAAGCGCGTCTCGGAACGCAGGGATAGGTTTTCATATAATTTTGGAACGCGCCCTAAAAAAACATAACCTAAAAGTTTGTTTATTGTTTTGGTTTTAAAATTTAAAAGAATTATGATAAAATACAATAATTTAATCACATCTTATAGAATTATATCTAAAATAAGAGAACTCTTGTACATTTTTAAGTACCAATATTTACGTAGGTAAGTAAATAGTTAAATGATTTGCTTGCCGGAACAGGTGAAAAATAATGTGTTGGGTTTGAGAGGAATCTTATTCTCACCTCGAACCTTAGAATCCCTCGCGAGCTTCAGGAGTCTAGTTTTAGAAACACTCGCTTCGCTCGTGCTTCTATTACAGACTCCTTCGCATGCTCTGGTTTCAATATCAGTTCTCTGAGGAAAAATCAACATTCCTCTCTTACCTAACAAATAACTATTGTGTGTTTTTAAAAATAGACTCCAGAAGCTCGCGAGGGATTCTAAGGTTCGAGGAGAGAATTAGATTCCTCTCAAACCCAACACATTACTTTTCACCTGTTCCGGCAAGGAAATCATTAACTATTTACTTACCTATTGGTACTTAAAATGTACAAAAGTTCTCTAATCTTATTTTCGATATAATTCTATAAGTTGAGATTTAATTACTGTATTGCATCATAATACTTTTAAATTTTTAGTTAAGAAGATAAAAATAAACAACCAAAACAATAAACAAACTTTTAGGTTATAATTTTTTAGGGTGCGTTCCAAAATTGTATGAAACCTATCCCTGCGTTCCGAGACGCGCTTAAATCGATTTTAGCGCACTCAAAGGCAGGCGAAACCCATACAATCTTTTGGTTTTGTGATCCCTGCTGACGGCTCTGACAGTTTGATTCGGAATACGCCCAATAAAAAAAAATGGCTCACGTCAATTATTTTACGCGCGGATATATGAAAACTTTTTTCCTGTGCAAGATAATGTTCGAAATTCAAACTAATTTTCCTCTCTAGACATGAGAATGGTTTTCTCATGTCTAGAGAGGAAAATTAGCATGTCTAGAAATGAATAAGCGATTTTCGGCCCTATTTTCAGGCACTAAAAGCCAACTTTCCGAGGTGGAGAGGTGAAAATAATATTTATTTGCTTAAAATATGGTGGAAATTACATAGTGAAAAATACATAATTTTGGTACTAGCATCGTTATTGTAAATAATATATCCGATGATAGCCATGAATTTGATTGCAACTATTCCGAATACAAAATAATTTCGTAATTTACTTTGCGTTTTTCTGTAAAATTAAAGGAACATTATGATGATAAACGAATAATGTATTTATTGATTTGAATAAATGGTAATTTAACTATTTATTTATTTATTTTTCTATTTCTGCAAAAGTAGTAATAATGGCGGGCGCGGACTTGTAATAATTTTATTAAATATCCAAAAAATGGGATATTTTAGTTGTATCACTAACTTTAAGGAACCTCTACTCGTCGGATCTTAATAATTGATTGATAAATCATTGTAACATTTTTATTTCTTGAAATATGAAATCAATCGAGTTAAACTTGTAAGTTTTCTATAACAAAATAACTCGGAGGAAATAGGACTCCGAGCGAAATAACGTTTCGATCAAAAATAATCAAAATGAAGTACGTCGCGCGATTAAAAATTGTTAAACCGAATTGTGAAAACGTATCTAGTACTATAAACACATAATACCTATACTACCAAAATAAATGCAGATAAAAATATTAGATTACCGAGGTTTTTATTTGATTCACTCGTTTATTGATTTAGCATGACAATTGTTTAAATACGTATACTTAATTACCCAATTTACATAATTTACTCAGTCTAGAAGTTAATATTTGACATAAGCTGCATGCGACGAGGTGGCCGAGAGGTTAAGGCGTTGGACTGCTAATCCAATGTGCTCTGCACGCGTGGGTTCGAATCCCATCCTCGTCGAAAACTTTTTTTAAATTTTTATTATTTATTACACTTTTCAAAATAACCAGTTTTCTTTTCCGGTAAATGATTGCTTGTCAAACCAAACCAGCTAATTATTTGATGTTTTGTTCGAAGAAGCGAGTCGCCAAGCGATTGTGTTTTGTTTTGTGTTTTGTTTGAAAGCACAGCAGCAGCAAAACCTTTTTCAAAGAGATGAAACTTCTTAGCATGATGTTATCAAGCAATGATCATTCAGTATTTTAGTTATATTTACGATTGATAAAAATTTATTATTAAAAGTTTGTCGCAGACTCGGTTTATGTGTATTTATTATACTCCGAGGTTAGTATAAAATAAAAATATTTCGAATATAATCATCCCACTGCTGGGAAATGGTAAGCTTCTATTTTATCCACGGCTCCCTTTTGTCAACAACCAACCTCATAAACCCTGATGTAAGGCCACTTGTCCTGCAAATATTCAACAAAACCTGTGAAAACTTGATCTGAAAATCCTGTGGTACAATGAAAATGTAAAATAAATTACAAACCTCTAATCCCAAACCTCTTAACTCCGCAAAATTGCTTATAAAAAACAAAATTGGAACGCAGAAATTTCAAATCACTACGAAACAAAATCCCATACAGCGACACATAAAGCCGTCTCAGCGGATATTTGCTTAACAAAATGTGGTACCAATATGCAGTATACCGACAGGGCTCGACGACGACAGTAAAAACGAACATACTCGGATATATACGACATATGGATATATCGGATATATCCCACCCGATGTCTATGCCGTCTATGCTATGCGATGTAAATATCCAGCAATAGAAAAAGGAATTAATCGTGTAGAAAGGACATTGTATTGTCTTCTTCTTATTTGCGTTTGGATGACAAATTAAATCATTCCGGCCCAGAACTTAGCCACTTTGACTGCACTATTTGTGGCGTCCATTAAGTTCTGCTGCGAACAGGTAACAGGGCAGGCAGGACAGGAAACTAGATGAGTCATGGACTGCACCGCTGCTCCACACACAGTCTAAATTTGGGTTTTCCAAGAGTCAAAGTCAAAGTCAAAGTCAAAAATTTTTATTCGAATTAAGATTTTTACAAATCATTTTTCGACGTCAAAGCTATCATGGATGGCACGTGTGCATATTCTCCTTGCTCCGGCCGACCTGAGTCCGAAGTCAATTTAAAGACTTCCAGATCGGCCACGGTAATCTATGTCCAGCCGGTAGACTCTCAAAAAACGGGACAAAGTATTATAACCAACAGTTTTTACAATTTATTGAAATTCTCCTATAAAAAAAATGGTCTGGACTCCAGACCAGACACAACCTACCTTATTTTAAAAGTCCAGCCATGGCTAAAACGATGATGTACAAAATATAATCAATTATAAGCTATTTATGTTAACGATCCATAGAAACGGCGTAACGGCATTCTAATGTTATCCTGTAGCAACCTTAAGACCTCTACCTGTCTTTCCCTCTCTGATCCTGCCGTTCCACTATTTACTTATCTATGGTTCTGAACAATATGGGGAGGCCATCCATACTATGCCATAGATAGATGAATAATAAATAGTAGGAGGAAGGCTGACGGCTGATAGCTTACTATAATAATAAATGGTTGAATGACAGCCCTTCCCATTGCGTGGATCAATCGAACTAGAAGCTCAGAGAGCTCTTTACTCATCAATCATCAATGGGTTAATTGCGAACTTTCAGATTTATAAGGAATATAACTTTCAATGCTACTTCTATCAATTTGGAATGTCTGTGCTCTAGTGAGAGTACCTCTGTGATCCTCAGACAATGTGGCGACGTAACGGCGAGGCCAGGGTATAAATACTCCTGATCTGGCGACGCGTGGCGTTCGCTTCTCCTTATCTTTCAGAAAATTCCTTCGAAAAATTAAGTTCCATCATTTAATAGTCCAAATTTCAGAGTGTACTATGCTAAAGTATTTTTTTCTAGAAAAAGAGAGCTACTTAGCCTGTTTGGTTAGGTAGGCTTGATAGCCTCTGGTGATCAGTTTGCAAAAAGTAAGATAATTCCGTATTTTGGAAGGGACATTACGCTATTGGTCCCGGCTCTTGTAGGGCAATAGTTTTGACATGAGCCATGATACACAAGTTTTTCAATTCTGCTTTATCATCGTGTGGGTTGTAAGGTTGACAACCGACCTCACAGACCTAGTGTAAGTGTTGTAGTGCCGCTAAAGGTCACTTATGTAGCTGTGTAATAATTATCTCCGTAGATAGGGACCCACAACTTGCTTTCCAAATCACGGAATATTTTTATTCTTTCACACAACCAGGCGATTTAGCCTGCAATGTCCTAACCAAACTGAGAATGGTCTCACAAAGGATTTTTTGTTCGACAGTGTCCAGTGTGCTCGAGCACTCAGAAACAGAACAGTCACGAGGTAAAAGTTTAGTGCAAATTGTAGGTGCAATTACTTACAACAGCGTTGCATTTGTCAAAATCACAGTCGTATGCAAAATTAACAAACAAGTCAACGCAATCAGTACCGAATTCGCCATTAAGCATAATAAGTTTATTGCTAGGACCTTGGGCCTCGAAAGGCCTCAAAATAAAGCGAAAACTTCTTTTTACTGAGATGGGGCCTCTTGGCAAATGGCCAAACTTGCACAGTCGCAAAAAATAAATAAATAAAAAAAAAACATTTATTTCAGGCGTGCACCCATATAAAATTAAATTATTTACAATTTCGACACTATGAATAGAAATTTAAAAAAATTTAAATTATATTAAATTGCATTTAAACTTCAAATTTTACAAACAAATACATTACCTATTAATTAATTGTTGTAACGTAAAACGTTACGTTTTAAATATACTTAATATCATAGATAAAGACGTTAAAAATAAACAACTATAAATTAAGAAACAATTCACTAAACCTAACTAACATATTTTAATTAATAAATATAAACTTAGCCTAACTTAACTTATTTTGAATATATTAAACAGCTTAAAACTGCAAAGTACTCTAATTTACGTTACTGACTGTATTCAGCCGATATTCCTTTGTTCTGCGGCGCGGCAAGTACCAGGCACCGGCTGGCACCGGCGCTGGCGTCGACACTTGCGCGCGCGTCGCCTTGTCCGCCAATTCACCTCAGACCTTAACAAGAAGCGCCTGCGTCGTTCGTTCGCAGCTTCCCGCGCTTTCGCCAATAACGAATTCCGATTTTTAATTTCACATTTTGCAGTTTAAGGTTTATTAAATATATTTTAAGTTATAATCATAGTGAGTGATAAATAACCCCATTGGGGTTTCAAGTACCGGCTACGAAGACGTAATTTCTACGTCAACGCCGTCATCATCATCACGTCATCATCCCGTCGCACTCGCTACTTACCTCCTTCCTGAAGACCGACGTCGTCGTGCCGTTCACGTCTATGTACCTGCACTCCGTCCCGGGAAGTACCTTAACTCGGAAGTTTTAAAAACAGAAGGGCCTTCGGCCCACGACCCCTTATTTTTTTTTTATTTAAATAAATTTTTATTTTTTATTAACTGTTAACTTGGCCGCTTCATTTTAAAAACCGCTAGTTACATTGTTGGTCGCTGGGAATGTTGAAGGCTGTACGTACATAGGTACGTTACACGCCCCACATACAGCCCTCAACATTCCGTTGTCAGTTCTGCTAAGTCTGTCAGTAAATGACGCGAGCCGCTTTCTCATTACCGCATGGAAGCCATCCACCCTATGTGACACAAACATGCCGGACGCGCTACACCTCCAGGGCAGGAGAAGCATACATCGGAATGCATTATTGTATTGAATGTGCAACGCGTTATAAGTGCGTTGGGTGTACTTAGTCCATAGCTGGCAGGTGTAAAGCGCCTGACAGTAAGCACCAAACAGGGTTATTTTTACTTGATTAGAACATTTAGCAAAACGCCGTGCTAGCATATTACTACGTGCTACCAGTGCTCGTCTTTGTCTTTCTATATCGTCATCATCACTAAGTTTCTCCGTTAGGATGTGACCAAGGTATTTAAAATTGACAATATTCAATTTAGAATTACATAACATTATATCCTGAACATTTTGGGGACCTGTGCTATTATACTTAAAAATCATTACTTCAGTTTTTTTAACATTATATGTGAGACCGTGTTCACACGCATATGCTTCACATATTCTTAGCAAACGTGAGAGTGCTTTGACCGAGGGGCACAGCAGCACCATATCATCAGCATAGCTTATATTATTGACTATAGTATTGTGCATGCTGCATCCGACACCCGTGCTGCTGAGCCTCTCGATCAACCCATTCATGTATAAGTTAAACAGTGTGGGCGAAGTTAACCCACCCGGTCTAACGCCACACTCTCATTCGAAACACTATTACCCCACCTCACGGCATTACCTTAGTACGCATCAACATCATCATCAGGCACGCATACCAGTATTTAAATAGTGCTATAACATCTTGTGATATACCAGTTTGTGACATCTTTTCCCAAAGTAAGTTATAACTTATGGTATCAAATGCACGGCTTAAATCTAAGAAACAGGCATAAACGTTAGTATTTCTATTAAAATAATATTTTACAGTATTTTTCAAAGCATAGATAGCCGTGTCTGTCGACAGCCCTGCACGGAACCCAAACTAGGCACAATTCAGGTCAACATGCTCCATATCCGAGGTATTTCCATTTCTGTTCTTGACCAATGGTACAACTATTGTTTTCATAAACTCCTTAGGGAGGTAGCCATGCGTCATACAAGCGTTATAAAAAATAGATAATTTCTCGAATAGCAAGGGTCCACCATATAATACATGTTCTATACTAAGGGCGTCGTGCCCCGGTGACTTCCCACGCTTCATTGAACGTACGCATTTGAGTACTAATTCAGGAGTGAAAGATACACTTGGTGTTTGGGCAGCCACCGCAGCACGACCGCCCCTCTCGACCGAGTCAGGCTCACAAGACTGGTTCTCCCCACCACTCTGAGTACAAAACTTCTCTGCAAACATCTCCGCGATGACCCTAGGATCCTGAACGTTATTAACTGTCATTGGAAGGCTCGGTTTAAAAGAAAGGCTATTGGTGGATTTCCAGAATTTCCCAAAATCACCGCAAGACCTCTGCTTTGTTATAATATCCATTTTGATTATATTAGCATTATCCTGACACCACTTTAGTTTATTTTTAAAAGTTTTTCTAATTTGATACATGTCTTCATATATTTTACCAGTGCTGGAAGGCTTCCCGGGCCGAGTTATGCAGTTGCTTTAAGTGAAAATTCCAACCTCATGTTTTTTGGAAGCGATATTTTTCACTTTATAGGTTTTTATTGCGGCACGCGTCATACAATCTACTAATGAATTATAATATTTTGTAATTTGTTCACAGTGATCAGAATTCTTACATGAAATGTTATGGCCGCTTAGGTCACTTATATCTACTTTCATATTATGTAAATATTCGTCGCAAAGTTTGCCGTATTGATTACATTGTTCATTATTTCTGTTGCCCCAAACTACTTTATTCACTACTTGTTCCTGTACCGATACTATTGGTTTAATAATACTTAGATCACACTCGATAATTAAGGGAAAGTGGTCCGACCACGATACATCATTCATAACGTACACATCACGAATCGTGTCCCACGTAGAAGAGGTCACTATGCAGTGGTCCAGCCAGCTTGTAGTACCGTGTGCTTCACTTAGATACGTAAAAGTGTTCGAGTACTTACCGAGCACTTCAATATCCGCACATACCCAGCTCTGTTCTTCGCAGTATTTTTCCAGGTCACGACCAAACAGACAGTCAATGTCCGCATTGTAGTCACCCAACATCATCACGCAGTCGTCGTCGATATCGTCAACTATCGAGTTAATGATACCAAGACACTCGGTGAATGCCGGCGGATTCTCTACGCACTCAGTAGGCATGTAAACAGAAACAAACACTATGCTACGATTAGCTAATCGCGCGCGCATTGACACAATACGTTTGGAATCACAGCTAATCGGCGAGACATCCGCCACTCCGCCGTATGGCCGCCCCTTTATGGGGCCGCTGCTGGTGTCTACCGCAGATACTGCATAATAGTCGAAGTCTGGATCAATCTGACTCAAGAAGTTTATGTCATCGGGTAATAACCAGTGTTCTTGCAACGCAATAACGTTATACACATATCTCTTACATGTATGTATGATCTCTTGATACTTTTGCTGTTAAAGGATGCGACCTTTATAATACTAGTGTTATTCATTTTTGGTCTAAGTCTTATACGTCCTGAATACGATGCCTTCTGGCCAATAATCCTCTCGTAATATTACCTCAAGGTCTTTTTTCATTACTGATATTTTAAACGACGCAAAAGTGTGTCATTTTTTGGTGTTAACAGCTCCACGTTATGTACTTCTTGGTTTTTGTCACGTATGTAATCTGTTATATCTTCAGCTTTACACTCTTTACTAAAACGGGACACATAAATCGGGATAATTTGCTCAGCAGCTTTTAATGTTGAGGTTTGACTGGTGCCACGCCTGTTTCGCGTTTCTTTCTTTTGTTCTCCATCGTGAGGGAAACTGGATGCTCCCTCCATTAAGCGCCTCCGTTTTCGTGAGTGAATAACTTTCCGGTACCCGTCGGTGTCTACTAGGTGATCTTTCCGCTGTATAATTATTTGATTTTCAGGGACATGTCGGTCCTGAGTGCAGAAAAAAGAAACAGCTTGAGGCGCCACCGCATGAGGGTGCTCAGTAGGGCGCTGTGATGTCACCTGTGGAGAAGCAGACCCCCGAGACCACTTGCTGCCTCGCGTACGCAACGGCGGGTAGCTTTTCTCAGGCGCGGTCCATGGTACCGGACTATTACACTGTACCTCGCTGTCTTTATGCCCAAACGATACTCTTTCCTTGCTTTGGTATGTCTTATTTTCAGTTTTCATACGTAAAATTTCGTCGTTAAGGTGTTTGATCTCAGTTTCCATGCTCGTTTTAAGAACCGCCGTGTCCGATTTCATAACGGCCAGATTTTTCAGCAGGCTCGAAACGTCTAGATGATCGAATGTGACTGGTGGTAATCTATTCAAATCTTTTGCAACGAAAGTGGGCACTTTTATGGCATCCGTTTCCTTGATTATCGTTATTATATCCGATAGATTATTCGTATTCTTGTTCTCGCCGCGCCGAACATTTTTCTTGCAGACGGTGGTCTCACAAAGCGTTGATTTTGCGGATTCAATTTCTTTTACCGTGTACCAAGAATAACATATTTTTATCAGGGAAGGTTCGTCCATTATGTCCACTTTTCCTTGCACAAACGCCAACAATTCGTTCACAACTAAATAACACTCGCAAGCCATTTTTTACAAAACGATTACATTTCTTACGCAACAAACAAAGACGCGTAGAAAGTATAAAGCGCTTATCGATTGCTTGCAAAATAAAGATATTATTATTATTATTGTTATTATTCGTCTGCAAAAGTGGAGTCATATCACATGTTTTTATATTTTTAAATATATTTTCATCATAATGATAATGAATATATTGTATATTACTATTTATATAAATAAAGTCTCGTACACTTCACCCAAGAAGAAACCAAGAAAAAGTAGTTACTGTTAGAAAACATTGTAAAATCTAATAAAGTAAAGCCGCTTCCGTAACGTTTTCTCTAAAAAATAATGCAGTAAGTGCCAGATCGATTAATCATAAAAGACATTGACCTTCCGGTTGCTTGATCAGGGGTTGCAAACCTTAGCTAATTTTATTTAGGTTATGTATATAAGTGCGTCGGTGGTCTATTGGCTAGGGCCACTGCCTCCCGTCCGGGAGACTCGGATTCAATCCCCACCACGTACCATTAGGTTTTCGAATTTCGAATTCATATGTACGTTTATTCAACGCTCTTACTGTGAAGGAAAACATCGTGATGAAACCTGCACACTCCTGCGATGAAATTCAAAGGTTGCGTGAGGGCGACCAACCCGCACTGGGCCGGAGTGGTCGACTAAGGCCTAAACGTCCTAATTCGGGGTAGACTCGAGCCCCTCGGTGGAGACGTATATAAGCTGTTGATGATGTATAGGTATATTACACTTATTGAGGCCCATTTATTTTCAGTTAACAGGGCCCCAAGTGAAGTGAATCCAACACTGGAGATAATCACTCATTGTTTGCAAATAGGCGCTGCGTGGCAGAACTGAAATACTGGCGTACTAACACCGAGGCTAGGAGATCTACGACTGGTTAGGTTAGGTAGGTTACCCTAAAATGTATAGTTTAATGAGCAACCCTTAAGGCAAGGTAGCATGCGACCACGGCTATCTTCTGAACATTACTAATATCTATGCGTTAAATTGAAACATATATAAGTTGTTTACTTATTAGATATTAAATAAATAACTGAATAATTAATTAATAGATAGGTAAGAATTTGAAGATATTTTCTTGTTTCATGCCTTTTAGATCTCGTTTTTTCCGTAGTTGGGTTTTAGTTTTTAAACATATTTTTTGTTCTTCTGAGGTATGACTGTTATGACTACGTTCCGAGACAGCTATTTTAGTGCTGTCAGCGCCATCATGTCAGCGCCTACAAGGGATGATGATGTCGAGCTCCTGACCAATTTTGACCACGGCGACTGCTTTAGCACCGAATATGGCGCTCATTTTCTCGAATGTGACTCACGAAGCCTCAGAATAAAGAAAAACCGATCGGAGCGCAAGGCGACGTGTTTCAGAAATCTTTCATCAGCGGCCCGTTACAGTCCACTGCTGGACTATGAGCCTCCTCCACATGGAGGGTTTTGCCATAATCTTCACGCTTGGCAGGCGGGTTGGAGATCGCAGATTAAAAGGTTACTGTATCAGAGAGCGCTGCTGCCCGTTCCCTGTTCAGTGTGTAGTTCCTAAGTCGCCTCTTACGACACCCACGGGAAGAGTAGGGGTTGGTGACAAATGTATTCTACTCCGCCGTCACCACACGGCTAAGTTTCAGAAATCTTTGCACGAAGCCTATTTTACGTTTTGGCGAAGTAGGTAATTTTCTTAGAAAGCCAATTTAGAGAAATGTCATATTCTTTGTACGCCATTTTTCTTTATGAGCAAAGGTCCTCGCTTATTGTGGAGTATTGCGGACACGAGACTGCACATTAAGATGTGTAATTGATCGCTTTCGCCGAGTAAAATAGCGCGCGAAACCCAGACTAAGTATTTTTTGTGTTTCTGAGCGTTAAATGTGCAAAAGCATTACTTAAACTGCTCACTCAATGGCCATATTACGTAAACTATACATACAGCATGTTGTATCATATACTAAATTATCTTAGGAGCAATAAATTAGTCGTGACAAATATCTTATTGCAATGTCGCGATGTTTGGTAAGCCGGCAGCTGTTAGGCAGAATATTCGACCGGAATGGTCTGTTTGATAAACGGCAGATTTATTCTTTGGCATTCCCAGTAATTGACTTGGCACTCTACGTTGGTTTTTCTTTGCTATATTCATTTCTACCAATAGAAAAGGTGCAAAAATAATAGTTATAATTCTGAAGGTGCCTATTTCTTGATTTCTCGATAACGGATCTGATTATATGGATCATACCTGAGAAATTCGTAACACAGAACAAATAATGTCTGTAAAAATATATAAGGTCATACATTATGAGCTGCAGTGCGGTCACGTTAATGAGCAATAAGCTGTCTGACTCTTACCACCTTCGTGCGTATTATAGCCAGAGATTTTGTGCATATTACTGTTGTATTAGTATGTAGTATATTTTGTGTTATGTATGTTATTTTTACTATATTATGTACATTATTCTGTATATATTATATGTTGGATCTGTATAGAATATTTTTTTTTATTATTATTTTGTACAGTAGGTACTATTTCTGCACACCCGCCTATTCATCCTTTTTTTTTTCTTTTTCGCCCAATGGTTGCCTGGAAGAAATCGCTTAAAGCGATAAGGCCGCCAATTGCCTTCTCCTGTATCGTCTGTGTTTGTATGAGTGTTTTTATGTGCAATAAAGGATATTTGATTTGATTTTTTTTAAGGTCAAATGCAACGTTTATTTGAATATTTTTGTATGTTCTTTCATTCATTCATAAACTGAATATAATAGACCTGTCTAGTAATTAAGAAAGTTTAGGTACTTAAAGGTACTTTAAACAACATTATCTTCATGTAAATTGAATGCTTGCAAACCAGTCTTAAAAGCAGCTGTTTTCAAACTTAAGATACGTTTCTTTAAAAAAAACGTTAAATCGATATCTTTTGCTCCCGGCCGACCAATTATAACTTGCCGGTCTCAAGTTGAGCCCGCAATGCATATCGAAGTGTCCGAGGTCTGGACTATGAATAACTTGACAAACTTAGCTAGTAAAGTGGATCACCTAGGTTAAACCACATCTGATAATAGCCGTCGCTTCGTTAAAAAGAAAACAGCATGAAAGGAGGAAGCCTTTGTATCCAGCCAGTAAGGTACCTGCAATAGTTAAAACTATGCTTGTTAAAGAGTTAAATTGTATACAGCATAGGAAAAACTGAAACTAGTCAAATAACTGATATTATTCCGAAATATATCCGAAACGAAATCATCCAGCAGAGGACCAAGGTGGTGGATATTGTCCAGAAATGTAGCAAGCAGAAGTGGCAGTGGGCTGGCCACGTCTGTCGCAGAACCGATGAGCGTTGGAGCAGACGGGTTCTCGAATGGAGACCGCGTCTCGGGAAGCGTAGTGTGGGACGCCCCCCTGCCAGGTGGACTGATGACCTGAAGAAGGTCGCTGGTGGTGGCTGGATGAGGAAAGCGGGTGATCGTGCGCTTTGGCGTACCCTTGGGGAGTCCTACGTCCAGCAGTGGACTGCAATAGGATGATTGATTGATTGATTTCGAAATATTACGTAACTTACAGAAGATTTTCGAGCAGCCGAAAGGATATTAACATCAGTGACAGTAAAAAAAGTATAAGGTAGGTTTTACTAAATTAAAGGACAAGGCAAGCCAAGGACAAGCCATATAATAATACGCAACATATATTTTTTTAATTCTATGAATCATCTGTCACCCACATGATATAGATTATATCGTTAAAAAAAAACCCCCGCTACATGACGACCGTAGATAAAATAAACCGCGCGAAATAAAACGTAACCGCCAATAGTAGCGTAGTTCATTGTCTTCGCGCGATATAAACTTGGATACAATAGGCGGTCACTTCATATGTCGTGCGGTTTATTTTATCGACCGTCGTCATGCAGCGGGGGCAGCGGAAGTAATGCAGATAGATTCTCAACTTGTCTGTGCTTACGTCTCAGGGCGCAGCGATCTATCCAGGGTCTCACTTCTGATTGGATTCCGCAGTTGCTTATTTGATTTTAGCGGATAGTGTACAAGAAACTTGGGTCCAACTGTCTTTTGTTAGTTGCCCCGACGAGCATTCCAGTTTGGAACTTTGAATCAAGTAGTGACACTTACGTAAGCTTTGTTGGAAAATATTATTGCAGTTTTAATCATAATAGTATTTTTTATCGTTTTTGTTTTTATTTGTAGGTACCTTAACTCATGTTTTATTTTTTTCGCTGCAAATATATTTCGTCTATCTTATCATTTCTTATCGTATTACAATAATGCAGAAGTTAAGCCCGTGTTTCATGCCGCATTATTTTCGTTTCTTCACGATTATTAACTTTTTTTAAACCATGCAAAAAATCACATCAATTTGTCACTTTAGTATTGCTGCGTTATAATAAGATAACATAAATAAACACACTGTTTTCTTTATAAAAAAGCCATCTAACTATACATCTCGTCCTCTTTCTATTCATATGTGTTAACTAGCGGTGCGCCTGCGGCTATGATAACGTTTTGTAAGATTTTCCCGTGGGAATAAGATTTTTTCTCGTAAAAAGTATCATATGTGTTAATCTAGTGTACAAACTGCCGAGGCAGTCATGTCGGGATGTCACGCTCTAATCCTTAATTTAAGTTAGTCCGTCCTTTTACCTTTTAAAGATTGAAAAGGGACAGGAGATGGCCATCCTAATATTAGAGCTGTCAAACATCGAATTTGAACCTTATGGCCGTGTCAATTGCACAATTTTAGAGAGCATTAAAACATGCGACTTAAAAATCTTTTAAACTGACAGCTATGCCCTTATTTTAAGTTATCATTCGTTCAAATTAATATCATTCGTTCATCACCTCTCTTTCATTGGTCATAAAAACGAAAAGGATAGCTGAATTTTAAAATTAAAATTAGAGCATGACATCCTGAATCGAGGCCACTATCTCCATTCCAAATTTCATCCAAATCCGTTCGGTACTTTAGGCGTGAAATTGGAACAAACATCCAAACATCTAAACATCCAACTATAGGTATGATATTAGTGTGATGGATAGTATGATACAAGAACAAGTCACCAAATAGTACTGACTTTTATATCTGTACCCGTGACAGTAGTCTTCGCCACAAAATCTTCTTAACGTAACTTCTAAAGCAAAGCAAACGCAACCCTTCCGTGAACTGCAATTGCTCAACTTCCAAAATCGCACTAAATACGATTCACCGTGGACCACCATAATAAAGCTAATTCTTCTAGCCATTCAAACATGAAGTTCAGGTGGAAAGTTCATCCAGGATACCATTTCCACTTTGACCGAGTTTCTGAACTCGTGGACTTGGTTCTGTGGTGCCAACTTGTACTAACAGCTATGAAGGATGGAACACGAAAATTCATCTCCTCTTTTGAAATATTCTTTAAATAAGTGGACAGTTTTTGGTTGCAGTTTAAAAAAAGTGACTTTCGAACTGAAACAAAAAGTTTGTTTATTCTATAAAACTGATTTCCTTGAAACCCAATAGACTATTTTTACCGCTCGAAAAAGTTTAATTTCCACAGATGAATCCATAAATTTATCATGTTTGATAAATCCCAATGTTGGATAAAGGCTACTTATCACAGAAAATGTCTTATTCCCACACGTGAATCAATAAACAATAGGGGATCGGACTACTTTTTTTTATTTTACAAATCCAAACTTCTCAGTTTCTGCTATCGAACACTAAAAGAATTTTTGCTCTATCTTTAAAATTGACCGAGTTAAATTCAAGATTAGACAGAGAGGCGCATACCCACTTGTGACGTCATTTATAAACGCCATATAACCTCCATACAAAAAATCGTTTTTGAAAGAGACGGACATATTGAAACTTTAAAACCACTGTGAATTCGTTTTCCAACCGATTCTGGTTTTCTCTTCGCGAATCGTCTGCTACTAATCTATATTTTAATTCATAAAATATGGTGAACAGTCCGATCCCCTATTTGGGCATAGCCGTGGGCGGAAAGCTAGTAAAATATATATGTATACATATATATTGCACTCCCACTGGGAAGAAGTTCTAAGTTCAACAAGACGTAAGAATTTTCGTGCTCTTGGGACGAAATACACTACTACCTCCACTGTTTACTGAATCATAAAGCTTGGTGTACAAGTCATATATGTAGATAAGTTAAGAATAGAATATAATAGAAAAAATGTAAGGTAAGACCAGGAAGGCAGACAGCAATAACACATTTGACAAAAAAAAAGTATGAAATACATTAAATATATTTGTTCAAAGTCAAAGTCAAAATTATTTATTTCCATAGGATGTTATTACATCACTTAGATCCGTCATTACATTTTTTTGGGTTAGTTCACTAACACAATGGCGGAATCTGTGAAGAAGAGCTCACCGAAGAAACTCCACTTATTAGTTAAACTTATTATTAACCTCAGATGTTTAATGTTTGCATTATTTACGTAATTTTAGTGTTGTTAGCTTCCCTACAATATTAAAATAAAATAAAAATAAGCTTAAAAGGTCCCGACTCGACATAATGGACACTGGATAAGTTTAACGCAACTTTTCAGTGAAAAGCTAAAAAGCTATTAGGCTACTGAATGTTAAACTATGCTGCCGTTTCGTGAGGAATTCAAATAATTTGGTTCGTTTATGATATTTTCATGTTGCATTGTTTAAAATGAACAAAACACTAAAAACGTAGGAGAACTTTTTCAAATAGTTTATGCTTAAAGGCGTTGATAAAATATTTTTTTTGGTATAAAATGAAAATGTTTCATGCGACTATTTATTGTACCTTTAAGAAAAAAATAACAATCTGTTAAAGAAGTAATTTGGTTTTGGACCTTTAACAGGCTCTTTTGTGATTGACGGCTCCGTTCCGTAGCCCAGGTGGTAGTGTATTTTGGGTTAAAATTCCGACCCGGGCAAACATTCGTGTGGTGAACACTTGTGTTTGCCTTGAGTCTGGTTTTTGTTTATATATTAGTATGTATTTATCTATTTATGTAATGTACATCAGCTGTCTGGTACCCTTAATACAAGTTCTGCTTAGTTTTTTGGGATCAGATGGCCGTGTGTGAGATGTCCCCACATATTTATTTAGTTTTTATTTAATATTATGAGTCAATTTATGAACTAATTTGAATAACTCTATACAATAATACTACTAATAGAACAGTGGGCCTCGCGACGACCTTGAAAAACAAATAAAAGAACTTTGTCTCCCTAAAAAGGCCGTAACAAAGTGCTACATCGTCTCCCAATCTCATTTGAGCTGAGTGTTTCCCGCGACAAGCATTTTGTCTCCATACTTGTATGGTTGTATGGGCTGCGAAACAGGAGTAAATCTTGGGATATACCGCACTAGAGACCCAGAGGTAAGTTATTGCGACATTTTATTCCTTAGAAGTGAGGTTAGCTGTTTTATGACCGTTTCTGTAGACTGTAATGTTAAACTATGAATATAAAGGGTGAAGATGTAATTTTGTTTCAGATAATGTAAACGTCAGAGTAGAATACATTTGTCACCAACCCCTTCTCTTCCCGTGGGTGTCGTAAGAGGCGACTTAGGGACTACATATTGAACAGGGAACGGGCAGCAGCGCTCTCTGATACAGTAACCTTTTAATCTGCGATCTCCGACCCGCCTGCCAAGCGTGAAAATCATTGCAAAACCCTCCACTTAAGTAGAGGAGGCTCATAGTCCAGCAGTGGACTATAACGGGCCGTTGATGATGATGAATGTACAAGTTTTGTACAAGTTAGGACTGAGTATTATGTCTTGTTTCCTTCATCATTAGGTCTTTAATCAAGAGGTCGATCACTAGCCTCACCAGTCCCAGTTCTAAAGTTATAGAGCCACTGGAGTCCTTTGATATGTTTCATGTAACGACTGCAACCGTAGGTAATTATTAACATTAATTTAACGTGCCTTCCGAAGCACTGAATAATATTATATATTACAGACAACCACTTACTATTAATTCAGACTTGTCCTACCCAAACTGCGACAAACTCACAAATAGTTTTTTGTTTTGGCAGTGTCCTTACCAGGATTTGAACCTAGAACTTCTGAATAAACAACTGAACGCTCTGACCTTTAAATGGGCACGTTAATTCTCTGTATTATGAAAGGCATGTGACCATAGATTCATAATATCAATGCATGTGACACTAGCCTAATCTGAGCTGTTCCACAATATTTCTGTTGACTGTTTCCATCAATACCCGGCTGTTTAGCCGAGCTGGCAAACTGGGAGTTTGCACTCATACCGCTCCCCCTATACGCTTCCACGAAAAACAATTATTTAGTTTGCTTGGGAGGTTCTAAGAAATATAATTATACGCTATGGTTTGGGTTTAATTATATCATCAACAGCTCATATACGTCCCCCACCGAATGGCTCGAGCCTACCCTTAATTAGGACGATTAGGCTTTAGTTGATCACGCAGGCCCAGTGCGGGTTGGTCGACTTCACACACAACCTTTGAATTTCTTCGCAGGAGTGTGCAAGTTTCATCACGATGTTTTCCTTCGCCGTAAGAGCGTCGAAAAAACGTACATATGAATTCGAAAACACATTGGTACGTGGTGGGGCCCGAACCCGCGTCTCCCGGACGGGAGGCAGCGGCCCTAGCCACTAGATCACTGACGTTGATTATATAAGTAAATCAATATATGCCTTGCCTTTTTGGTCATGCCTTTATTCCTAAAATGGTGAGCATAGATTACGATTACTTGTTTACGTATCGATCGGGTGATAAGTACTATGCGAGCCAAATAAGAATAGTACTACTGTCAAACCGCAATCGTGATTCGCATATATTTATTTATATATTCACGTCATATCCATTCCATTATTTAATAATTATATAAAGTTAAACCCCAATAATTATATAAAGGACTCCAATTTTTTAGACCGTAATTACAGTACAAACATGCAGTCAAGCTATGACGTTAGCAGCTAATCCCATCCCATTCTTATTTGGCTTGCATAGTGTATATTTTGTTACTTAAAAAGGCGTCAAATGTAACACTAAAATTACCAGATTAGGACCTACTCAAGTACCTAATATTTGATCGCAAATAAATATTATTAATCTACTTGCTTTTATTTTAATATAGTCAATCAATAATAATTATTTTAATATAGTTATTCTTGATTTGTATCTTGGTAATGTGAATTGAGACTGAATAAATTTATTTTCTTTCTTTCTTTCTTTCTTTCAATATCAACGGCCCGTTACAGTCCACTGCTGGACTATGAGCCTCCTCCACTTAAGTGGAGGGTTTTGCCATAACCTCTACGCTTGGCAGGCGGGTTGGAGATCGCAGGTTAAAAGGTTACTGTATCAGAGAGCGCTGCTGCCTGTTCCCTGTTCAATGTGTAGTCCCTAAGTCACCTCTTACGACACCCACGGGAAGAGTAGGGGTTGGTGACAAATGTATTCTATCCGCCGTCACGACACGGCTATGCTGTATATATGTAATATAGTAAACTAATAAAAGTATTAAACTAAAAACATGATAATAGGGAATTGGACTGTTTACCATATTTTATGAATTAACCATATTTTATTAATTATTTTTAAAATACAAATTAGTAGCAAACGATTTGCGAAGAAAAAAACGGAATCGGTTGAAAAACGAATTTACAGTGATTTTTTAAAGTTTCAATATGTCTGTCTATTTCAAAAACAATTTTTTGTATGGAGATTATATGGCGTTACTAACAAATGACGTCACAAGTGGGTATGTACCTCTCTGTCTAATCTTGAATTTCAAACCTTTATAACTCGGTCAATTTTAAAGATAGAGCAAAAATTCTTTTAGTGTTGATAGCAGAAACTAAGAAGTTTTAATTTATAAAATAAAAAAAAGTAGTCCGATCCTATTAAATTAATAAGACTGTCTTCATTTCAAAAGGCCGAATCAAGTTCTTTAATTTATTATGATAAATGAATTTTTAATTCAAAAACTTGTCGCCGCACCGCAGATTTCTTACAAATATCTTTGGAAAGTTTTCAAGAGTTGCTGAATTTTCAAATAGATTTTCAACTTTCACTAGGTACTCGTAATATCGCCAATATCTTTAAAATTCAAATTCGCAGATTCAGAATATCAAAGTTTTTGTGGAGTTATTCTCTAGTTTATAGAAAATTACACCAGTGTTACAAATGCAAAAGTGTTGGCGTTAAGGGGCTACCTGGCTGCGCACTAGCGCCACTTCGAAAAAAAATCATAACTCCGAAAAAACTAAATATATTAAAATAGTGGACGATCATTTTAAAGTGTAGGTACTTTAGTATTTTTAGAAATACCGAATTTTATAAAATCTTATACGGTGTAGTAAGAGATAGCGTGCTAAAAACGGCCGTTATTTGCACTTTCGCTATCTGTTACTACAATTAACAATAGATAACTGAATTTAACAACTCTAAAAATACAACAAGACTAATGAAACAATTTGGTTGTTCATATTTTTGATATTTTGTGTTTTCACTAAGTTATGATTTTTTATCCAAGTGGCGCTAGTGTTCACATAGGGTACCCCCTTAAGTTAGGCAAGGTAAGAAAGATTATCAACTAAAGAGATTATGTACTAGCGGTCCGGCCACGGCTACGCTCGCGTTGTGTAAATCTTTCACGAGGGAATAAGACTTTCCCCGTATCCTATGTGTTAATCCAGGGTATAAACTATCTCCATTCCAAATTTCATAGAAATCCGTTCAGTAGTTAAGGCATGGAATTGGAACAAACATCTAAGCATCCAAATATATTTTCACAGGTATAATATTAGAGTGATTTCATTATAATGGTTTTGCTCAGTATTAAAAAAAAACAATACCAATAGATACACAAAACTAGTTTGATCTTAACATTAACCTTATGGTACCAATCAAAGAGTGGTATCAATTTAGAGTGAACAGGCACCTTCTGGGCGAACTCGTTCCATCATCGATCGCTTCTCATCCCTCGTGGACCTGATTGTGGTCAAGAGTAATAAGCCCATGAACTAATAAAAAAAAAACAATCACGAAGCAAACATTAAAAAGAAAGACCTCAAGTAAAAAATAAGCGCAAATTTTAAAATTATTCTTTTGTTCCAAATTCTTTTGTTGTATTTTTTAAAGCTTGCCATTGTATTCACATTAAACTTTTTTACAATCCGTCTAATTTAAAACAAAACAGTTTAATTTTTTAGTAAATTTTTACACAAAGTAAACCTTTTAAAAAAAGCATTAATGACTTTTATAACAATGTGTTTCATAATTTCATAAATTGGGTAAATTATATTTAAGTTAAATAAAAAAAACTTATTACAATGGTTGCCATTAAATTGCAATTATATCGTAGCAATCAAAATGTAATTAAATAACAAACTAAATTAAATAATTCATAAATTGTACGTTGAACAAGAAACAATAATATTGGGTCTTAACTTTTACTCAGGGTTTTTGAAAGTCATCGGCTTTACAATTCACAAAATAACTAAATAAAAAATATAAGATAAAAGTAGAATCATTGATATTTAAACTAAAGGTAGAACTTTCAGCTCAAAACAGCAAATCTGAACGTACTATCGTGTTACAAAACTCCCGCCTAAAGTTACTCAGCCAGTTACAACAGCAGAATCTAAAACCGATCCCACTCGTCAACAGATTACACAAATCCGGTTGGAATGAAGTAGGTATTTGCTCTATTCTGAAATCGTTTGAGAGTTTGAAACCGCTGCATTTGGGGTCTTTATTCGAAATCTAATACCGAAAGTTCAACTAACAAAAAACCGAAAATTTTTGCTGTATATTGCCGATATCAATAATATCAAGGTCCTAAAAGTTCGATGCTCGAATGCCAGGTAGACTGGTGACCTGAGGAAGGTCGCTGGTGGTGGCTGGATGAGGAAAGAAGGCGATTGTGCGCTTTGGCGTGCCCTTGGGGAGGCCTACGTCCAGCAGTGGACTGATTGATTGATTGAAAAGTTCGATATATCAAGATCTCGAATGACTAGAGCTCGAAACAACACCAGCAGGAAAGACCATAATCTCAAACAATCAAAATAATAGATCTTTCCGTTTGTCTGTGTTTGCAATTGATTTAAAAAAAGAATTTGGTTTACAATAAAGAAATAAAAAATATATATTATATTAATGACCATATGAACATTTTCATTATTTTGATCTCAAATAAAAATACTAATTTATTTTGTTAATTCCATTATCATGATTATGGACTTCCGTGCTAGCGCAAAAAGGAAAATTTTAGGACATAATTTATCGATTTCAAGATCAATTTGTGCTAACATTTTTTATCTTTCTTTATTCGATCAAACTTCATTATTTCAAGTGCAATCGAGCTAATATTTTCGATCTTTCGTCATTCGATCTTTCAGCATTCGATTGCTAGTAGAGAACCCGCTGCATTTTCGTCCGATGTTGATAAACGGACTTAGCTTAGTAGGGCTTAAAGCATTTTAAATGAGAAATTTAATTAATATGCTGATTTGAAACCTTAACTTAACATAGCGTAGCTATGCATGCTTGAATTTTAATGTGAGCAATTTCAACGTTTTATTTAGAACCTAAAAAATCAGAAAATTTAGGTAAGGTTGCCAAAAGTTTAAAGGGTCAAAAAATAAGTGGTCAAAACACCTACTTATTGGTGCATAAATAGTGTAAATATCATAGTGTAGTTTCACCTAATTTAGAGAATAATTGTTATCATAAAAATTACAGTACACCATTAATAAAAATTACCAGCTAAATAAAAAAAAAATCTCCCTTTTTTAGCAAACTTATTCATTGAGTTATCTAGACTTTGCAGCTATTCAAGTTTTTAGGTATTCTTGAGGAATAAAACTTTCAGCACAAAAGCTATTCATTGTTTTTTAATCTTTACCATTTTGTCCTCACAGTGCGGCTTTGCGGTTCGTAGCACTTCGTAGACGCCTCGTAGCGGTCTCGTAGACAATAGCTACGAGTTGCAGTCCTCTTTTACGGTGTAAAATGCAGTGTTATTTTCTCTTGTATTTTCTAGTGTTCATGAAGAATTTTTGTGTACTTAAATAGAAATTGAAAATGTCATAATTTAAATCATAGGATTTAGGTTGGTATTTATGTAAAAGATGATTAAATAAAATAATTTTTAACTAGTTATAATGGATTGCAAATTATAGAACAACAGCTTGTTTCATCTAACTATTACAAAATGAAAATTGGTAAATTGCTTTTTTGGCCATATAAAAATGGTAGTAAATTCTAAGTTGATGTATTTGATAGTGTACTTAGATGATCATATAAACCTTTTTTTGCTGAGATGATGATGGTAGTGTAAAAGCTTCATGCTTTAAAGAATTCGCAAGGTTACAGAACTCCCATTAAATTTCATTTCTTAACATAATTTTAATAGCAAGATTACACAGTTTCACTTTAAATGTACTTGACGCAATGTTTCAAGGTTGAACTACCCTTTTTGTGGCTCATTAGGCAAACCGAACCCGAAACTTGAAGTTCGCAGCTTTCAAAGTTCCCAACTTGACTATGCCTATTGGTAAACACTCCATTAGTTCCATTTTGACGTCATTAACATGTTTATCACGCTCATAAGCTGTACGGAGTGAGCTGAGCTAGTCAGGCTATAAGCGGCGATTGCTTATCTCACGATCTGGTGGCTCATTCGAATGACACTTGAAATGGTCATCAACATCAACATCAACGGCCGGTTACAGTCCACTGCTGGTTGTGCCATAATCTCCACGCTTGGCAGGCGGGTTGGAGATCGCAGATTAAAAGGTTACTGTATCAGAGAGCGCTGCTGCCCGTTCCCTTGAAATGATAAAGTAATTAAAAACTTTTTGGTTGCTGTTTCATTATTTCTGCATTTGAAGGCCCAGTAATAAATTGATAAATGGTGCTCCTTCGTGTGTTCCCTCTCACAGTTTCCTATTTCAGTAAATTTGTACTTTTTTTTAAATCTATTTTACATAAGGTTTTGCTGAAACAAATTACTCTGTAACAATAAGTTTGTTCTTTTTCGTTATATCGTGCAGTTACGTATGATGTTGTTCCTGTATGTATGTATGTATGTATGTATGTATGTATGTATGTATGTATATAAAATAAAGCATATTTGTTACACAACTGCCGAAAAAAGGACTGTAATGTGTTCAGGGTTCATGTATGTATGTAAGTATGTATGAGAGTTTATACAGATTTGGATTTATGGGTTATCATTAGAATCCTTACATTAACTCAAGTGATACTGGCTATAAATTTTTTGGCAGGGTAGTCATGTTTTTATAATCTATAGATGATTCGTTATTCATTGCATAGGGTTCAACGTGGCAGTGGGCTGGCCACGTCTGTCGCAGAACCGATGAGCGTTGGAGCAGACGGGTTCTCGAATGGAGACCGCGTCTGCCAGGTGGACTGATGACCTGAAGAAGGTTGCTGGTGGTGGCTGGATGAGGAAAGCGGGTGGTCGTGCGCTTTGGCGTACCCTTGGGGAGGCCTACGTCCAGCAGTGGACTGCAATAGGCTGATTGATGTTCATTGATGAGGGTTTAACGTTGTTATTATCAGCTCATATTTATATACACCTCTTATGGATTTATCAATCTCAAATTATAGTTTCTATTCATTTGTATTACTTTGAAGTTATTTGTTTATTTACTTTAACAGAAACTCCTTCAATATATTCAAGTAAACACTACTTGATTAATAATAATACTCGACTTCATACCGTAATTCAACTTACTGTATGTATAGTCTATCCATTGAAAACGTATAAATTTTGTAAACAAAAAAGTTAGCTTACATCAAGATAAAACGATGCTCAATTTTTACGATAGCAGTGCCATTATAATAGACTAAGATTTAAGGTATTTTTTCATGTGTAACAGGTTCTAATCCAAGTTTAGGCAGGCATTACACTTTTTTGAAATCCTTGAATGCAGTTGAAGTTCATTTAAAAACAAAATGATGTTTACTTTTGGTAAGATTTCTTACTAAAAGATTTAAAATACTCTTCCTCCGTATGGCATAGTGGCATAGCTGCAGAAAGTTTGTTTCGAGAGAAAATACAATTTATTATGCCAATTTATTTTCACTCAACCTTATTGTTTACAATATAGGTCGGATAGTTGTGGATCGAGTATACGCGTCGTTAAACGTAAATTATTAGATACGGATCATTGATTTTCCATTTAGATTTCCGTGATATAGGACGTTGTAATTCCGGATATCTATAAACTAGTATGATGGTACATACGGCATACAGTGTTGTGTTAATCTTTCTAAACACATCTATAGCACTAAAGACGTTCACAATAACCTTAATAAAACCACGATTCTACACGAGGTGTCTTAATTGCCACAAATTAAAATATTACAAACTTTATCCGAAACCCCTTTGAGCACAAATTAAATTGGCTACGTAAGTCGAAAAGTCAATTACATCACTGTTCAAACTTGTCTAATACATTAATCGCTTTATTTTCGATGGACTGAAATTCGGAATTAATTCACTCGAGTTTAAACTTGGAACGGTTTTATTGAATCAGATGTTCCTTTGTAGACCGGCGGAGGGGAATGAGGTGAGGGTTGAGGGGCGATTACATAAGTGGTTTAAATTGGTTGTATTTAAATTATTTTTTTAAGTTGAAATGCGGTGACGATGTAAAACTGTAGTAAAACTTGTGTATATTTTGAGAGTCTTCCGTCTGGGAGACGCAGGTTCGATCCCCACCACGTACCAACTAGTTTTAGATTTTCGAATTCATATGTACGTTTATTCGACGCTCTTTTGGTGAAGGAAAACATCGTAGGGAAACCTGCACACTCCTGCGAAGAAATTCGAAGGTTGTGTGTGAAGTCGACCAAACCGCACTGAGCCAGCGTAGTCGACTAAGGCCTAATAGCCTTATTTAGGGTAGGCTCGAGCCCCTCGGTGGGGATGTATATGAGCTGTTGATAATAATCATGATATTTTAAACCATATACCTAATATTTTTGAATGCTTACTCAGTATAACAATAATAGGTAACTTAAGTGGCAGTACACGGTTGACTACACAGAATCTGTTCACTATCAAATAATTATTAACAATATTATTATGTTCTTTTTGTGTGCAATAAAGTGTTTTTATTATTATTATTTTATATAATAGGGGATCGGACTGTTCACCATATTATGAGTTTACCATATTTTATGAATTATTTTTAAAATATAGATTAGTAGCAGACGATTCGCGAAGAAAAAAACAGAATCGGTTGAAAAACGAATTTACAGTGATTTTTTAAAGTTTCAATATGTCTCTCTTTCAAAAATGATTTTTTGTATGGAGATTATATGGCGTTCCTAACAAATGACGTCACAAGTGGGTATTTGCCTCTCTGCCTAATCTTGAATTTCAAACCTTTATAACTCGGTCAATAGGCTTGTGTCAACTAACAATGAAATCAATGGATGAATGTTTCTAGACGTAAATTGTAATATTTAAACAGGGAAAACCGAAATAATTCCACATAAAAATTAATGATTATTGTTATTTTTACAAATTAAAATCAAATAAATACCCCCCTGGCCCCTCCGCTGTGAACGTCAATCAGAACGTATTACGTCACATAGTGGTATGCCGCCATTGTTGTTTTGACGCTTGGTTAACTTTTTCATACAACAGCACAAGTGAACACAATCGTTTGCCACTATGTGACGTCATTCACGACGCCATGACACTTTCTTGTGTTTTTAGGCCAGATTAAAAATATTTTCTTAAAACTCAAAATATGTGTTTTAAATATAATTTTTATCATGAAATATTATTTTTTTTGGGGTAATACAGGTACTAAACTAACGAAATAAGCCATTTTTGAAATTTACGACACAGGCCTATTGTAAAGATAGAGCAAAAATTATTTTAATGTTCGATAACAGAAACTAAGAAGTTTGGATTTATAAAATAAAAAATAAGTAGCCCGATCCCTTATTGTTGAATACTATGCGGGGGTGGTTATTTGAGATAAACTCCAACTTATCAGCACGAAAAACTCGCATTTATTTCTTGGAAAAAACAGCGTCGTTCACAATATGGCGAAGGGAGAGAAAAACAAGGAGCGCAGCGCCCTCTATAGGTGTTTTTTACAATATTAATCAATTGTAACTAGTTGATGTCTGTACATAGAAGATATACACATAGAGAAAGAAGAAGAGGGGTCTTTATAAGAGAAATAGAAGCCAAAACAATTATTTTTTGTTTGTCCTATGTTTGTCCTTTTTCTCCGAGTTGTCCGCGCATCACGCAGAGGGAATACGAGTGTTGTATCTAGTTTGTTTTTCGATCAATTTCGATTCTGTTTTGACTTTCAGTATTCTATTTTTGTATACTTTCAGATGAACTATGAAAAAAAATAAGGCATAAATTTTTTATTGGTTGCGGTCTTCACAGTAGTATTGCTGGAGGTCTAACTTTAAAAACTGGATGAATGAATGAATGAATGAAACATACTTCATTGCACACAAACACAAACAGATAACAATATAAACTGGTGAATGTTTAATTTTGATACGTCATCAGCCAAAAGCCAGATATCACACAATAATAATATCGTCAAGGTGATGTGCCATTTGAAAGCGGCCTTATATAAACAGATTACAAAGCACTCGCCAAAAAATGATCGAATCGAAACGAATTAGGCAAACACGTCGATCCTGAGCATATTTACTTTTATTTTCATGTTGGTACTCAACAGAGTCAAGCGGGCTTATTGGATCTGAATTGTGAGTATACCCTCTCGTATATAATAATATAGAATTATTGATAGGATACAATAATATTGGCGCCGACTCATACGAGCATGTTTTGTCATTCAAATTTTAAAATCCAGCTATCCTTCTCGTTTTTATGACCAATAAAAAAGAGGTGATGAATACCGATGAACGAATGAATGATAACCTATTTTAAGTTATCGCGTAGCTTGTTGGATTAAGAGATTTTAAAGTCGGAGTTTTACGTGCTCTAAAATTGTGCAATCGACGCGTCCCGTTCAAATTCTATGTTTAACAGCTCTAATATTCGGATGGCCACCTCCTATCCATTTTAATCTTTAAAAGGTGAAAGGGATGGACGAACTAAAATTAAGGATAAGAGAGCGACACTGAAACATTAGCTACATAAACTCAACATCGCCGCTTTCTTCTTGTGTGGGTTGTAAGGTCGACAACCGACCTCACAAACCCTAGTGTCAGTATTATAGAGCCGCCAAAGGCCATTGACATGGCCCGTGTAACGACTAGATAGTAGCCGGGACCAAAATCATCTTTCTTTTCACACAACCATGTGATTCAGCCTGCAATGTCCTAAACAAACTGGGAAAAGTCTCACAAGGAGATTTTTGCTTGACAGTGTCCCCACCGGGAATCGAACCCGGAACCTCCGTAATGAGCTGTGAAACCTCGACCACTCGGCCACGGAGGCTGTTTAGATGCGGACAGTGAACCGGTCATTATGGAGTTCCTTGGGAGGCCTTTGGCCAGCAGTGGACATCTTACAGCTAAAATGATCATGATGTCAACATCATAATTCTTCTTCTCTTATCGAGTGGGTGTCAATTACTGACCACACAAAATTATTGTAAGACCTTTTATGTAACGACACCTAACGCAGTATTTTTTTATGAAATATATTTTAATTTTTTGTAATCCCAGAACTTAAAAAGTTGTAACTATTTGTAAAAACAGGTACGAGTAGCAACTCTATTATGTCTCGAAAAAAATCTTAGGTCAATATTCCTATTCCGAACCCTGTAAGAGACCTTTCGTTCAAAAGGGAATACCCTAACACACCGCCGACGCAGATTTTACTAGGATACTCCCACACATTCATCTCATACCTGGGTACCTCGAGCCTTGAATGGTATCAGACTGTTCAGCCCTGGTGACGTCACAGCGAAATGAAAGCAAGATTGATGAACGACACACCTTTATGTGAATATACTTTGAATGGTCCGGATGAATGGTGGGATCCTATCTGTATAACGAAGTAGATGGATTAGTTAGATATATTATATCGTCAAATTCTGAATTTAATAGGTAAACGTTCTTCTCCACAGAGGACGTACACTGGTAGTGAACGTGCCATCCATGATAGCTTTGACGTCGAAAAATAATTTGTAAAAATCTTAATTCGAATAAAAAAATTTGACTTTGACTTTGACTTTGAAACGCTTTCCGCCTCATTTGTAAAGAGTCCTTGATATTTCATTTTCATATAATATTTATCGCGTATTACAAAGAAGTACCTGGTTGACCGAGCTTAGCTCGTTTATTTTTTTTGTAAGACACCTACGCATTTTGATAAACTCTACTTACTTCATACGTTCAGAAGAAAGTACACGCGGCTAGACATAGTAGCACCACTCTTATACTTTAAACGAGCAAGATAAGAATAATAAGGATCTCGGAAACGTACGGCTGCAACGATTTCGCAATTTAGTTTCGGGGGCAATAAATCGATCTAGCTTATAAAATAGATTTCCCCGTATTTTCAGGCTTAAAAGAATTGGTAATTTTGGCTCAGTCGGGACACCGCGAGTTTGCAGTTTGAATCTCGACAAATATATTTTTTTATTTCTTTGTTCTTTTTTCGTTTGCTTCTTTTTTTATATTTTTTTTTATTCTTTCATTTAGTTATTTAAATACAAAAATGAAAGAAAATTTCAGATAAATTTTTTGGTGGTCTGAAAGTTTTCTATCAGATGGTCCGAGTAAAACGAGGAAAAGAATATAATTATTATGTATTATAAAATAATAGGATGAGACTTTTGATAGGATTCAGAAAGGATTATTATAGGAAAATAAATTATTCCCATACCAAGCAGTAGTTCCAATTTTGGCCACTTCACAGATACAGTGGTAAAGGCGGCGCTAGTAGTAATATCAATTTGCATTTATTGAGGTTGCGTGGATAATTTCGATGAAATTTTGCAATATATGGGGTTTCGGGAGCGATAAATCGATCAAGCTAGGTTTAATTTTTAGTAAAAATAGATTTCCCTGCATTGACAATAAATTAGGATCGGAATTTGGATAGAATTCAGAAAGGAAAATAAATTATTATTCCCATGCCTAACAGTGGTAAAGGCAGCGCTAGTAGTAATATAAAATTGAATTTGTTGAGGTTGCGTGGATTAAATAACGTCTCCGTGGATAAAATAGTATTTTCCATTTCTGTGTTACATATCTGAAAAATAACTGAAAATACTTTTGAAATGCTTTTTTAGAAGAAAATTTCGTCACTATGTGAGTTGTAGTGCCATCTGTTGCAGAACTTTCGGTGTAAGAAAAACGAAGTGATTTTCTGTAAAGGTATTTTAATTGAACTAAGTAAATGAAAAAATAAGTAATAACAACGACGACGATGGTAAGTAATAAATAAAAAAACATACCTATAAAAATTGCTCTATCTCAGGCCAATATTATGCAGCTTTAATTCCCAGTTTCATCACGACAACGCACCCGCGCACAGGGCGGCAGTTGCGATGGCTGCCATTCAGCAAGCTGGCTTCGAATTGGTTGACCACCCCCCTTATTCACCAGATCTGGCGCCTAGCGATTTTTATCTGTTCCCCAAATTGAAAGAATACTTAAGGGGAAACAGGTACGAAGACGATAACAAGGTGATGGATGCCGTGGAGAGCTTTTTGCAGGACCAAGACAAAACTTTTTTTTTAAAGAGATTGAAGCCTTGGAAAAGCGCTGGACTCGGTGTGTAGAGAGACTCGAAGACTATGAAGAAAAATAAATTATTAAGTTATCAATAGTCATTATATTCTATTTCATTCTCACTACTTTTTTATCCCTCCTCGTATATGAGTTGTTGATGATATGATATTATATTCCTGCACAGTAAGAGCGTTAAAATTCAAAAACGTATTAGTAAGTTGTATGGGGTTTGAACCCGCGTCTCCCAATAGATTGGGAAGCACGTAACACCACCGACACTCACACTCCTTTTATCATGTTTCTACAAAGTTATTGTGGTCCGAATGTCTCCAACAAAAGACTAAAGCCTACCCCAAATTAGAAGGGCCTTGGTTAACCACATGGACCGAGAGCGGATTCGTCGACAAACCGCACAACCTTTGAATTACCTGTTAAATGTGAGTAGGTCTCGCGTTACGAAATAAGAACACGTAAGTGACCGGTATCGAACACAAGACATTTTGTTTTAAGCCCAAGTCACACAGAGCCGTGCCGGGGGCGGTCCGGGGCCGGGAAAGCGGGACGGTGCTATGGCGCGGCATAGCGCGTTCCGCTTGTCCCGGCCCCGGACCGCGCCGCTCCCGCTCTGTGTGACTTGGGCTTTAAAGATAATAAACTATTTGCCCGTGAAGTAAAGTTAAAAATGCAAAAAGAGTTACAGGTTTGGACTTACGAAAAAACAGAACTATTTATTAATTCTATATTCAAATTTTTAGCTAGATAGTTACACTGTACCTTTTATTATTTGTCGTTTTGTGCAAGTACTACTTCACACTCAAAAGTTTTTGAAATTGGTAATCTCGCTTTATATAAAAATTCCCTCAGGACAGGCCTAGCCTAGTGTGGGATTTTAGCAAATTGCTGTGTTGGTGTTGCTAGACTACTTTGTATTCTGAGTTTGTTAACTAGTGTCTACCTTAGGGTACAAATTTGTTTTTGTTTGTTGTTTTTGTGAAATAAATATTATTATATTATATCTCAGTTTAAATTTTGCAGCAAATGGACATAAGCTCGGCTTTCATATCAATACCTACAAGAGAATAAAGAATACTAGTTTAAAAATTCACCCAAAAAAATAGCGTATTGTCGTTTAAGCGCGTGCATGTTATATGTAATCTTAACTCAATAATTTTAACAAACATGGTTTTAGTGTAAGCTCCTCACAATTCCGAGTTAAGGTACAAGTTAGAAGACGACTGCAACTGCCAACTGCCGGCAGTCGCTGCACGTGCAGTTGCAGCGTCGAATGCGAGGGCGACTGCCGCGGCGTGATAGCTTTGTTTTATACAACCGTCATAATATTATGTCAAAAGTAGCGGCATTTTATTTTTGAAGTTTCTTTGCCGTCGCTGCACCACTGGTCTGCAGTCACCGCCGACTGCCGACTGCGCTTGCAGTCGCCGCTGACTGTAAATCATTTCATACAAATACATCATCAATAGCTCATATACGTCCCCACCGAAGGGCTCGAGCCTACCCTGAATGCGATTAGGCCTTAGTTGACCACGCTGGCCCAGTGCGGGTTGGTCGCCTTCACACACAACCTTTGAATTTCTTCGCAGGAGTGTGCAGGTTTCATCACGATGTTTTCCTTCACCGTAAGAGCGTCGAATAAACATATGAATTCAAAATTTGAAAACACATTGGCACGTGGTGGGAATCGAACCAGGCGTCTCCCGGACGGAAGGCAGCGGCCATAACCACCAAACCATCGACGCTACAAATAATGAGAACCAGTCATGCCGCCGCGGCAGTTGGCAGTTGCAGCTCGCTTCGATCGAACATGTAACTTAAGCTCCCGGGAGCTTATATAGCCAACTAAAATACTGCCCACCCTTTTAGGGATAAAAGCGTGACCATGCAAAATTCACGTAATTTAGAAACATTTTTGTATATTAATAAATTCTAGAGCGTCACACAGTTAAAAGAAAAAATCGTCTTGATATGGAACTCGTTGTTTGAATGTGTGATTGCGATCGCACGTTGATTCGAGCGTGAAACTGCAACGCCTGCGCACTGAACAAACCCACCGCCGCCGCCGCGCCGCGCCGTAATGGTGAGCTTAGTCGCTATACAGCTAGTGTCAAGAATTGGGTATGCTAAAATTTACTATGTTTTATGGATTTACATTATACACTTTACACATTGATTTCCTGTTGTAAATCAATAACTTCACATAAAAAAAATCGAAATACATCCGTTTTTATTGTTTTTGTCCTAATTTAACACAAAAGAGTTTTCATTCCATGAAAAAAATACATGATTGTATGAATTGCCCAAGCTTAAAAAAACCACGGCGAAGCTGAGAACGGTAGTGCAATGTCTTTCTATATGGTTGATTATATTTTTTCTGGGCAGAATACATAGCCCTCTACTTGTGCAATAAATTTTATTAAGGTACGTACCCTATTACATATATAAAAAATATATTGAAGTGCCATTTTATCATGTCGGTGACTTGTCCTGGACCTATCTCTGCTCATATAACGCCTTGTATCGGAAATGTTACTTATTAAATCAATTCAGATGTACTTAAAATATATTAATAGGTAACTAAGCCATCAATGGAAATCATTTCTAATTGTTTAATTACGTAAGAATAAATTTGACAGGCAATCATATTTTGTCCGGAGAAAAGTATTCATTCCAGTGGGGAGTTATATTTGGTAAGATACCTCCGTTAGCATTGAATCTGTGTGCCCCCCTTACCCTGCGCCACCTTCAACCAGTCCCGCTCGAGAGCTCGGCGTGAACACACCGGTCACAACGTGTCGTGGTTTCCCGCCAAAAAGGTAAGTTCATCATTTCAGTGGTATAGGAGACAAAAATATTTTAATTTCGGTAGCCGTTATAACTCGTGTTATATTCATTCGATTTCTTCCTTAATTCGTATTTTGCTTTCTCTTTAAGTATTCTTTTATTTAACCAGTATTATATAAAATACAGATTTTATTTCGGAGTTTATATGCAATTAACTTAAAATTTTATCATCTCAGTGTTATCATTTCAGAGGATTCGGTGGACTTAAATACCGGTAACAGTCCATGGAAATTAAATATGTCACCGAAATGAAAACAATCATAAGTCTTAGAGTTCCTTGTGTGAAATATTGAGTCAAAGGGTTATAATTTTATTTTTGTTTACGTTTCTATTTATGTTACGGCCAATGGCCAAATAAATAAGAATGTGGAAAGAATCTTTATCCTACTTATTAGATGGCATCTTAGAAATTATTTTAGAATTTTATACAATCAAAATTTATTTCATAACTTATTTAAGTTTTTATTTTTATTTTATTCCGCTTTAGTCAACTACAGAATAAGCAAACGTTATATATTTAAGAAAGAAAGACATTTGATATGGATAAAAAGACAGTCCTAACACAGACTGAACCCTGATTACGCTATACAACTTTCCTTGGCCGTATCATTTAAGTGGGCTAAATTAATTACGGTGTACAGTTATATCATCTCGGTGGACTAATTATCACAACGGTGCACACTTTTATCATTTCGGTTGACACTTTTCATTTCAGTAGCCTAAAAAAAATTCAACCTTAAATATCTCAGTAAGTTTTTATAATATTCGATGCCCATTCACACACACGAAATAAAATAGAATAAAGTTTTATTTGTCATCGAAACGGCGTAGAAAAACATTAAAATAAAAAATCTCACCGAAATGATAAAAAAATATCGCTTGTTGAAATTCACCCGTATAGTTGGCAGTTTGGCCATTACAGTGGTAAGCGAAAATTCAAAATTAGAATTTATAATTCCAACAGAAGGAATCAGAATGCCCGAAAAAATAAAATAAACTAAGATAAAACAAAAACCTTATTACAACCTAAAATTACATTTAAATTATTATGTTTTTTCTACCGATTCCAATTAAGTTCTGAGCAGAGCTCAAAGAAAATGTATGAGGCTGTTGTATATCTAATTATCTCCTTATCTGAAGCGTGTTTCCTTTGATTGAGGTTTCTAATTAGAACCTAGGAATTTGTAATTTGGTAAGCTTGGTAATTAGGTGGCTATTTAGACTCTCCATTTACTATCGGGCACCGACATTACCACCTGCATAATGTGAAACTTTCAGCAGAGCATACTTATTATTTTATATTGTATGACACATTCTGATTCAACGTTTAGAGACGTTCTGTATTTATTACAAACAAGAAGGGTTTGGAATTGGACATTAGCGTCGGTATAAGTCGTCGTCTCTGAATGCTGTGCCGCATACGATTACTAGTTTTTAGACAAATTAAATAACAAACAACGTCTAATAACGTCAACGTTTATAAATGCTAACGTAGCGTAGCGACGTATATTGAAGTTGTGAATGTGTGCGTAAATAGTTGTGTATGTGTGAGTGTCTTGTATAAAGTGCCGGTTAAACATGATGTAATACGGCGGTAGAAGTCTGGGAAATCAAAGTGATACGGCGCAGTGACGTAGCTAATAAGCCATATAATATTGTATGGTCCGCGAACGTTATCATACGTTCTGGATATAAATACTTATTTTTGGTCGACGTTATTTTACGTTGAGCCAGTAAATATAAACAGATACGTTACTCCGGTGAAAGTGGTAATAATGATGAACTGAACCAAAAATAACAGTGACGAATCCAAATGATGTAACAACATCCTTTAGAAAAAATAAAGTTTTTGAATTTAGTTTTTACAAGCTTTTATTTAGTTTCACCTGTCCCGTTGTCTGTCTGTCTGTCTGTCTGTCTGTCTGTAATCAAATCTTGCAAGTTAAATTTGATCCACTTCCCAGTTTCCGATTGAGCTGAAATTTTGCATTCATGTATAAATCGGATGACAATGCAATATTATGGTACCTTGGAGCTGGTCTGATGATGGAGACGGAAGGTGGCCATAGGAACTCCTCTAATACAGAACACAACCTAGTCGTGTTTGGGCTCGTTAGATTTGTCTTAACAAGATCTTTAGCCATACGTGATATCCAGGGTCTCATGATGGAGCCGGAAGGTGGCCACAGGAACTCCTTAAATACACAACACAACCTAGTCGTGTTTGGGCTTGTTGGTTTTGTCTTAACAAGATCTTTAGTCATACGTGATGTTCAGGGTCTCATGATGGAGCCGGAAGGTGGCCACAGGAACTCCACAAATACACAACATAACTTAATCATGTTTGGGCTTGTTGGATTTGTCTTGACTAGATCTTCAGTCCTACGTGATGTTCAGGGTCTCATGATGGAGCCGGAAGGTGGCCACAGGAACTCCACAAATACACAACATAACTTAGTCATGTTTGGGCTTGTTGGATTTGTCTTGACTAGATCTTCAGTCCTACGTGATGTCCAGGGTCTCATGATGGAGCTGGAAGGTGGTCACAGGAACTCCACAAATACACAACATAACATAGTCGTGTTTGGACTTGTTGGATTGGTATTGACGAATACTTTGATACTAAATCAGACTCGATGATGGAGCTAGAAGGTGGCCATAAGAACTCCGTAATTAAACGACGCAACCCCACCGAGTTTGGGCCCATTTGATTTGTCTTGACGAGTACTTTGATACTACATGGTAACCAGGGTCTGATGATGGAGCTGGAAGGTGGCCATAGGAACTCCGGAACGACGCAACTCCATCGAGTTTAGGACCATTTGTTTCGTCTTGTCGAGTACTGTGATACTATATGGTAACCAGGGTCTGATGATGGAGCTGGAAGGTGGTCATAGGAACTCCGTAATTAAACGACGCAACCCGATCGAGTTTGCGCTCATTTGATTCGTTTTGACGAGCATCTTAGTTGGCGTGAATATGCAACTCCAACAGATTTGGGAAAAAGTTCGTTCCGTTTGTTATGAATGTGGATTATTATATTATTATGTCTGATTGATTAGATGGATGCCCCAATGCCAAGGTGAGCACGTGCCGAGGGCTGAATGGTATGAGAGTGTATAAACATTTCATATCGCTAACGTTGCGCCTCAGGGTACCAGGGCGAACCCTGTTGTACTGAAGCCCTTATCCCTCTACAATGGACCTCGGCAAGGATGGCATTCACATAATACAGCCTAAATCAATTCAATTTCCTGCTAAATTTAATTACGGCACAGCAGAAAGAAGAATGCTTCCGATTGTCTTGTCTTGGGCTTCAACTGTGCACAAAATGCAGGGAACTACTGTAGATCATGCTGTTATTTATCTAGGCTCTAAATTATTTGCTGCTGGTCAAGCTTATGTGGCTTTAAGCAGAGTTAAGTCTTTAGCAGGAATTCGAATCGAAGAACTTGACTGCTCCAAGTTGACTTCGAAGAAACCTTGTAATGTTGATGCATTAAAAGAAATGGATAGAATGAGAAATGTTACAAATAACTAACTTGTGATTACATAACTAATTTAAACATTAGTTTACCCTACTACAAACAAAAAAAATGAAATATTTAAATACAAATAAAATACATAAACTTTAAGTGCTCAAAGCAGCACATTATTATGTGAACGTACTACGGACTACATAAGGGAAAAACGCTGCTACGCGCTACTAACTACGTCGTAGTAAATCTCGAATTAAACAAACTAAAAAGTTAAAAATAAAATTAAAGAAAAAAAACCTTTTTACAAGCTTTTACTTAGTTTCACCTGTCCCGTTGTCTGTCTGTAATCAAATCTTGCAAGTTAAATTTGATCCACTTCCCAGTTTCCGATTGAGCTGAAATTTTGCATTCATGTATAAATCGGATGACAATGCAATATTATGGTACCTTGGAGCTGGTCTGATGATGGAGACGGAAGGTGGCCATAGGAACTCCTCTAATACAGAACACAACCTAGTCGTGTTTGGGCTCGTTAGATTTGTCTTAACAAGATCTTTAGCCATACGTGATATTCAGGGTCTCATGATGGAGCCGGAAGGTGGCCACAGGAACTCCTTAAATACACAACACAACCTAGTCGTGTTTGGGCTTGTTGGTTTTGTCTTAACAAGATCTTTAGTCATACGTGATGTTCAGGGTCTCATGATGGAGCCGGAAGGTGGCCACAGGAACTCCACAAATACACAACATAACTTAGTCATGTTTGGGCTTGTTGGATTTGTCTTGACTAGATCTTCAGTCCTACGTGATGTCCAGGGTCTCATGATGGAGCCGGAAGGTGGTCACAGGAACTCCACAAATACACAACATAACATAGTCGTGTTTGGGCTTGTTGGATTGGTCTTGACGAATACTTTGATACTAAATGGTAACCAGAGTCTGATGATGGAGCTAGAAGGTGGCCATAGGAACTCCGGAACGACGCAACTCCATCGAGTTTAGGCCCATTTGATTCGTCTTGTCGAGTACTTTGATACTATATGGTAACCAGGGTCTGATGATGGAGCTGGAAGGTGGTCATAGGAACTCCGTAATTAAACGACGCAACCCGATCGAGTTTGCGCTCATTTGATTCGTTTTGACGAGCATCTTAGTTGGCGTGAATATGCAACTCCAACAGATTTGGGAAAAAGTTCGTTCCGTTTGTTATGAATGTGGATTATTATATGTCTGATTGATTAGATGGATGCCCCAATGCCAAGGTGAGCACGTGCCGAGGGCTGAATGGTATGAGAGTGTATAAACATTTCATATCGCTAACGTTGCGCCTCAGGGTACCAGGGCGAACCCTGTTGTACTGAAGCCCTTATCCCTCTACAATGGATCTTGGCAAGGATGGCATTCACATAATACAGCCTAAATCAATTCAATTTCCTGCTAAATTTAATTACGGCACAGCTGAAAGAAGAATGCTTCCGATTGTCTTGTCTTGGGCTTCAACTGTGCACAAAATGCAGGGAACTACTGTAGATCATGCTGTTATTTATCTAGGCTCTAAATTATTTGCTGCTGGTCAAGCTTATGTGGCTTTAAGCAGAGTTAAGTCTTTAGCAGGACTTCGAATCGAAGAACTTGACTGCTCCAAGTTGACTTCGAAGAAACCTTGTAATGTAAAGAAATGGATAGAATGAGAAATGTTACAAATAACTAACTTGTGATTACATAACTAATTTAAACATTAGTTTACCCTACTACAAACAAAAAAAAATGAAATATTTAAATATAAATAAAATACATAAACTTTAAGTGCTTAAAGCAGCACATTATTATGTGAACGTACTACGGACTACATAACGGAAAAACGCTGCTACGCGCTACTAACTACGTCGTAGTAAATCTCGAATTAAACATACTAAAAAGTTAAAAATAAAATTAAAGAAAAAAAACCTTTTTTAAAAACAAGCTTTTATTATTTGGAAAATGAACTAAAAAGTTAAAAATAAATTAACTCTAATTAGAAGTATAACACTTTATAAGTTCATTGTAACCTTTAACGATAATTAAGCTTCTTTGTCTACGACAAAATAATTCCATATCGTAATCATATATTTTTAACACCAAAACTTTACACCTTAATTATTAAATCTTCCCGTTTTTATTACAGTCTCAATTTTATAAATAATAAAAGCGTGTTACATTTTGATGGTATAATTAAGCTATCACAATGTAACACGCTTTTTTATTTATAAAATTGGGACTGTAATAAAAACGGGAAGATTTAATAATTAAGGTGTAAAGTTTTGGTGTTAAAAATATATGATTACGATATGGAATTATTTTGTCGTAGACAAAGAAGCTTAATTATCGTTAAAGGTTACAATGAACTTATAAAGTGTTATACTTCTAATTAGAGTTAATTTATTTTTAACTTTTTAGTTCATTTTCCAAATAATAAAAGCTTGTTTTTAAAAAAGGTTTTTTTTCTTTAATTTTTTTTAGGTCATCTGTTGATAAATGCTCTCTCTTATCTTGTGGGTTGTAAAGTCGACAACAGACCTTAAAAACCCTAGTACCCCTACCTTATTGAACCACCGAAGACCACTGACATAGCTCGTGTGATAGTTATTAGATATTTTCCGTAGATTATTGCCGGAAACAATCGCCAACGTAACGTATTATTCGGAACACGGAATGACATCACACTTCACACTAACATTATAAATGTGAAAATATATTTGGATGTTTAGATGTTTGGATGTTTGTTCCGCTTTAACGCCTTAACTGCTAGACGGATTTGGATGAAATTTGGAATAGAGATAGTTTGTACCTTGGAATAACACATAGGATACTTTTTACCGGGAAAGTCGTATTCCCACGGTAAAATCTTACATAACGCGGGCGTAGCCGCGGGCGGACCGCTGGTTTTAGATACAAATTAGACCTATATAATAGTTGCCTAACATTATAATCATACAAAATACAAAATTTTCGCGGCATGAGAAGTTAATGAACATAATTTTATTTACATAATAATAAAGAGCGTCGGTGGTCTAGTGACTGGGGCCGCTGTCTTTCTTCCGGGAGACGCAGCTTCGATCCTCACCACACGTACCAATGTGATTTCGAATTTCGAATTCATATGTACGGTTATTCGAATTAATTCGAAAACGCTCTTACCGAAAAGGAAAACATCGTGATTAAACCTGCACACTCCTGCGAAGAAATACAGAGGTTGTGTGTGAAGTTGACCAACCCACACTAGACCAGCGTGGTCGACTAAGGCCTAATGGCACTAATGCGGGGTATTCTCGAGTCCCTCGGTGGGGACGTATATGTTGATGATGATGAATCTGTACAGAAATAATAACCAGAAATTTTATTTTTATTTTATTTTAATTTATTTTATTTGGGAAGTTAACAGCTAAAATTTTTACAATTTGAACAAAAAAATTACAACACTAAATGCCAATAACAAACTTCCACATATTTGCCGAAAGTCAAAGTCAAAGTCAAAGTCAAAATAATTTATTTCCATAGGATGTTATTACATCACTTAGATCCGTCATTACATTTTTTTGGGTGAGTTCACTAACACAATGGCGGAATCTGTGGAGAAGAGCTCAAATAAGAGCGAAAATAGTTGGACTCCTAACAGCACTGCCATTAAAAAATATATAAATAACTAAGTAGTATCAATACGACATAGTACGAGTTAGAAGCCCAAGCTTACAAATAACTTAAGCCTAAAGGGAAAGTCGCAACATTGTACTTTTGACGCTACGAACACTGCTGGTAAACAAATCGATCTGATCATCCCGGTCCTGATTGAGCTTGTTGAACTGCTTTATGCTTCGGGGAAGAAAACTATTCTTTCTGTAATGGGTGCGGCTAAACGGTCTGAATAGTAAAGTAGGACTTCGAAATCTGCGGGTAGGAGTAATTAGCTTAATCATACTTAGGAGCTCCGGACTATCGATTATACCTTGGGCAATTTTAACCAATAAACTGATATCGGCAATTTCTGGTCGGGTATGGAGAGGCACTAAATGTAACAGACTGCACAGTTGCGTGTAATCCTGTTTCTGTACATTGAATTTATAACATAAGAAACGCGTAAATTTCTTCTGAATTCTTTCAATGCTAGCCGAATATACATTATAACAAGGATTCCAAATTTGAGACGCATATTCCAAGTGACTGCGAACGTATGCACAGTATAGTATTTTTATGGTTTTCATACTTTTGAAACTTTTAGAAGCGCGAATTATAAAGCCAAGAGATTTGTAAGCTTTGCTCACTATACTTGAAATATGCTGATCAAATAGCAACTTCCTGTCAAGGATAACACCAAGGTAGATAGATAGATAGATAGATTGCAGTATCACGCTTTCGTGTAAAACTTATACAGAAACACTTAGAGACGTTCATATCCAATTTATTTGACTGACAGTAGCTATCTAATCTTAACAGATCTTCTTGGAGAAGTAAAGCATCCGTGATGTTGTTAACAGTTCTATAAACTTTCATATCGTCGGCAAATATAACCAAAAATGAAAGTTAGCACAACAAGCTCTTATTTTAGTTTAAATTAGGTACGTACCCTTTTCGCAACCACGAACACATCTAAAATAAATATAAACAAAGCAGAGTACCAGAAATGTGTATTTAGGACTCCATTAAACACATTCAAATTATTATGTAATTATCTCATTCAAAACTTTGCTTTTTAAAATGAAATATAAGATATAAATATAATAGACAAATATAAATGTTCACATCCAACGGGAAGAGGCTGATATTCCCTGTGTTGTGGAACACAGGGAATCCTAGTGTGGGGATCAGTGTGCAACTATTGTTAACTTTGTTTGTTTTTAGTCAATAAAGATTTATTATTATTATTATTCTTGTTATTAAATTTTTAATCTCTCCGAAGAGGTAAACATATTGCACTGGCCTAAGCCAAGTGCTGGTGTAAGTTTGTCGACAGAAACTTTCTAACTATCCTGCATGTATTGAGTATTACCGCCTTTTGCAGAAGAACGAATGTGGGTTTGTACATTTTAAGTAGATTTAGACTAGTATGGAGGGTAGTAGGGATAACACCGGTTGTGGAAAGAACTATTGGTACAGTTTTAACAGAGTTGACCTGCCATTGCTTTTTACCCGACTGCTTTAGAAGGAGGGTTATGTTTTTCGAGTGTATGTATGTATGTATGTATGAATTAAAAAGCGCACTTATTAGACCTATATACAAACAGGGATCATACCTTGATTATACGAACTATAGACCTATAGCGATATTATCAGTGATAAATAAAATAACCGAGAAGTACATAGTAGGACAAATAAGTGAGTTTTTGGAAAATACTAAGATATTAGCGGATGCCCAGCACGGCTTTAGGCGGGAACGGAGTACGGCGACGGCGCTGGCGAGATTCGCAGACGACATCAACGGAAGTCTGAATGAAAGAAAGCAGGTGGTGGTGGTCTATATTGACTTTAAAAAAGCCTTTGATACTCTGGACCACCACCAGCTGCTGCAGGCCATGGAAGAATGTGGCATCCGAGAGCCTCTGAGTAGCTGGCTTCGAGCCTATTTAACTAATCGTACACTTAGGACTTCCGTCGGTGGCGAATGCAGCGACAGCGCGGACATAACGTGCGGCGTCCCGACCGGCTCTGTCTTTGGCCCTGTTGGCTATATAATGCATGTGAACAGTCTATGTAATGTGGTCAAAAAGTGTCGGATTTGGATGTATGCTGACGACACGTGCCTAGTTTACTCAGATACTGATATAAATGTAATACAGGAGAATATACAATCAGATCTTAATAATTTAGTCAAGTGGGCACATGATAACGGAATAATTATTAACATGAAAAAAACTAAGTGTATGCATATATACTCACCTTATAGCAGAACTGTCAAAGGTACTCCGCATATAATAGGGCACGACTATGACTGTTTACATGCAAACCTCTTAAATGGGCAGTGTGGGTGTGGGGAGATTGGGGTGGTAGACGAGTACAAGTACTTAGGACTTACAATAGATACGAATTTCACATGGAAAACTCACGTACAACTAGTTTGTGATAAACTGCGATCAGTGCTTGTAAAATTCTATCACCTCAGTTTCCTCACAAACAGAGCTACTATGTTTACATTGTATTATGGACTTGTTGACCCGATACTTTCATATGGATTAAGTAGCTATGGCCGTACCTTCCAAACTTACTTAGATAAAATAAAATCGATTCAGATAAGATTCATGAAAAAACTAGTAGATAAGCACGTCAAAAATGAATATAATACAGACTACGACAAATTGTATCTTAAATGTAAAATACTTCCAATCCATGAGAAGGTATCGCTATTAATCGCACTGGAAGGTTTTAATAATGATGAATTTAAAGTGCCGGTGACACATCCAAATGTACATACAAGACAAGTAGAAAAAATTAAAGAAAAAAAACCTTTTTTAAAAACAAGCTTTTATTATTTGGAAAAGAAACTAAAAAGTTAAAAATAAATTAACTCTAATTAGAAGTATAACACTTTATAAGTTCATTGTAACCTTTAACGATAATTAAGCTTCTTTGTCTACGACAAAATAATTCCATATCGTAATCATATATTTTTAACACCAAAACTTTACACCTTAATTATTAAATCTTCCCGTTTTTATTACAGTCCCAATTTTATAAATAAAAAAGCGTGTTACATTGTGATAGCTTAATTATACCATCAAAATGTAACACGCTTTTATTATTTATAAAATTGAGACTGTAATAAAAACGGGAAGATTTAATAATGAAGTGTGCTACCAAAAATTACTTTAAGAAAAAAATTTGTGAGTGGTTGCTAGACAGATTGAGTAAAACATGTGTATAGTATGCTAAAAATAACAACAATATGTTAAAATAGAATAGATATATATTGTTACGGACGGCGGAGATCACAACGCAACACGGGGGGAGCTCACCAGCACCGAGTCGACGACTTCGACCACCCACCAAGAAAAATCTTAAGCTCCCTTCCAAATGACCTAGCAAAATGGATGGGCGACCACACTTGAGAGACAAACACATTAGAATGAGACGGACAGAGCATGATTCCTATTGGACGCGGGAGTTTGGGTTCTCGTGTGAACCGGCACTAGATGCGGACAGTAAAAGCGATGATAAGCACGGCCAAATCCAAGGAAAATTGTCAGTTCGCTCCAAGCCCTCTCCGGATCAAGAAGTCTCCAAGTGGTCAGCCAGATGGGCAAAGTACAGTGAAAGTACCAACGGTCAGTAAGCCAGATGGCACAGAAAGTACCATATGACCGCAGTTCAACGACCCCAGTCAAGTACTCAGTGGTCGGAAGGTACCATATGACCACAGTTCAACGACCCCAGTTGCACTTAATAGTTAGCCAGATGGCAAATTTTAGTTACTAGTATAAGTCTAGATTTAAATAGCCAGCGGGCTATTTTATTGTGCGCGAATGGGCAATCAGTGTTTTAGGCCAGTGAGATTAAGACTGACCCGTGTCAGCCGGGGCCTGTAAATTCAGTGGGTCAGTACGTCGGCCGCTAAATATCTAATTGCATTAGATATTCGTGTAGTATTTTAGGCTTTACATATAAGCAGTAGTATTACATAAGTGAAGTGAAACTGTAAGTATTTAAAAATTCCTTAATTTGTAAAATCAGATTTTAACGTAGACATTTTATTTGTTCGGACTTACAATTCATTTCACTTTTGTTTGGTAATTTTCGTTTGAAGAATCCTTTTATAACAAGTGGTAATATTTCGAAATTTTTATTTTAATTTTCCGTTTTTGGAAATTTTACGTAAATAAAAATACAGGGTGTATAAAAGGATTTCAAGGAATAGTGTGTCAAATTAATGGGAAAATATTCTGTGATAGTCCTGTGGTTCATTGGAGTTCGTATTAACTAATTTCAAAAGGAAACAGAATATTTTCTCAAGTTAAGCGACTTGTAAAATTTTCGAGATTTCAAAATTGTAGGAAATATCAACTTGCTAAATTTGCTTAAAATTAACTTAGAAAATTTTTGATAATATTTCACTTTGAAATATTTTTTGGACTCTGACAAATTCTGGTTGATATTTTCACTTTGAAACATTTTGATGGTATCATAGACTCTGACGATTTTGGGTAATATTTTCACGTTGAAAATTCCAATCGTAGTAAATTCTTTGGAAAGATTGTTTGGTATTATTTTAACCAAATTGTAGATTTGTTTTATTTTAAAATTTTGTTTGATATTATTACTTTGAAAACATCTTACTCATTTTTTAACTTTGTCTCGTAAACATTTTCCAACTTAGAAAAATATTTGTCGAACTTACCCTGTGTTTTATTATCAGTTGGTCATAGTAAATTTATTTCTTTGTAAATGACAAATATGTTTCTAAATCCCGTTGATTTGTATATATGATACCATTTGTAGTTTGTAAGTTCTCACTGTGTAGCGGCGCCTTGGGAAAGCGTCGCGCTTTATATAATTGTGTTTTCGTGTAACTTGTTTTATATAATTGTGTGTTCGTGTAACTTGTGTTTTCTTATTATTTTCTGTCATGCAAGAGGGGCACTTACCTGACCGAATTATATCCTTGTCGAAAAAATGTGTGTTAGTTTTAAGATTTTAATGAATAAATGATTCTTGTTTGTGTAATAAAAATAAGTAATTTAATTTGAAGTTTCTGGTAGGATCGGAGCGGTAATGTTTGGTAGAGTCAGCGTAAAACGAACTCGTTGTTAGGTAACTTTAAATTATGAAAGTTTAGTTCGGGAGCTCTAATATAGCAAAGTCGGTAAGTCTTAAGGTCTAGGGCTTTAATGTATTAGAGTGAGGAGTCCCGAAATCATTCGCTAACATAACAATATGGTCCTTCGAGCCGGATCCATTATCCAGAAACTTTAAATAAACTTATTTTGTGTAAGAACTTTTATCTTATAATGATGTCACGCCCGAAGACGAGAAGCCAAACGGACATGGATGAACGCCCCGTCGTTGGGCGCTTCAGCCGGTTACCGGATGAGCGCACAGAAAAGCTCTCCGCTGACCCGGCCGAAGAACTCGCCGAAGACAACACGGTCCGCCCGACACCTGGCGATGAGCAGCCAACTGGCATTGCTTTCAGTCAAGCACCTGCATCGCCGAGCACGGTGAGTGCAGGTCCACAAACCGACCCCGCCGTGGGAGTCGCCAGGACCAGCCTACAGCTACTAGTTGACGATATGACCAGACTAGCCAAGGCTGCTACCCAAGACAAAGAGGGAGCCGCCCTAGCCGAAGAGTCATTCGAGTCGACCGGAGCAAGCTCACGTGCCCACATGCAACGAGCAAAGGCCACAGCAACCAGGCGGATAAATGCTTATCTTGAAGAAAAAGCCAAATTGCGTTCGGCTTCTGATGACTTAGAGCGGATAATAGAAGGAGAGATCGCCGAGCTAGAAGAGCTAGGCAGGGAAAATCCAGGAGAGTTCGGTCGTCTGACTGGAGAAACAGACAACCGACGTGTCAAGGAGTGGTTATGGAGCAAGCCACTCCATGATGAACAAGGGAGCGAACTACCCCCAACTACCGACCGGGAGACCTCAACCAGTGCACGGGGGGAGGCCACCTGGAGGAACTTGGGAAAAGCTGGACAGCAAGAAGTTGGGAGCATCTTGCCATGTGAGCTAACAAGAAAGGCCGCGCACGAGAGCAGCCAACCAGAGTTGACGCTGCAAGCGCCGCTGAGAATGGGAGCGGAGGAAAGGGGCAGACGGATTCTGCCTAGGCCGCTTTCATTAGGGAGAGTGGATAAGAGGGTACGAACAAATCCCGGGCCACTTCTCAAAAACGATGATGCCTCTGATGTTTTCTGCGGTGAAGGCCAGCCGCAGACGCAGAGGACGCTTCCAACCGAGGCCGCAACCCTGTCAGATCGGCAAATGCCGATGTTGCGAGAACTGCCTCAACGTGGTGCTGCAGATGAAGGTCGGCCTTGTCAAGATACTACGAGGCCGACACCACACCGCGCAGCCGTGGATTGGGTGAATTGGCATCCACGGCACAAGGAGACCGATTCCCGGGCGCCGCGCGGAACGAGAACGCGACGGTCGCCGCGCCGGGATCGATCGCCCAATGAATATTCGCCGCACGAGGGATCTAGGGATGGGACGCCGACGCGAATTTACGCCTCACGTCGGAATCGGAAGCCGTCGCTACGATCAGCGCGCCAATATTCAGAAGAAGAGTCGCCGGTAGGTTCACCAGCGCGGACTTACGCCCCGCGTCTGCTGTCGCCGGAGGATACTCGAGCGAAGGTCGATGTTCGGGCGCCGCACAGATCAGCAACACGACTGTCACCGCGCCGGCATCGGTCACCCCGCCAATATTCGCCGCAGGAAGGATCAAGGGATGGGACGCCCACGCGAATTTACGCCTCACGTCGGAATCGGAAGCCATCACCACGATCAGCGCGCCAATATTCGCCAGAGGAGGGGTCACAGCGTGGAACGAGGTCGCGAACCTACAACTCGCGTCGCTCACCGCCACGCTCTCCATCACCCCAAAGAGAAAGACGGCGATCAAGAAGCAGATCCAGGTCATCGAGGCGCTATGAGAATCGAAGCGTCGAACGATTGACAGATGCGCTGGGTCGAATATTGATAGAACGACCCAGGACGCAATATGCAATGGAGTTGCCTAAATTCAGCGGAGCTGCCGTCGAGTGGCTGCCATTCAAATCGGCAGTAGAAGAGTCGACAGCTAGATACCGCATTCCGCGAATGGAAAATATCGCACGTCTTAGATCATGCCTACAGGGAGAGGCAAGGAAATTGGTGGAAACACTGTTATTCACCTCAAGGGATCCAGATGTAATTATGAGTACTCTGGAGCAAACTTATGGTCGCCCTGAGATTATTATCCATCGAACTATAAGAGATTTGCAGAGGCTACCGTCGCCAGGCAATGCACCACAAGAATTCAACCACTTCGCAGCTCACTTACAGAATGTTGTGAGTGCTCTTGAGAGCGTCGACAATGGACATTACCTCCACAATCCGATGCTAGTAGAAGCCGTGATGGAGAAGCTGCCGCCGCATATCCAGACCAAATGGGGCGATTTCGCTGAAGATCGTCTTGGGACAAGTGAACCACCCATTGTGATGATGAAGCGCTTCCTACTAAAAGAAGGAAGAAAATCGATGCGACACTGCTTCAACACGAAGAACTACAAGGACACTCCTTCTGCACAAGAACACCGGCCCGCTGCGAAGATGGGACAAGGCCGGTTAGCGATGCAACGACCAACGTCACAACGAGCTCCGTTGCAACGCCCACCGGCAAAGGTGTACAGCACGACGAACGAGCAACGACGACGCTGCTTGTGCTGCGGTGGAGACCACGAACCAGTCAGATGCACAAAGTTCAGGAACATGACCATTGCCGAAAGATGGAACTGGGCAAGAAGCCAGAAGGTATGTTTCCGTTGCCTGACTAATTATCATAGGCGTCTCACATGTAAAGCCAAGAAATGTGGAGTGGACGGTTGCACGTTCTCGCACCACGCGTTACTCCACGGCGAACGACCACCGCAGCAATTAGCTCTGCCAGCACCACCAGCAAACACAGGAGCAGAAACAGTCGCTTCGGCCACACATGACAGCCGTCAAAAGGTATTGCTAAAAATGTGTCCAGTAACGATTAGGGGCCCTGCCGGAGCAGTGAACACATACGCTCTGATGGACGAAGGATCAACCATCACTCTGATCGATGCAGAACTAGCGCGCGAAGTTGGTGCAGTAGGGAAGTCTGCACCTTTGAACATCTGCTGCGTGGCATCAGCCACGAGCGAGCCAACCAGCCTTCGCGTCCGCCTACACATCCAAGGCGATGACGCGAAGGCACACTACATTGAAGCAAGAACGGTACGCGAGCTAGCAATCCGAGGGCAGAGCGTCGATCCTACCAAATTGAAGCTTAAGCACTTGAAGGGACTGCCACTACTAGACTCCTGTGAAGCAACGCCACCGCGCATACTGATCGGCGCGGACAATTGGCATCTTATAGTGACCCGCGAGCTGCGAATGGGCCGCCAGAATGAGCCAGCCGCCTCACGCACCTCGCTGGGATGGGTACTGCACGGAACGGTACCAACAACGAGACTTCAGGGCGACGAAGAACGGGTGTTACATATCGTTACACCACCCACAGATCTACACGAAATGGTAGAAAGACACTTCGCCTTGGACTCCATCGGCGTGGCGTCGACTCAGCGACCGAACCCAGCTGAACGACGCGCCGAGGAGATGTTCAAGCAAACGGCCAGAAAAGTGAAGGGCCGTTACGAAGTCGGGCTAACGTGGAAGACGGATGAGCCTCAGCTGCCGCCGAACTATGCGGCAGCCCTCAACCGATTACGGGGGATAGAAAGGAAGTTGGACAAGGATCCGGCTCTACAAACTGAATACACCAGGCAGATTCAGAACCTGCTCAATAAAGGTTACGCCGTGCAAGCAACCGCTGAAGAAACCGAAAGCTCAAAGACATGGTACCTGCCGCATTTCAACGTGAGAAATCCGAATAAGCCAGGTAAAGAGCGCTTAGTCTTCGACGCTGCCGCCATCTGCAACGGGACCTGCCTGAATGACCATCTGCTGGAGGGACCAGATCTCCTCCAATCACTTGTAGGGATCCTGTTCCGATTCAGAGAAAACCCCGTAGCCATGACCGCGGACATAGAAGAAATGTTCCTGCGTGTCAAGATCAAGCCAGAGGACCAGCCAGCCCAGTTATTCCTCTGGAGAGGGGATGAGAGGTCCACCACCCCTAGAATATACAAGATGACGTCGATGATCTTCGGGGCGAAATGCTCGCCCTTCCTAGCGCATAGCGTCCGGAACCAGAACGCTGCTGACCATGCTGTGACTTACCCAGAAGCAGCCACAGCCATCGTTCACAGCCATTATATGGATGACTACGTAGACAGCGTGGAAACTATAACCGAAGCCATCAAAATATCTAAAGAGGTGGCCTTAGTACACTCCAAGGCGGGTTTCCGCATCAGAGAATGGAACTCTAACGAGCCTGGAGTACTTGAAGCATTCCCTGCTGAAGACCGAGCCAGCGGTGATACCAACTTAGGACCTACACCAAGCGATGAAAAGACGCTTGGCCTAGTGTGGAAAGCTGGACGAGATCAGCTGACTTTCAATACGGCAATGAACCGGGTCCCCAGGGAAGTGCGCCAACACTCACGCTCACCGACGAAGCGAGAATTCCTGAGCGCAGTAATGTCAATATACGACCCACTGGGACTGATCAGCCATTACACCATCGTGGCTAAGATACAGCTGCAGGAGCTGTGGCGCTGCAAACTTGGTTGGGACGAGCCAATTCCCGACGAAGCAGCCGCTAACTTCGACTCATGGCTGCAGAATCTTATTTCCGTATCCACCCTTAGGATAGATCGGCGGTACGATGCAGGAGGTGAACGTGAGCTACACGTATTCTGCGATGCTAGCGAACAAGCCTACGCAACCGCCGCATACTGGAGGACTGTACAACCAGACGGAAATGTAACCATCTCACTCGTCGCCGGGAAGGCCAAGGTGGCGCCTCTGAAGGCGCAAACCATCCCGCGATTAGAGCTTCAGGCAGCACTCATCGGAGTACGGTTGGCCAGGACCATCATCGCCGACCACCGCATACAGCCCAGCAGAGTCGTATACTGGTCTGACTCCCGAACGGTGTTGAGCTGGATCCAGAACGATCGAAAGAAGTACACCGTGTTCGTCGCGCACCGACTGACCGAAATCAGCGAGCTCAGCGACGTGTCTCAATGGCGATGGCTACCAAGTGAACAGAACGTAGCGGACGACGCAACGCGAGCCCACTGTCAACCAATCGACCGAAACGACCGGTGGTTCCGAGGACCGAACTTCCTAAGAGAGGCGGAAGAATTCTGGCCAAGGATACCGGAAGAAACAGGATTGAGCGATGAAGTCGTGACGCATTGTCTGGAATCCAAAGAGGGTACGAGTCTACCAGACATAACGAGGTTCTCATCACACGAGAAACTCATACGAGCCACGGCATGGGTCCTGATCTACATAGAGAGATGTAGAAAGAAGAAAGTAGGAATGGAAGTTCGTCATCTAGAAGAAGCAGAGAAGTTATGGATAAGGAAAGCGCAAAGTGACGCATTTCCAAATGAATTAGCCGCTCTACAAGCCGGGAAGGGCATAGAGAGACAGAGCAGGCTAATCAAGATGGACCCCCTCCTGGAGGACGGGGTACTCAGGGCGCGTGGCCGAATAGGAGCAGCCACGGTGCCATATTCAGTAAAGTCGCCAATACTTCTAGATGGGAAACATCCCTACACTCGCCTACTCGTCAAACGTGAACACGAGAAGGCACTGCACGCAAACAACGAGCGTATAGTCAACAACATTAGAGAGAGGTTCTGGATCACGAGGCTTCGACCGACGGTGCGCGCTGTGGCAATACAATGTCAGATGTGCCGAGTGCGCAAGTCGAAGCCTACCACACCATCCACAGGTGATCTACCAGCGGCCAGGTTGGAGCCGTTTAGCCGCCCCTTCACCCTCTGCGGAGCAGACTACTTCGGTCCGATGACCGTAAAGATCGGACGCCGTCGAGAGAAAAGATGGGGAGCCCTGTTCACCTGCTTAACTACCAGAGCGGTGCACTTAGAAGTGGTACCAACGCTTACAACGGACTCAGCAATCCTAGCGCTGAGACGAATGGCTGCCAGGAGGGGATGGCCCAAAACAATGTTCAGCGACAACGGGACCAACTTCAGAGGGGCTGACGCTGAGCTACAGCGAGCTTACGCCGAGTGGGAGCCAGAGTTAAGAGAATACGCATTGACACAGAGAGTCACTTGGAGATTCATTCCGCCAGGAACACCGAACCAGGGAGGCGCTTGGGAGCGCCTAGTACGCTCAGTCAAAACGGCGTTGAAGGCCACCATGACTGAACAGGTGACTACAGACGAGGTGCTCTACACTCTACTGACGGAGGCTGAATATTCAATCAACAGCCGTCCTCTCACCCATGTCCCGGTGGACATTGATGACCCGGAAGCGCTCACTCCCAACCACTTCTTAATAGGGAGTTCGAGCGGCCTCCCCCTCACCGGATCCTGCACTCCAGCGGATCGTCGTGCCTGGCGACAGGCCCAGGCGCTCGCCGATACCTTCTGGCGGCGCTGGGTCTCCGAGTATCTGCCTACACTGGTGCCTCGCGGAGGCATCACTACGGGGAATCAGCTTCGCAAGGGGGATCTAGTCGTCGTCGTGGACCCAAACCTCCCGCGCAATGTATGGCCGCGCGGTGAGGTAGAACGCACCTTCACCGGCCCCGACGGGGTAATTCGCAGCGTGGAGCTGCGCACCAAGGGCGGTCTGCTACATCGCCCAGTAAGAAAACTCGCCGTCCTCCCGATTGGTGATGAGGCTGCGGGCTCTCGCCGGGGGGAGAATGTTACGGACGGTGGAGATCACAACGCAACACGGGGGGAGCTCACCAGCACCGAGTCGACGACTTCGACCACCCACCAAGAAAAATCTTAAGCTCCCTTCCAAATGACCTAGCAAAATGGATGGGCGACCACACTTGAGAGACAAACACATTAGAGAGCATGATTCCTATTGGACGCGGGAGTTTGGGTTCTCGTGTGAACCGGCACTAGATGCGGACAGTAAAAGCGATGATAAGCACGGCCAAATCCAAGGAAAATTGTCAGTTCGCTCCAAGCCCTCTCCGGATCAAGAAGTCTCCAAGTGGTCAGCCAGATGGGCAAAGTACAGTGAAAGTACCAACGGTCAGTAAGCCAGATGGCACAGAAAGTACCATATGACCGCAGTTCAACGACCCCAGTCAAGTACTCAGTGGTCGGAAGGTACCATATGACCACAGTTCAACGACCCCAGTTGCACTTAATAGTTAGCCAGATGGCAAATTTTAGTTACTAGTATAAGTCTAGATTTAAATAGCCAGCGGGCTATTTTATTGTGCGCGAATGGGCAATCAGTGTTTTAGGCCAGTGAGATTAAGACTGACCCGTGTCAGCCGGGGCCTGTAAATTCAGTGGGTCAGTACGTCGGCCGCTAAATATCTAATTGCATTAGATATTCGTGTAGTATTTTAGACTTTACATATAAGCAGTAGTATTACATAAGTGAAGTGAAACTGTAAGTATTTAAAAATTCCTTAATTTGTAAAATCAGATTTTAACGTAGACATTTTATTTGTTCGGACTTACAATTCATTTCACTTTTGTTTGGTAATTTTCGTTTGAAGAATCCTTTTATAACAAGTGGTAATATTTCGAAATTTTTATTTTAATTTTCCGTTTTTGGAAATTTTACGTAAATAAAAATACAGGGTGTATAAAAGGATTTCAAGGAATAGTGTGTCAAATTAATGGGAAAATATTCTGTGATAGTCCTGTGGTTCATTGGAGTTCGTATTAACTAATTTCAAAAGGAAACAGAATATTTTCTCAAGTTAAGCGACTTGTAAAATTTTCGAGATTTCAAAATTGTAGGAAATATCAACTTGCTAAATTTGCTTAAAATTAACTTAGAAAATTTTTGATAATATTTCACTTTGAAATATTTTTTGGACTCTGACAAATTCTGGTTGATATTTTCACTTTGAAACATTTTGATGGTATCATAGACTCTGACGATTTTGGGTAATATTTTCACGTTGAAAATTCCAATCGTAGTAACTTCTTTGGAAAGATTGTTTGGTATTATTTTAACCAAATTGTAGATTTGTTTTATTTTAAAATTTTGTTTGATATTATTACTTTGAAAACATCTTACTCATTTTTTAACTTTGTCTCGTAAACATTTTCCAACTTAGAAAAATATTTGTCGAACTTACCCTGTGTTTTATTATCAGTTGGTCATAGTAAATTTATTTCTTTGTAAATGACAAATATGTTTCTAAATCCCGTTGATTTGTATATATGATACCATTTGTAGTTTGTAAGTTCTCACTGTGTAGCGGCGCCTTGGGAAAGCGTCGCGCTTTATATAATTGTGTTTTCGTGTAACTTGTTTTATATAATTGTGTGTTCGTGTAACTTGTGTTTTCTTATTATTTTCTGTCATGCAAGAGGGGCACTTACCTGACCGAATTATATCCTTGTCGAAAAAATGTGTGTTAGTTTTAAGATTTTAATGAATAAATGATTCTTGTTTGTGTAATAAAAATAAGTGGTTTAATTTGAAGTTTCTGGTAGGATCGGAGCGGTAATGTTTGGTAGAGTCAGCGTAAAACGAACTCGTTGTTAGGTAACTTTAAATTATGAAAGTTTAGTCCGGGAGCTCTAATATAGCAAAGTCGGTAAGTCTTAAGGTCTAGGGCTTTAATGTATTAGAGTGAGGAGTCCCGAAATCATTCGCTAACATAACATATATTTAATGCAGTAAACATAAGATGTGTTTCAGATGTGTAGAAGGGAGTATTTTTCTGCCTACAAACCGCCATGCAGTTTGGCAGATTTTTTTAAATAATAACATGTCTTTTTTTGGAAATAATTTTTTTTTTTAATTTTTTTTTTATGTATGTATGTATGTATATTTCTTTGGCACGCTGTACAGCTTATTTTTTAATTTTTTCCGTGTATGTAGTTGCTAAGTTGTGAGTGTTAGGGATCGCGATATCTATGAGGAGTACTGATTTATTCGTTTTGTTAAGAATTGTGATGTCTGGTCTATTGCAGTGGATTGTTTTGTCAGTAATGATTGTTCGGTCCCAGTAAATTCTGTAGTTAGAGTTTTCAAGTATTGCAGATGGATTGTATTTATAATATGGTACTTTTTCCGTAGTAAAATTATATTGGTAGGCTAAATTTTGATGAATTATTGCTGCTACTTGGTTGTGCCGGTGTTTGTAATCTGTTTGGGCTATGGATTTGCAGGCACCTGTGATGTGTTGGATAGTTTCCGAGCTTCTGTGGCAATGTCTGCATAAATCTGTTGGTAGGTTCGGTTTCTTGATAATATATTTTTGGTGATTTCGGGTATCAATAATTTGGTCCTGGATTGCCAGCATGAAAGCTTCGGTCTCTGGGAAAAGCTCACCTCTCTGCAACTATAAGTTCGACGCAGCTTTGTCGACTTGAGGTTGTTGGAGATCGTGGTAATGCCTCCCGTGTAAGGACTTCTGCTTCCATGTGGCAATTTTGTTTTTGATATCAGTTATAGCTTCATTCCGTTGTGTGCTGTGATCGTTGAGGTTGAGGGGAGTTAGACGCTTGTCGTTTTGGCCAATAGTTAGATGCAGATTTGAGTCAAGAGAGCGGTGGTGAAAGTATGTCCTCAGATTTTTTACTTGATTGTTGTGGAGATTAACGATATCTATGATGCCTCTGCCACCTTCTTTTCTGGGTAGTGTAAGTCTTTGAATGCATGATTTGGGATGATGTTTGCGATGGGCGGTCATTATTGTGTTTATCATGCGCTGTAGGTTCAAAAGATCAGTGTGTGATCAAGTAATAATCCCAAATGAATATGTCAATATTGGTATGGCATAATATGTGTTAATAACTTTTATTAAATTTTGAAAATTCAGCTGTGACCAGAGTAGTATATTTAGTCTATGTTTAAATTTTCTTTTTAGCTCTAATTTTGTTTGTTTTTGTGGTATATGGCGTGCTTGTTGAAAACCTAAATACTTGTAATAGCTATTTTCATCTATTTTCAGATTCAAAACAATTACCAGATTCTGGTGTATATTCATTTTCGACTATTGTACCCTTGAGCACAGTAAATGTTTTGCACTTGTCTATCCCAAATTCCATACGAATATCTTGTGAGAATATTTGTGTGATGTCTGCAAAGTGATGGAGTGATTGTGTGTTGTGACTATATAATTTAATATCATCCATAATATACATGAGGTGGGTAAGAGTAGCTGGGCTATTACTGGTGTTGCTGGTGGTGATGGTTAGTCCATGATCTGTTTTATTAAGCATATGGGAGAGAGGGTTCAATGCAAGACAGAACCATAACGGGCTAAGCGCATCTTCTTGAAATATTCCTCGGCGTATAGAAATATCAGGAATGTCAGTGTTTCTGTTTCCAATCACATTCAATTTTGTTTTCCAGTGCTGCATGGATTCCTCGAGAAATGTTACTATTGTAGGATTAATTTTGTAATGGCGTAAAATATATTATATTAACCAGCTGTGGGGAACCGAATCGAATGCTTTTCGGTAGTCAATATACATAGTGCTTATGTCTTTCTTTTGTTTTCGGGCTAGGTTCATTGCAACCGAATCAATTATAAGTTGTTCTTTGCATCCTTTATTGTACTTTCGGCAGCCCTTCTGCTCTTCAGCTAAGATGTTATTTTGAGTAACATGTTCATTTATACATGCGGTTAATAATTTGTAAAATGTTTGTAAGCACGTTATAGGTCGGTACTTAGCAGGATTTTCACGGTCCGCATCTTTTGGTATCATAAAAGTCGATCCCTGTGCAACAAACTCTGGCATTATATGTGGAGTCTGAATTAAATCGTTAATGTGGTTGTAGAGTAAAGCATGGATGCAGGTGAATTTCTTATACCAGTAATTATGAATGTGGTCGCTGCCCGGCGCTTTCCAGTTATGTGTTTTCTTTAATACTTTAATAAATGTCTCAATGGGTACAAGGTCAAATTGCATATCTGGTATAGAGTTGGTTGTTTCAGAATCTATTTTTATCCATTCAGCGTCTTGGTTATGTTGTATAGGGTTGGACCATATGTTAGACCAAAATTGATGCATTGCTGTAGAATCAGGTAGGGGTGTTTCACTATTTATAGTCTGGGTATTCTGTGTTTCAGTTGAAAGGGTTCTATAAAATTGCTTCTCATTATTTGCAAAAATGGCGTTTTGTTTCTTTCGTTTCGTGCAATGAGTGTATCTTTTAAGTCTACTGCTGGCTGCGTTTAGTTTTTGCTTAAGCGTAATCAGAAACTGTTCATCTGTTGAATTAGGTTCTTCGTGCATGGAGTGAATTCTGTATTTATGTTTTATTTGTTGTACATGTGATATAAGATTTAAGCTTATATTTCCTTGAATAAAATGTGTCATTCGTCCAATATTTTTCCTAAGCATATCAATTTTATTTTGTAACCGTCTCTGCCATCTAGGTATTCTGTTAGTGGTATGTCTTTCTTCTCTATCTTCTATCTCTTTAATTTTTGTACCATTGCAGATGGCTGTTGTATATGCTGCACAGTTAACTAGTGTTTGGGTGGTTAAAAGGTTTTGTTCTACGGATACGTACCTAGGAAGGATATCTTTGTTTATGATATGTACAATTACTGCTAATTTTTTTGACGTTTTTTGTTTTGGTATGTACGGTCGTGTAGTCGGTTCTGTATGTTGATACTTTTGCCAAACCTCTTGAAATTTTTCATCTATTTTATCCTTGTCCAGGTTGTTTTTAGTCGATGCATTCTGATGCCGATTGACACGACAATTTCATATATTTGGTATTGGTTCGATTTCAATCTGGTAAAGGTTTTCTGGATTTATGTTAGTGTCCATGGGTGTTTGAATTTGTGAATCTGTATTTGTTGAAGCGGAATATAAAGAAAAGCTGGTGCGTGCCTGTATTTGCATAACAAAGTGAGTTTGAATGAGAGACAAGTTAGAATGGTTCGTAGTATGCGAGGTTCCTAGTGCTGTCGTGCGGATTTCTTCTGCTACTTCTATTTTAAGTAGTTCTCTTTGTTCTAGCGATACCCGATTATTGTTTATTACTGATCTAAGTTGGTCTGATAGTCTTTGTTGCAATAAAAAATTGGGTCAGGATGCATCTCAAGGAATTTTGCATGTAACATCGGTCTATATCCTGTAAGATTATTTTCATTATTTGTAACAATATAGTAGCATTTTAGGAGATCTTTATTAACTGAATCAGTCCATCTTAGTCTTTGTCTATCTTTCCCTGCTTTTGTGGTCAGAGGTTTCAGATTATTTAACACATTGTTTGTCTGAGTTTGAATGTTATCTAAGTTATCATTCGTTGGAGGACCTCGTGTCGCATTGTCACTGTGAGAACTAAGTGTGCTATTACTTCTGGTTGTACGGATAGAGCAGCTTGGTACTGTGGTAGCGTTAAGGGTTGTTGTATCTGTGGAGTTTGTATCAAGAGTATTCTTTACTTCATTTTCAATTTCGGAAATAGTATCACTGGATAGCATTTTGTTTCTTTTAATGGTTCTAATTTGAATTCCAATTTTTTGTTTAGTAATTTGCATTTTCGGAAACTTTTCTGTAAATTGGCGGTGAGCTTCATCAAGATAACCTTTCTTTCTGATTCCCATTTTTGTAGTGAGTAAATACGTGCGCCATAAAAAATATATTCATGTCCTCAGACCAGATATTTCGCGCGCGACGTTTAGTCTTTGTAGTGGAAACTAGGTCAATGGCTGCTGCCTCTAGTTCAACATCTACAGACATAGGAGTTACTGTTGACGAACGGGAGAAGAGAGAGGGATTTTCAAAGGAATGTGGTGATGATCTTGGGGATTGAAAAAGGCTGTAGGTTGACGATATGGGAGACGATGGATGTGAGATATTAGTGTTAGTGATGGGAATATTTCCCTGGTCTGCAACAGCACTGAGCTGGGCAGAAAGCGATATGTTGCCCCCCCCCCCCAGAGTACGCGGGGCAGTCCGAGCTCGAGAGCTGGGAGTGGGATTCCCCAGTACTATGAGCACTGGGACCCGCCTGGGGACGTCTACTTCTTGTGTGGACCATTTCATATCGCTGTGCCATTACCTTGTTAGCTGCATAAGTTTCGATATTATACATGTCCGCCCCCCACGTGGCTAGATGTTCAGCACGGACGTAAGGTTGGTCTTTAGGGGGCTATTATTATTATTATTATTATTAATTCAAATCAACAAAACGTCAAACGGATTACGGTTTGTTTTATTTTCAAGCTTAAGATGTATGTAATGTAATTAAACTAAATACCCGACCTCATTAACAACTCATATACGGGACGTATACCGAAGCTCAAGCCTACCCTAAATTATGTTGATTAGGCTTTATTTGACCACGCTGGTCCAGTGCGGATTGGTCGACTTCACACACAACCTTTGAAATTCTTCGCATGAGTTACAGGTAGTCACGATGTTTCCCTTCACCGCAAGAGCTTGAATAAAAGTACACTATGAATTCGAAATTCGAAAACACATTGGTACACTACACCACTACTGACGCTCTTCCGACCCTTTTGTATACAGAATGTGTAGTTATTCGACCACGCTGGTCCAGTGCGGATTGGTCGACTTTACACCTTTGGATTTCTTCGCAGAAGTGTAGGTTTCCTCGCGAAGTTTTCTTTCAACGCCCCGTAAATTTAAAAACACATCGGTACGTGGTAGGGTTCGAATCCACGTTTCCTGGACGAGAGGCGCGCGCAGCCTTAGCCCTTAGCTATTTTTTTTGTATATTAAATATTTTTTATCAGATTTAAAATAACCCAGCCGCACGTTTCATTGCCTTTTTAATTTACATTAATGGGGGATTTTCCGACAGCCAATTTAAAAAATAATAGTTCATAAATCTTCGATAGATGGCGTTGACGATTCGTGGTTCCGAAGAAATCCGGCGAGTCACCCAGGGTCATAAAAGGATTTAAAAAAAAAGAATCCACGAAGTACACCTGGCGCCATCTATCGTCTTAATTAGAACTATTATTGTTATTTTTAAAGAGCTGTCATAAAATCCCCCATTCGTACTCACGACGCGACGATAGCTACACAAAACATACTCTATGTTAGTGCTCAGTGTTCGAATCCTAGAAACAAAAACTTACTTAATCACGACCATATCTCGGCACTTAATTGTCAATATCGAGTTCTGTGCAAAAAACTGGAGTCCCATCATCAATCAAGCTACGAGACCATCAATCATGGCGTCAATTACCGGTTTATTAATTCCCTTCCAACTGGAAGGTTTTTTTTGCACTCCCTTGAGGAAAATCTCGGAATTTTGAAGACAAAATTCAGCAATTTTACAGCCTTCGTAAGCGGTCTAGCATTCGGTAGCATGAGGTTCCCGGGTTCGAATCCCAATCAAACAAAAACGTATTTCCCCGTTGGAACATTTTAGGCTGAAATCCCTTTTCCGTGTTTCGGAAAGCACGTTAAGGGATGGGTTCCGATTGATATCTACGAAACCTTTGGCAGCTCTGTAACACTGACAGATATTCGATAGATTATAAACTAACGAAAAATAATACGTTAAATATTGTAAACGGTTGTTTTCAGTTCATAATTTTCCGTAAGTTTATAATGGCCGCGATTCGGGACGTCATGCTCTAATTCTAATTTTAAAATGCAGCTATCCTTTTCGTTTTTATGACCAATGAAAGAGAGATGATGAACGAATGATATTCATTTGAACGAATGATAACCTAAAATAAGGGCATAGCTGTCAGTTTAAGAGATTTTTAAATCGCATGTTTTAAGTGCTCTCTAAAATTGTGCCATCGACACGGCCATAAGGTTCAAATTCGATGTTTGACAGCTCTAATATTAGGATGGCCATCTCCTGTCCCTTTTCAATCTTTAAAAGGTAAAAAGGACGGACTAACTTAAATTAAGGATTAGAGCGTGACATCCCGAATCGAGGCCAATATCGCGAGTTAGATTATAAACTAACGGTGGCGTTCATAATTTACGGTGACATATAGACATCTGATCCACAAAATAGCACTTAACCAAACATACGAAAAATACCAAAGTTTCTAACTTCCATAGGTAGATTTACATCGTGATAAATGATTTACATCATATTTTGCCGTTTCTAATAAATTGATGTGTCATTTGTCATTATTAACCTGCAAATGACAAGCTGACGTGTCACTTATTATGACAGACAGGCAGCACCCTCGTCAAAGGAAAAAAAATGGAGGAAGCAACTACTGGAAGCAATCGAAATGAATCGAAAAAGCTATCTAAAGGTCATTTTGATAGAATGTCGATGTGAAAATTGACAATTTCACTGATATTTTGCTTAAGATTTTCTTAGCCAATAGGTTTAAAATCTATCTAAACAAAATCAAAGTATAACCCAATTTTTATAACTGTGCCGTGATTTGGTATCCGTTTTGATAGGTGTCGGCGTAGGTGAGGACGTAAGCGGGCGGATGAATTCAATGCCACCAACATGACGATTTTGACAGCTCGAAATGCATAGTTACAAGCAGGGGGCCGTTTCACGAAGCTACAAGTTACAAACTACAAGTACAATTCGATGTACATTGCGTAGACAGCTACTGTTTAGGCGAATTAACTACGCAATGAATATCAAATTGTAACTTGTTACTAGTAAATTGTTGCTTTGTAAAACGGGGCCCAGTTCTTTATTCAAGCTCACGTTGTCCTAATGCCACCTCTCACTGTTACAGAAACATTTGGATGAAGAAATACAAAGATCAGCATATTTACGTTTAATTACAGGTTTAATTAGGTACTTATACTAGTCTTTGATGGACCACTCGTGAGTGTGCAAGGTTCACTTGTGAGTTGAATACAGCTCTGCACACCCCTTTAGGAATTAGACTGTATAAGGCGAATCAAGTCAGCTGGCATCTGTATGCTGTTTGGACAATAACTAGAAACTAACGGCACCGCTTAGTGTTCCTAAAATGTATAATAATATGCGATTGGATAGTAAAACGTCAAAAAATACGAGCGTCGAATAAACGTACACATGAATTCAAAATTCGAAAATATACTTATTGGTATGTGGTGGGGATCGAAACCGCGTCTCCCGGAGGCTCTCTCATACTCAAATTTGAATATAGTCATTATACATGCACTGGATTATTATGTTCGACATATTAAGATAATTATCCAAAAGAAAGTAGTAAAATAACGTACGGAAATGTTCCAACGTTTGCTTAGATAATATTTTCTTTAAGATATTCTGAGAATATTGGTAAAATATTGAGCTTTTATTACAAATTTTTGTTCATGATTGTTACAGAGTTATTTTTCTGTTGAAACGGATCCATAGGTTTTATGTTGGGACTCTTTTAAAAATAATAATTTAATAAGATGTATATCCCTTATACAAGGTGCCTTCTCCGACTTCTTAGGATCAAGCCCACAATGGTTGCTTGTTGCCCTCGGGCAAACTCTTTCCTTCCTGTTTGCCTACATCCTAAAAACACAACGCAGATGTACTCATATAATGAATGAGTATTGTTGACATTTTTCTGTCAAAAGTAGTTCCTTTTGATCTTCAATCATTTGTAATGAAAACAAAACTGTGATACAAAAGCTTAGGCCGCGTACACATTAAATAAATAAATAAATAAAAAGACGTTTATTTGCCACATACACAGACAGGAAAAGTAAGTAGGTACATTTTTTTTTAATAAGTAATTACATAAACATCATCAACATCAACGGCCCGTTGCAGTCTACTGCTGGACTATGAGCCTCCTCCACTTAAGTGGAGGGTTTTGCTATAATCTCTACGCTTGGCAGGCGGGTTGGAGATCGCAGATTAAAAGGTTACTGTATCAGAGAGCGCTGCTGCACGTTCCCTGTTCAATGTGTGGTCCCTAAGTCGCCTCTTACGACACCCACGGGAAGAGTAGGGGTAATAATTACATGGTGCAGTGCAAGCAAATGGGTCTGGGGCTCAGCATAGTAGCTGTTGCTGAAGCAAGCAGCTGCTAATATTCTGCTCCAGCCGTTCTAATAAATAAATAAATAAGTACTATAGTTACAAATAGGTACACGTAATAGCAACGCAATTAACAATTAAAATTAAGATCAGTAGAAAAATAAAAAAATAGTCTCTATGTATTTTTGTCCAGTAGGACCCATATTTAGTGCATCCGCGGATTGCTTCTCCCGCAACCAGTTCTATACCAAGGCGCGGAATGTTGGTGTGGAGCAGCCATTGACTTAGAATTTTTTTTGATGCGCAAGAAGACCCCTATAGTGTGGGAAAGAGACGTCTAATCCTTATGGATGACCTGCAAGCCACAAAGAGATGCACATCACAGACTGGCGTGACATTCTTTTTTGAGTAGCGGCCCGAAGCAACCATTAATTGTATTCGAATTTTTGGCTCATTTTTGATAGGGCTTTGTTTATCTTGTACATGTCACCGAAGATTGTGAACGCCTTTAGTTTATAATCTTACTCGCGATACAAGGACTGCTATTTATGTATCCGGAACTGGCCACTTACATAAACAATATTTAAAAAGAAATTATAACATTTAAAAATAGAACTTTTTGGCTGTAAAATAAAGTTTGTTTCATTCATCTGTCAATTGTTTTTACATTGTGGCGCCATTTTTAAAATTCATTGTCTATCATCACCATGGATTTGACTTGTGAAAATTTTCGTGCTATGATTTATTACGACTTTCGGCGTGGATTAACTCAAAAACAGTACATGGATCAACTTTTGTCGACTTTTGGGGAGGAAGCCCCATCGAAAACCACTGTGTATCACTGGTTCAGTGAGTTTAATCGTGGTCGTCGTATGCTTGCGGACGATTTTAAAGAAGGTCGCCCTAAATCGGCTGTTGTACCACAAAATATTGATTCTGTGCGCGAACTAATTATGCAAGACCGTCATGTTACATATCGCGAGATAGAGGCATTTCTGGGCATTAGTATGACGAGTATTTATAAAATATTACACGTATATTCGGCTGTAAAAAAAAATGTTCTCGTTGGATCCCGCACAACTTAACAGTTAAACAAAAACAGGCTCGTGTTGATTGGTGCAAAAAAATTATAGAAAAATACAAATGTGGTACATCAAAAGCTGTTCATAATATCTACACAGGAGACGAATCTTGGATATAATGCGTATGATCCCGAAACTAAACAGCAGTCAACGGTTTGGGTGATCCAAAATGAGCCAAACCCAACTAAAGTTGTTCGTGCAAAAAGCACTTTGAAGCAAATGGTTGCCTGCTTTTTTGGTATTAGTGGACATGTGGCTACAGTACCACTAGAGAATCGTAAAACGGTTAATTCTGAATGGTGCACCACCATTTGCTTGCCAGAAGACTTTTGAGAAATACGCAAGAACAATCGACAACGAAGAATAATCCTTCACCACGATAACGCCAGCTGTCACACCTCGGCCGCAACAACGGAGTATTTAAATAGTCAAATGATCGAATTGACGTGTCATCCGCCGTACAGTCTCGACTTGGCACCCAACGACTTATTCCCAAGCGTGAAGAACAAATTACGTGGACACCGATTTTCGACCCGGGAAAAAGCCGTTGATGCTTTCAAAATGCACGTTTTGGAGATACCCGATACAGAATGGAAAAAATGCTACGAAAGTTGGTTTCAACGTATGAAAAATTTGGTTATAGATGTTTGTTATTTTTTGTTATTCCGGATACATAAATAGCAGCCCTCTACTTACGGAAAATTGTGAACTGAAACCAACCATTTACAATTTAACGTATTATTTCTCGTTAGTTTATAATCTTACGATGTCAAACCGTCAAATTGTGAACTGATTAAAAATTGGCATGCGACGGAACGCACCTTGCACGCTGATTGGTTAAACGTTTGACATGTGCTCGGCCCCACACTCTTTCTGCTGTACAGAAATGAATTGTGCAACCTCCATATAGATAGTGGGAAACTATTCTCGTACGCAGACATTACGGCTATTGTTTTTGCTGCCAATTCATGGGAAACAGTCCATCTCATAGCCAAAAAGGGGCTAGCTGTGGTGTCTGGCTGGTTAAATTCGAATTTACTTACCCTTAACATCTCTAAAACTAATTATATATGTTTCACACCATACGTCAGCTCCCAACCAAGTAGTAATTTCAACATAAAAATTCATTACTGCAACAACATTGATCGCTCCAGTTGTTCTTGTCCAATGATATTGAAGGTTAACCACACTAAATACCTTGGAGTATTTGTCGATCAGCGGCTGAGCTGGCACATGCACTTAGAATTACTTATGAACAGACTGAGGAAACTTATTTGGATATTTAAATGTTTGAGACACCTTTTGACTTACGACACTCTAAATAAAATATATGTTGTTCTGGCTCAGTCGGTGACGACATACTGTATATCTGCTTGGGGTGGAGCCGATAAGACTCGCTTTCTGGACCTAGAGCGATCACAAAGATCGCTTATCAAGGTTATGTACTCAAAACCCCGTTGGTTCTCCACGGATGCACTATATAAGACCAGTAAGCTATTATCGGTCAGAAAATTGTACATCTTAAATTTAATATTACTTACCCACAAACAGTTACCATTTGACGATCAAGTTCTGAACCGAAGAAGGAAAGATGTTGTGGTTACTCCCAATCGTGTTCGTACTAAGTTCGCTCAGAATCAGTATATCTGTCAGTCCCCATTTATCTATAACCTAATAAATCGTAAACTCAATCTTTACCCTATGCAGCGATATACTTGTAAACAGGTTTTAACTAAGTGGCTGGGGACACAATCCTATGAGCAAGTAGAAAACCTCCTTATTAGAATCACATGACAGCTTTGTGGATAGACACACACGCACTGACACACACATTGTATTTCTTCAAAATTTTATTCTTTTGTGTTTATTTTTAAATTGTAAACATGTTAAGTATAGGGAAGTAGCGAGCCATTTCCACTACAAGTATCTTTTGATTACTTACTGGGAAGACTCAACACCACTATTGTAAGAATCAATTTGGAAATAAATAACATTTTTTTTTTACATGTCCAGCGCGGCTATTCTTGGCTGTCAGTCAGGTAGCTACTACCGAAAACCGACCAATCAGGAACACGGTTCACAATTTTACGGGTGAACATCGTAAGATTATAAACTAATGAGAAATAATACGTTAAATACTAAATGGTTGGTTTCAGTTCACAATTTTCCGTAAGTTTATAATATCGCGAGTAAGATTATAAACTAACGTTTCGTTTCGTAACGGCGTTCACAATCTTACGGTGACAATTATATCTATGGGAGCAGCACACCTTGGAGCGAACCGGGGGCGGGAGACCGTCCCATATTTTTGCAGCGGCGGCGTGTTTGAAACAGCCCGCGGAGGCAACCATTATGTTGTTATCAGTTAGAGATAGATATCGAGGAAATGTCTATGCTTGGTATTTCTTCGCTACGGGATAAAATCCGAAACGAAATCATCTGGCAGAGGACCAGGTAGTTGAAATCGTCCAAAAGTGTAGCAAGTCAGCTTGCTGGCAGTGGGCTGGCCACGTCTGTCGCAGAACCGGTGAGCGTTGGAGCAGACGGGTTCTCGAATGGAGACCACGTCTCGGGAAACGTAGTGTGGAACGCCCCCCTGCCAGGTGGACTGATGACCTGAGGAAGGTCGCTGGTGGTGGCTATAAGAGGAAAGCGGGTGATCGTGCGCTTTGGCGTGCCCTTGGGGAGGCCTACGACCAGCAGTGGGCTATAATAGGCTAATTGATTGATTGACCGAGCGTCGCGTCGGTGGTGAAGTGGCAAGAGTCGCTACTTCCCGACCACGAACCAATGGATCTTGAATTTTAACTGATACGATTGGATAATAATTTTATCCGAGAGTTAATATACCCATTGTTATTATTCCAAAATGTCTGTTGTCAGCATGAAAGAAAAAAATAAAACAATCAATCAAATCGTGATGTCTGCACAACGTAGTACAGTAAGCAGCACATGCAGTTAGACACTCGAATTACTAATATCACCCCTTCTGCTGCACAATAAAGACGCTCTGAAAATTAAAGTGTCCAGTCTCATCTGTTGGCTACTGTACCTTTTCAATATTATGCGTAAAGTGGCAACCTATTACTCTTCCTGTTATACTAAAAACTACAATATACGAGTATATATGCAATCAATAGTGATGTGCCAAGCTAAACATTTCATGCAGCTGGAAAGGTTCTGTGCAAAATCAAAATGAGAGTGACGAACGATGAATGAATGAGATTGACGAACAATGAATGAATAAATATACTAATAAACAAAACAAATGCTTTTTAGCGTTACAAGTCCGTGCCTGCTATAATAACACTTTGGTATACTAGGAATTCGAGAGCGTCGGTGGTCTAGTGGCTAGGGCCGCTGCCTCCCATCCGGGAGACGCGGGTTCGGTCCCCACCACGTACCAATGTGTTTTCGAATTTAAAATTCATTATGTACGTTTATTCGACGCTCCTACGGTGAAAGAAAATATCGTGATGAAACCTGCACACTCCTGCTAAGAAATTCAAAGGTTGTGTGTGAAGTAGAGCAACCCGCACTAGGCCAGCGTGGTCGACTAAGGCCTAATCACCCTAATTCAGGGCAGGCTCGAGCCCCTCGGTGGGGACGTATAATGAGCTATTGATGATACTAGTAATTCGGTCAGTTCGTAAAAACTTTTTTTACTGTCGTTACTGGTGCACAACGCTGGCGGACTGAGGAGTTGAATAGTCTCCTTACCTCAGTATTTTTTAAATAGTAGAACTTTAGAACATTATTGTTACAGTTTAAAAAATATAATTTGTTGAATGATATTGCCTTTTTTTATTTTTCGTGGACAAAGGGCTGCGCGTAGTGTAAGTGAGAAGAATTATTTGTTTGCAAAGTAAACAACTTGTTATCTCCGATTGCTTTGTGTGTTTGCTTAGTTTTTAATATGTTTTATTTTAATATAAGAGGACGTGCCGTGCCGAGGAGAGGAGATGCCGTGCCGAGGAGAGGAGGTGCCGTGCCGAGGAGAGGAGGTGCCGTGCCTAGGCCAGTGTACGGTTTATTGGCACCGAGTATACCATCTGTTTTACATAATAAAAAAAGTAGAACCATTGGTTTTTTCATGAAATCTCTTCCGATGTAGCGAGCTGTACCTGTTTTCTCATCATCATGTTCCAATGAGGTGAGACTTTGATCAAATTATGGTTAGATTAAGCTTTTTAAGTATTTTAAAATATGAAAAACAAGCTGCTTAGTAAAAGATACATTACGCAAAAGTTAATATGATTAAGTCATTATCATCTCACATACGCCCCACCGGGGGCTCGAGCCTACCTATATCGGGGCGATCAGGCTTCAGTCGACGACGCTAGCCCAGTGCGGGTTGGTCGACTTCACATACATCCTTTGAATTTTTTCGCAGGATTGTGTTTCCTCATGATGTTTTCCTTTACAGAAAGAGCGTCGAATCGAGCATCGAGCGTGATATGATCAAGTCAAAAGTAGGATATTATTATTTCAAATTAAACTTTGTACTCATTGTTTTGACAATACTCTGTCTGACTTATTTCTACGCGGAGCCCTAGCTAAGCTACGGTTTACCTGGATCCGTCACATCCCTGGTATTGAAGGCCTATTTTTCACGCTATCCGTCACAATGCGGACGCCCGACGGGCTATTTGTCTGCGCACAGAGAACAATTAGGACGACACCACAGAGATACGGGCACTATCTGTGACACGACTCTTATTCTGGTGCATATTGGCCACGATTCACACAGTCATGCTCTAATCCTAATTTTAAAATCCAGCTATCCTTTTCGTTTTTATGATTATAAAAGAGAGGAGATGAATTCAGATGAACGAATGATATTATTTTGAATGCATTATAACCTAAAATAAAGGCGTAGCTGTCAGATTAAGAGATTTTTAAGTCGCATGTTTTAAGTGCTCTCTAAAATTGTGCAATCGTCACGGCCATAAGGTTCAAATTCGAGGTTTGACAGCTCTAATATGAGAATGGCCTTCTCTTGTCCCTTTTTAATCTTTTAAAGGGGAAAAGCATGAAGGAAGAAAAAATCTTACGCGCCCAAAAATTAAAGTAAAATTTTTTCTTCCTTCATGATGAAAAGGACGTACGAACTTAAATTAATAATTAGAGCGTGACAAGAATTAGCCTCTCTAGCTAAAGTTGGCATAGTCCGGTTTTGTGTTTTCTACACGATTCTTTGAGAATTAAAAGACAGAGAGACGATACTTAAAAGAGACAGAGTAACGATCACAAGATGTATCACCCCTTTTGCTACGTTTACGTTGGTGCGTATTGGTCTAAGAGCTGCTAAAGGTAACCGTGAAATATGAGTTGGTTTTTACCTCATAGGCAAAATATATAATACAAAATCTTCAAATTGCTTATAAACGATATAAAAAGCAAACCAAGCTAGCTAGCAAGGTGTGTTTGGATGTCGGCGATCGCCAAAACTAGCTCTTTTGGAAGAGTCTTTGGCAGTGTCTGAAGAAAAACTAATGATCGATTATTAGTTTGAAAGAAGTCGATTTGTATTAGATGCATGTATTTTTTATCTGGGGGCACGGCCAGGTCGAGCAAAAAAGCGGCACGGCGTACCATCCTTTTCTCGAAGCAGTTCGGGCCATTTTCGACCCCCCTATAACTTCGTTGTGGATAAAACTAGAAACCTGAATTTTCAGTAATAAAGCAGGCATTGTATAAACCCAGTATGTTTTAAATTTCATTTAATTTTAACCAGTAGTTTAAGATTTATAACAAGTCAAAGTTTCTTAATTTTGTCACTCACTCACTCACTGACTGACCGATCATCAAAACTCTAAGGCACTTCTAGCAGACATAAAAGCTTCAAATTTAGAACAGAATTAGTGTTTAGTGTATTAACCAAGGAAAAACTAAAATATTTTGCAATTTCGGCCCAGTTTTCTAGATACATCATCTGCTAGATAACTTTGTAACCCCACATAAATCTTGGGGCATTATATAGGATTACAAAGTTACATTTGCAGTAAATGAATCAGTGTACCTGTATAATGGAATATAATTGAATAAGAGGTGTAGGGTAGGTGTAGGATAGGTGTAAGGTAGGTGTAGGGTAGGTGTAGGGTAGGTGTAGGGTAGATGTAGGGTAGGTGTAGGGTGGGTGTAGGGTAGGTGTAGGTAGGTCTTGGACAAATTAGCCACTGGACGCGAAAAGAAAGAAAAATGTATGCAAACACATTCAACCAATATTAGGGGAAAGGGAGGTAATGACAGGTGATAACCGATCAAATATAAAGAGTGCTGTTTACAATAAAAGCATAACGTATTTTTTAACCTTCAAAAATTGTGCGGATAATATGACTTCAAATGACTTGTCATAGATAGTGTTGTACCCAAGTCGATAATCGATATAGAATGAATGAATGATTGAATGAAATATCATTTATCGTAGAAATATGACTAAAATGAACACCGCAAATTAGGTGGTATTTGGTAGGTAGTTACAACGTCTGACCAGTATAGAAACTGTGTACTAAGCATTAATGCAGCTGCATCCAAAAGTGCTTAGGTAGCGTCTGTAGCGGATAAGCTTTAGCTCTAAGAATTATTAACTGAAATAAATCGTCAGTCTAACATCGACCATTGTACGAAATATTCGTCTTTTTATTTTAAAATTAGTTTTTAAAAAGTTGTTTTCCCTCCGGCGCGTTTTGACTGGCGCTGCGGACAGGATACCGGTACGAAATCCTGCGCCTGTGAGGATCTCAAATCGATCCGAGTGCAAGTGTTTCGTTCGCGTTTTTACGTGTTAACTGGTATTTTGTAACCAAATAAATTTGTCTTTGTGCTTGGAGGACAATACGAAAACTTCTACAGTTTTAATTGGAGGAAATGGGGAAAAGCGTACTGTGAGTAGACCTCTTCACTATCCCGTCTATCCCTGTTCTTATTCCATTGGCTGTGTAATTTAGTTTAGACTTTATAATAGGCTCTCTATAAAAATCTATAGCAGAAATCCTAGTAAGTGTCTTATAATATTAAGTTAGTTTTTAATGTTAAGAAAATTTTAAATTTGCTTATTTGAAAGTTACATTTAAATAATTAAAAATGGATCAATTACGTACGATTCCTAAAGAAATGATGGATATAATACCGAAATTTGATGGTGATGAAAAGTTGTTAAACTTATTTTTAAATAAAAGTGAATATGTAATTAATGCTTTTAGACAAGTAGGAAATGTTGCTCAGGACTTGTATATATTTCACGCCGTTACTGGCCGCTTAGTAGGCAAAGCCGCCCACCTGATAAGCGAGCGTCAAGATATTGATACTTGGGTAGAGTTGAAACAAGTGTTAACTCAGCATTTCGGTGACCCTAGGTCAGAAGAGTGTATTGCTATAGAGTTGGAAAATTTAAAAATAAGACATGGCGAATCTTATTTAGATTTTTGTAACCGTATCCAAAATGTGCGAAGTACATTATTTTCCAAAGTAAATTTAATTGAAGATGAAAATGAAAAAGACGCTAAAATGACCATTTACAATCACATGTCCCTAAATGTTTTTCTTTACAATTTGCCTGAAGACATGTTGCGTGTGGTACGACTTCATAGTTGTAACAAACTTGAAGACGCACTAACAGTTGTGATGGAAGAAGTAAACTTTTTAAATCAGTATAATGCTAAAAATAAGAACCGTCAAAAGTTCTCCCCTCAGGTGCCAAATTTTAAGCCTATTTTCCCACAAAATCATAATTTTGTACCAAATTATAAATTTCCTCAACCACAAAACTCTGGCTTTAATTTTAATACACACAACAAATTTGCACAGAATCAAGGCTTCAAGTTCGGCGTCCCTAACCAAGGATTTAAATTCGGAGTCCCACAAAATCAAGGTTATAAATCGATTATGCCCAATCAAACCAATTTTAAGTTTGGAATTCCGCAACAAGTAGGTTATAGGCCATATTTTGTTCCAAACAATAACCAGTACAGATCTAACAATTTCCAACCGACCAATCAGCCTCAATTTAAATTTGGTATCCCGCCTTCATACCAACAGATGCATGGTCAGAGACCATCGTATCAACAACCACAAGGCCAAGGTCTTCAACCGCAAGGTCAGCGACCTTCATACCAATATGATAACGATGTCTCTATGCGTACAGCACCCCAACCAAGGCCAAATTACGTAGCCCCACGAACATCCAATAATTTGTTTTATTCGAATGAGCCCAATGAACCTGAAACTTTCTATATGATGGACAATAATGACTATGAATATCAGCTGCCAGGTAGCGATGAATATCCCGTAGACCACTGTAATGATTTTGAACTTACGCCAGCTTCACAAGAAGCTCCCAGGACTGAAAATTTTCAGTCAACGGCCTCTATGATTTACCCCCCCGAAATAGTACATCTCAACCATCATGGTGCTTTAAAATTACCTCACATTGAAATTCCCGAGATTAATTCAAAATTTATGATAGACACAGGGAGTACACGATCATTCATCAGCCCTGAAATCGCTAACAAGTATTTTTCTGAATTCAAATATAATGAACCTTTCGAAATTATAAGTACACATGCGCGAAGTGCCCACGATGAAGTTATAAATATACCCTTACTAAAAACTTTTCGAAGTACTGACACACACAAGTTTTACTTGTACGACGTTGACAGCAGTTACGGAGGACTAATAGGCTCTGACTTACTTAAACAACTAGACGCAAACATTGACATGAAGAACCAAATACTAAAGACACGAGATACAGAAATACCCATTATTTACAGTGACTTTGAAATTAAATTCAGTAAACCTTTTAGCGTCACAAAATATGAAAACCGAGACTACAAAGAGATCGAAATAAATAATACTCATTTAGTAGACGACAGAGAGACCGAACAAATTTTAAAACAAAACACAAACGCTAACGCTCTCTCACGAATACGACTAAATGCTTTGGTTAACGACAAGGACAACGACCAAAGATCGACAGCAGTTAATGTAGGAGACACTGACGACCTTGATGACTACTTACGACAACTATTACTATCTGAAGACTTAACAAACTTAGAACAACAACTACAACCCCAGACTGCTACTAACAACGAAAATGATATAGATACCGAACGACAACCTGCTGTTGCTTCCGCTGCCCCTCGTTCTGAAACCACTTTAAGTATTGATGAGCCATTCCCAACCCGATCCAGTACATTAACAGCACAAACTGAAAAAACAACAAACTCTAGTACAGACACTGTCCATTCCGCTGTAGATATGGACACAAACGGCATTCCAATACTTCACGAAGCTGTGGATACTAAACCACACCAGATTTTAGTACACAGCTGGTTTAAAAATGAACTCTCAGTAAAAATTGAACCTCATCCAAAACAAAATATTCTGAAGGTTTTTTTGCCCTTAGATAATCCTGAGTTGATTAAACAATTCCTCAAGGAATATATTAGACCCAAAATTAAATATTTTATTCATTATGAAAATATTGAACATAGACGACAGTTTACAGAAATGGTTATTGCATTGTTCAGGAAAGGTACAGTACTGCTCTATGAGTGTACTGAGAGAGTAATTAATGTTTCTGATGAAAAAGAACAAGAAGAAATAGTAATGCGATACCACGTAGGAAAAACTTGTCACCGTGGGATCAAAGAGACTATCTCCCATTTAAAACGAATTTATTTTTGGAACAACATGGAACAAACAGTAACAAGTATTATCAACTCATGTGAAACCTGCAAACGAATGAAATATGACAGACGACCTTTCAGACCCCAATTACAACTTACCCAGACTCAAACTAAACCATTCCAAGAATTATTCATTGACTTATATACTATTGAAGGCAAATACTACTTGACAATTATTGACGCTTTCAGCAAACTGGCCCAAGCTTTCGAAATCCCTGACAGATCCACCCCCGAAGTTGTTCGAGCCCTTATAAAATATTTCTCATTTTATGGAGTTCCCATCAAAATAAATTCAGACCCTGGCTCAGAGTTTAATAACAAACTCATGAAAGAAATGCTCTCATTTTATAAAGTAGACGTTCATGTAGGCACCCCTTAACAACCCCAACTCCATGGGATTGATAGAACGATTTCATTCTACCATCTCTGAAATTTATAGACTTGCTAAATATGAAAGAAAGTTTACCGACGCGGCATCTGTTATGACATATGCAGTCATGGCATACAACCAAACCATTCATTCAGTAACAGGACTCACACCGTTCGAGGTAGTGTTCGGCCACACGGAGAGTAAAAGTCAGTTTAACGTAGATTTTGACAAAGAATATACACAACAATTGGTTAAAGAACATTGTAAAAGGACACAGTATTTGTACAAGTATTTAGCAGATAGAATGATAGCTAGAAAAGAAAAGGTGCAACAAGATAGAACAGGAGAGACTGACTTTGACTTAAATGACGATGACGACATTTTTATTAAAGGTGTTAACACACGTCGTGCTAAAGACAAACCAAGGTACCAAAAGGCCAAGGTTAAAGGCAAGGTCAAAAGAAATGTAGTTCCGGTAGAGACAAACGCTAGAAACACTAGAGTTCCGATTAAAGATGTGCGACGCCCTCCACAGGTTCGTCCTGCTGGCTCTGCTGCTGACCCAAGCAGTAATGACCCGGGCCCTTCATCTTTATAAGATCGAGAAGAACCCTGGAGTTCTCCCGGTTAGAGAAGGAACCGCTCTCGTTAGTTATGATAAGTGGATAGTTATTAAGATATTAGATGTTAGGCTTATTAGAGAAGATTTAGATTTAAATATAAATAGATTTAAGGAATTAAATAGATTGGTTGGCTCTTTCTCCAATATTAGTAGATTACATTTAATATATTTTAATGACGTTCAGCTACAAGTAAATCATATATTAAATATAACTTTAGAAAAATACACTCAGTTGATTCCCAATAGCAGGCAGAAGAGAGGACTTATCAATCCTCTGGGATCTTTAATTAAAATTATTACAGGAAATTTGGATCACAGTGACGCCATTAAATACGATAATTTGATAAAAAAAGTAAAATCACGTCAGCACTCTGTAGAAAAGAAAACAACACTCGTAGCCGAAATGGTGAAGATTTTCACAAACTCTACTGTTAATATAACAAACAATCTCATACAATTAAATCTTGCCGTTAATAAAATGAATAAAAATATTAATGAAATTTCAATTATCTCGCACATTAATCAAATAATACATGCTTATAATTTGTTCTTACACAATTTTCAGATTATTTACGCTAAATTGAATGAGATTGAAAATATTATAGCATTTAGTAGAATAGGAATATTACATCAATCTATTGTAAATACCGATGAACTTGTTAAGTTGTTAAAGCTGATAGAAAGACACGATAAACTTATATTTCCATCAACACCTGAAAATATTGTAAAAATTGAACAGTCAATTACATTAAAATCCTACTTTAAAAACTTTGAAATAATGTTTGTTATGGAAATACCATTAGTTAAGAAAGATACTTACTTTTATTACAAAATTGTTCCTTTACCTGTCACCGACCCTGAAACAAACCTTACCCTAATTATTTTACCCAAATATCCTTACCTTATCGTGAAGGGGTTGAACGCTAGCTCGCTGCCCACGCCGTGCAAACCTATTGAAGATGGAATTTATCTGTGTGATGAAACGCAAACAATAGTACTGTGGAGATTGCATTGGTTACATGCAGTCTCCGCGCACTTTTCCCTTTGTTTGTTGTTGCTGGCACTCGATATTCGCCCTATATATCGTAAAAAAGCTAATTAGACGTATGGAGTCAGAGAATGATTGGCTGAAGAAAATAATGGTGTGGATTAGGGATTGAAATGAAGAAAAGATAATACAAAAATATTGAAATCTAATATTGGAGTCATTATTTGGCTACGGATTTATGCACTAGAAGCGAGTGCCTCCCATCTTCAAAGAGCTACGTCCACCTGACATGGTGTAATGGACTACATTGGTAGACGGTCATTTTAGTCGTCCCGTTTCTCCTATTATTTGTGTTGATTTGTACGGTGTAGTGCATAATGCGTTGATTGATTCAGGTGCCACAATTTCTGTGATTTCTTCTTCGTTTCTTGAAAAAGTGGATAAATTCATTCCGTCACACGCATATAATGATAACGCCTCTTGTTTGCGTACGGTGAATGGGATTAGGTTATTAGCTGAATGTTCTGTTATATTGGACTTTACAATAAATAGCATTGTTTATAATCATGCATTTGTTGTTGTGTGCGATTTAGTACCTGATATAATTTTAGGGCAGGATTTTTTATATGCAGTAAAGGCCATTGTCAACTTTGATAAACAGTTCATTGAACTGGATAGGAATAAGGTATGGTTCAGAAATGATACAAAAATCGCGGCGTTTTCACTTGATTATGTTCAGTCCGGGACTGAGTCCGAACATTTATTGCCGTTACCGAAAGGTGATTATATCTATTTTCTTAATACGGTAGAATCAATAAATGAAAATTTGGACGATTTAAAAAAGGATACGATCCTAACGAATAACACGAAATGTAATAATTTTAATATTTCTGATGCTTTATTATCAGATCAGAAAAGTAAGTTGTCGGAATTACTGGGCAAATATGAAAAGCAGTTTGCGTTTGATTCGAAGAATTTAGGGGCATGTTCATTAATGGAAGTTGAAATAAATACTTCAGACGAGACTCCTATTCATAAAGCTCCTTATAGAGTTTCACACCATCAACACAGTATAATTAGGGAACAAGTGAGTGAGATGTTGGAAAATGGAATCATTCGTGAGTCGCGAAGTGCATATGCATCCCCGGTTGTCTTGGTCAAGAAACCTGATGACACGTGGCGATTCTGCATTGATTATAGGTCATTGAATAAAAAAGTAATTACCGATTCATATCCTTTACCCAGAATAGATGACATGATTTTATATCTAGCTAAAGCCAAATATTTTGCGGATCTGGATTTAAATAGTGGATATTGGCAGTTGAGAATCAAGGAATCTGATAAGCATAAAACTGCTTTTGTTACCCCTTCGGGATTGTATGAATTTAACGTCATGCCGTTCGGCCTTAAAACAAGTGGTGCGATTTTCCAGCGGGTTATGGATAGTGTTTTAGGGGGCATGAAATATCGGAATGCTATTGTTTATATTGACAACATATTGGTTTATGGGGAAACATTTGAAGAATTTTCTTTATCTTTAAATGAAATCTTATATAGAATTAAAGAATGCAATTTGACACTTAAACCTAGTAAGTGCAAATTTGGCTTTGAAAAAGTTTCCGTTCTTGGTTATGAAATAACGGGTCAGGGAATTCGACCAGATCAATCACAGTTTGAAAAGATTATGAAGATCCAAGTGCCAAAATCGACTAAAGAACTTAAATCTATTTTAGGACTCTTTTCATATTATAGAAAATTCTTAGATAATTATGCGGATTTGGCTATGCCTCTAACAAGGTTGATGAAGAAGGGTGTCAAATTTATTTGGACAGAACTACAGCAACATGCATTTTCTAAAATTCTTTCTCTTATTCAGAACCCCCCTTTATTAAGACATTTTTCGAATAGCGAAGGCATAGTTACAAGATTATTTGTCGATGCTAGTGATAAAGCATTAGGTGCTTGTTTATTGCAGGGTGATGATAAAATATTTCCGATTGCTTTCGCGTCGCGTAAGCTCTCTGATTGTGAGACCAGGTATACGATTACCGAAAAGGAATGTTTGGCTCTAGTGTGGGCTCTTAATTATTTTAAGCATTTACTATGGGGAATGAAATTTGACGTCGTGACGGATCACAAAGCTTTGGTATGGCTCCGTACTAAAAAGGATATGAATGGGCGTTTAGCTCGTTGGTCTTTAGCGATTCAACAATATGATTTTGATATAGTATATTGTTCGGGCAAAGATAACCAAATTGCTGATTTCCTAAGCAGGAATCCATTAATTGAGGATGTTGATGTTAAGGAGACCTCTCCTAAGGATGTAGTTGAGGATGGTTTAGAGTTATACAGGATTGAAGCTTCTCGTTTTGAATTTGATCAAAGCGTTGATAGTTTTTGCACTGAACAAGTTTCAAGGATTGCTTCTAGATCTCGGCTAAACTATAAAGGTTTTCTTACTAGAGACAATAAGCTCTTTCACAGGTGCAGGATAGGTAACAGATATGTTGATCGTTTGGTTGTTCCTCAAGCTTCATTTAATGACGTTATGAAGGAAATTCATGATGATCCTTGGAATGGAGCGCATTTTGGTCTTACGAAGACTTTATGTAAATTTAGGGACAGATATTTTATTCTTGATGCTGAAAAGAAAATTTCTAGATATATCGAAAGTTGTAAAGAATGTCAAGAGAGGAAGAGATCGTATTTGATTGCTCCGATGCAACCGATTGAAGTCAATCATCTTTTTGATAAAATAGCCCTTGACATATTAGGACCTCTTCCGACCTCGGATTTAGGAAACAAATACATCATAGTTTGTTTAGAGTATTTATCGAAATACGCGATAACTAGAGCAGTCCCAAGTGCAACTGCTCAGGCCGTTAGTGATTTTCTTACTCAAGAGATCTTCTGTAAATTTGGTATGGTAAATGAAGTCATTGTAGATCGTGGATCAATTTTCACATCACACATGGTTAAAAATACGATAGTTTTTTTTGATTCCACGTTATCGGTTGCTGCAACTAGGCATCCTCAGACCATTGGACTCGTGGAACGTTTTAATAGCACTATATCTCAGAGTTTAGCGATGTATACAAACGAGAGTCAAGCAGATTGGTGCATGTATTTGCCCATGTCAACGTACGCGTATAATATATCGAGACAGGCGTCATCAAATACGATTCCTTACACTATTGTTTTTGCTAGAGACCCAATTTTGCGTTCTGATGTTGATATTGTATCTAATCGTAATGATTTGGATATTGCTGCTCGCAATAATGCTAATATTAGAATGATCTCTTGTGCGTTGAGAAATATTCGTAAATCGCAAATGACTCAAAAGGAATATTATGACAGGAAAGTCAGGTTCGTAACGTTCGATCCAGGTAGCTTAGTCTTGGTATATAATCCTAAAAGAATAACAAATGTTGGTCAGAAGTTATCGCGTCCATATAAAGGTCCGTTTCGTGTTATTCGAAGGCTATCTAATAATAATTATTTACTACGTAAGATAGATGGAAGCTCCAGACGTGATTTAATATTTCACCATAATTCTCTGAAACCGTTCAGATTGCGTGTTTAAAAATATTATTTTATAGTAACTTGGCGTTTGTTTCCCTTGATCTGTCCTATGCCTTACTTTATTCACAACTCGTCATGAACTTCTATCGTCATTTGTAGTTGATATGTTATGTCAGCGTCTTTGTCAACAAATAATTATTATTGTCTCTATATATAAATTTATTTTTATTTTTGTATGATGGGTAACTTAATGTTTGTCTATATATGGCATAGTTTGATAACTTATTCTTACATTTTATTTATTTTTGTTTGTCATGGACTTTTGACTTAAGCTATGGTATTTTCATTTAATCAACAATCGTTCGAGATATTCGTTTGGTTTGAGCATTACTTGTCGGATCTCATAATAGGACATATGCATCCTCATGAGATGTGCTTTTTCTTAGCACGATCGTATTGGTTTAGTATTTTATGAGTCGGTGGATTCGAGAACGCTTATTGGTTTCATGTTATGCTTATTAGGTTTAGTCAAGTTCTATTAATTTTTGTTTTTCTCTCGAATGGATTAATCCAGCTCTTATTTGCAGGTTCGTAATAAGTAGTTTATAAACATTTTATATATTAAAAAAAAGAAACTTCATGAAGAAAAGAAGGTTTTAAAAATCTAGCTATTTAATGGGGTTGTTATTTTCTATAAGGGGAGGGTGAGCTTAGTGTATAGGCCACTCATTTTAGATATGCTATCGAATATTTATAGTTCTTCGGAAAAGATCTTGTTATTCGGTTAATATTTAACGTAAGTGACGCATAGTGTAGGTGATCATTATTTTTCTACATATACGAATAGGCCTGAGCTCCTGTTCCAGACCTGCCGCTACTTCGATTTTTAGACTTTGTATTCGCGTTTTTCATTTGTTTTTGTCTTAGCTTAGGTTGAAATATTTAAGTTTAGATTAGGTGTGATCACTTAAAGTTTGTTCATTATGTTGATGGGATTTTGTTGTCATAATTTGATTTATCTGATATTACATAATAATAATTTCGTTTGTTCTTATTGGTCAATTATGGCAGCATGGTCCAATGTTGATATTATGTTGAACGTTTTGTGTCGCTGTTAGTTGTTCTATTAATTCTTCAAAATTTATTTATTGTTCTTTTGGTTCATGTAGTGTACCATGAGTTGTACTTGAATGAATAATCTTTTGGCGTGGTTTTAATTATTCGTATTTGGTGAAACGTTGTTCCACCAGGTAGCTGTTAGCTATGGCTTCTTGTACAAATCATAGGGTTTGTTAAATGAAATATTATACGCACTTTTAGGTAATTAGTTAGGTTTATCTTTTGTGATCGGCTGATCATTTTCCTGTAGGAGGAGGGATGTGGAGATTGCATTGGTTACATGCAGTCTCCGCGCACTTTTCCCTTTGTTTGTTGTTGCTGGCACTCGATATTCGCCCTATATATCGTAAAAAAGCTAATTAGACGTATGGAGTCAGAGAATGATTGGCTGAAGAAAATAATGGTGTGGATTAGGGATTGAAATGAAGAAAAGATAATACAAAAATATTGAAATCTAATATTGGAGTCATTATTTGGCTACGGATTTATGCACTAGAAGCGAGTGCCTCCCATCTTCAAAGAGCTACGTCCACCTGACAGTACCCATTGAAGATACCTGTATTCTAGACCTGATGAGATATTCCAATAATGTTTCCTGTGTGCGAATTCCAATAGAGCTGGAAGAAGTAAAGATTGAGCCACTTCAGACGAACCGATGGATACTGTACACTAAGTCAGCTGTTGACCTCACAAGAACGTGTGCTAATGAAATTCTTCATTACACTATTTTGGGTACATATCTGCTCACAATCGACGATAAATGTGAATACAAAATTGCTACTATCTACGAGATCGGACCCTAAAAGGAGAGAAATTTAGATATCCGAAACTCCCTTTTGTAAAGCTTCCTGAAAACCTAAAGATAGATGTCCAACGGAACGTGAACCCAGTCAAGCTGAGTGGAGTCGACTTGACTGATCTAAAGGTGTTATCGTATGCGTTAAAGAATAGTGAAGTGGAAAATGAAAATGTGGTGAATACGGAAAGTATTAGCGTTGGAACCATTGTCTTATATATAATTTTAATTATAGGCTTTTTCTCTTTTATTTTATATAAATATTCACTCTTGGTATGCAATCCCTGCAAAGGTCGAAATCATCCTCAGAAAAAAGATTCTTCGGGTAATTTCGAACTTAAGGAGGGAGGAGTTACAACGTCTGACCAGTATAGAAACTGTGTACTAAGCATTAATGCAGCTGCATCCAAAAGTGCTTAGGTAGCGTCTGTAGCGGATAAGCTTTAGCTCTAAGAATTATTAACTGAAATAAATCGTCAGTCTAACATCGACCATTGTACGAAATATTCGTCTTTTTATTTTAAAATTAGTTTTTAAAAAGTTGTTTTCCCTCCGGCGCGTTTTGACTAGGTATCCACGTCTTTTCCCTTCGGACAGCTTCAACCCACTTTCTTTTCCTTGCAGGATCAACTGGAAATCTAAAATTTACGAATAAAATTATACTTAATTTATTTTCTTATCATTCATATCGATATCATTCATCGATAGTTTCAAGCCCTAGACTTTAAAAAATTGTTGAACGAATGGAAAAATGACAAGTATAATCCGACTCATTGCGGTACAACAATATTTTGATTGCAATGCGTAGAAAAATATGGACATTTTAAATCGAAGTGATTATTTTTGTTGTTATTAAGCGTTTTATATTTTTTTTTTCAAGAAAATAGCAAGAATTATTGGACAAAAGTGTACTTACCGATGATAGGAAATGTTATTTGTTCGATTACTGAAATTTTTACAAAACAAAACGGCGCATTTCACCATTTTTAAAGGTATGTTTTCTCACGTAGCTATGATGTCACACTGACGTAGTGGCATGCTCGATGTAGGTTATAGTTCAACTTTGGCAGCTAGAGGGGTAAAAGGCAAAAGTTTCGTGTTTCGTGTCCAGTGGCTAATTTGTCCAAGAGGTAGGTGTAGGGTAGGTGTAGGGTAGGTGTAGGGTAGGTGTAGGGTAGGTGTAGGGTAGGTGTAGGGTAGGTGTAGGGTAGGTGTAGGGTAGGTGTAGGGCAGGTGTAGGGTAGGTGTAGGGTAGGTGTAGGGTAGGTGTAGGTTAGGTGTAGGGTAGGTGTAGGTAGGTGTAGGGTAGGTGTAGGGTAGCTGTAGGCTAGGTGTAGGGTAGGTGTAGGGTAGGTGAAGGGTAGGTGAAGGGTAGGCGTAAGGTAGGTGTAGGGTAGGTGTAGGGTAGGTGGAGCGTAGGTGTGCATTTTTACATTGTGTTTTCATGCGATCTACAAAAATAAATTAGATGCCATCAAAAACATAACTTGTAAAAAAACCAAGTCTCGCACGCTACTTAGTCTACCGTAAAAAGTTGTGAGATCCATGTAATACCAAGTCGGTTAATTTATTCAGTCCCTACTTAAGAGTCCTTCTGTCTTAAGTTATTACGTAATTAGCTCACCTAACAACATCTTATAGTGACCAGATCAATATTAAAAATCTCTTATGTTTTTAATAAATACATATATTGACTTGGCAATCGCACTAAACAATCAAATTTAATATAATAATGTATTACTTGTGAGATACATTGTGTTTTCATGCTATAAATACATAGATTGACTTGGCAATCGCACTAAACAATCAAATTTAATATAATAATGTATTACTTGTGAGATACATTGTGTTTTCATTGTGTGTGCATGCATTGTGTGTCTGAAGAAAAACTAAGAATCGATTATTAGTTTGAAAGAAGTCGATTTGTATTAGATGCATGTATTTTTTATCATTATTTTCTGTACGATAAATAAAAATAGACAAGTATATTTTTCTCTTTACAAGAATTTCAAACAATAATTTCACATAATAACGCTAGGATCTACTTCTTCCCTCATCTGTGTCACTCTGCTTACATTATCAGCTGTAATGATCGCCATCAGACTTCCTTTGGGTGGGAGATCTTCCTTTCGAAGCCACTTAGCAATTTCTTCGTAAATAAACGGCATGGGCGTCCAGGATCCAGTAGAAACATTAGGCATCAACTCCCTGTTCACCTTCGTATCCAAAATATCTGGCAGAATTGCCACAACTGACGCGTTTTTTGGCAAACCGGATTTTTTGCAAGCGAGAGATTTAGTTAGATGGTGCACTGCAGCTTTGGCCATTCCATACCCGATCATTCCTGGGGTGCTGTACAAAGCGGTTCTAGCACCTGTGAAGACCAGTAAACCGTCTTGGGAGAGGAATTTGGCGGCTAGAGAAGCAGCGATGGTCGCGCTCCAGACGGATTGTGTCCACATCAGCTGTGTATGAACTGACAAGTCTTTGGTAGCATTTCCGCCGACCCAGCCTCCGGCGAAGCACAGTACAGCATCTAGCTCGTCTGATTTGAGAGCCTTTCCCATTTCAGTGATCACTTGCCTCTCTTGAGCAATGCAGCTGTCGTCCTTCGGCATGATGTTCACATCGGCTTCGTAATTTTCGATCAGATCTACATTGGCTACCCACCAGTCAGCCGACTTGAATTTTTTAAGGCAAAAGGAGCCAAGACATCCACTGCCGCCGTACATGGCTATTTTTCCCGCGCTCATTTCTTTTTCTTCAGTTGCGCTGGGCTATAGCAAAATAATAGAAATAATGTATTTTGTCGAGTTTGTAACAAGTGCTTTGCATTTATGCGAAATTACAATTTTATTTTATTTATTTAAAAATACAGACAACTTGACTGTAATGTGCTGTTATGCCAGAAATAAATTGACACTAAACTGACACCTATGACTGACACTCACGGCATTATTCTGACATGAGTTTCTGACATCGACAAGTTTTTACCTAAAAACAACTCGTAATGATGCGCGGCAGCGAGTTGACTGAAATCATTGACATCAAAACTCAAGATATTTTCAAACGTCTTCGAATTAAAACTTTCCACATCTCTAAAACAAGTGTCTCTCTCTTGAAAATAACCTGGTAGCCAAAAGTCAATTTTTTTTTTATTCGAATTAGGATTATTACAAATAATTTTTCGACGTCAAAGCTATCATGGATAGCACGTTCACTACCAGTGTAGGCCCTCTGTGGAGAAGAACGGCCAGAAGAAACTCCACAGGAATTGTATCTTTTGTACTTTTCTTTTAAATATATAAAGAAAAGTACGTACAAACAGAGTCATAATTACAATCTACTCCACTGATTTGGAACAACAGTTGACCAGACGTTTTTATCATCTAAGTAATCATTTATCGTATAATAGACCTTAGAATATAAAATAGTTTTATTTTAGCTTTAAATTGGCTATCGGACAGATTTACAATATCATCTGGTATTTTATTATAGAAGCGAATATAGTGAATGAATTGTTAACCTTACACAGTCTAAACTTAGGGCGCGTTATTTTATTTTTATTTCTAATATTTATATTATGTATATCAGAATTCTTAGTAAATAGCATTATGTTCTTCCGAACATACAAGAAGCATCTCTATAAATCTAACAACCACAAAGATCGTCTCAAAAGAATCGGTTCATCAAATAGAAGGGGATTATCGCGATTCATAACTCCATTTCAGTGGCCATCGGAGCAGAATATTAAGAAAGTAATGTCTCATTAGCGCAGTTAACCAAAGAAGAAAAATCAGCGCGAAAATCATCGCGAGCCGAAACGAGGAAAAGATTTTGGTGAAAAAGTTACTGCGGTACTTGAAAGCAATTTATCGCTACCATTTCCCTTTCCTAAGGGATGCGGTGTAAATTTCGATAAGTTTTAGGGTTTCGTTGCTATTGCTCTCAGTAGTCCAGTGTGACCCTTTTTTATTAGGGTTCCGTAGTAAAAATAAGGAACCCTTATAGTTTCGCCATGTCCGTCTGTCTGTCTGACTGTCCGTGGCTTAGCTCAGAGACTCTTAGTACTAGAAGGCTGTAATTTGGCATGGATATACATGTTAATCATGCCGACAAAGCTAAAGAATAAAATATTTAAAAAAACATTTTTTAGGGTTCCTCTGGTACACGTGAAGTGGGGGTTATTTTTTTATTCACGATTACCTTATAGTATGAGGTATCGTTGGATAGGTTTTTTTTAAATAATGGGGGTTTGTTAAGACTATTTTTCGATGCTAGTGTACGTTTCAGAAATATTTCGTTTCAAAGTGCTCCCCCTCCCCTACCAGCGAAACCGTTGTATTTGGAAACATGAAAAAATTCACGGTAGTAGTGATGAATTTGAAAGGAAAATTTACAACATCAAGTAGGCTTTACAGGTTATCGAGTAATAGACCAACTTATAAAATGTACTTGTACAAGTAAGAAATTTAGTAGGTACTACTACTACATCATAGAAAAATATTTTGATGAATGTTAACCTGGCTGAAATCCCTCATCATCATCCCTCTTCCCTTCAAGATGGTACGTACATTACTTAGAGAATCAACTAGGAACGAACATGCCATTCTTTGGACGAACCATGAAGAGTGTAGACAGGCGAAGCTGGCCTTGCCAACCCCCAGTGCCAGGCTCGCTAAGACCCTGTTTCGGCTAAGTAAACCACGCTTGAGTTTGGTGACTGCAGCAATAACTGGTCATGGTTCTTTTAACAAACATCTATATATCCTAGGTGTTACTGACAGCCCCCTTTGCAGAGCCTGCTTGGAGGCAGAAGAAACGGCCGCTCACGTCCTCATGGAGTGCACGGGAGTGGCGGACTACAGGGCTAAATACCTCGGTCAAACGAGGGACCTTCCAGGGATAACCGATAATGTAAAGGGCTTACCGGGTTTCCTGGAAGAGTTGGGTTGGCTCGAATGACACCGCATTCCCACCTACACGCAAAATAGGCGCATTAGACGTCGAGTTGCGGAAACCAGCCCGTAATGACTATGACTATGACTAACCTGTCTGAAACAGGTACATTAGTAGTTTTGGACAACTACGGAACCCTACACATGCGTGACCCGACGCGTGCCTGGCCCGTTTTTTTTATCTATTTTCGATCGTCACACTCATTTAATATTTGTTGTAAAGGCAAAAGTTAAATTGCATGGACCGTATATTTGGCGGCATTATTGCATTAAGTAGATAACACATTGGCCTTGATTCGGGATGTCACGCTCTAATCCTTAATTTAAGCTAGTCCGTCCTTTTTACCTTTTAAAGATTGAAAAGGGACAGGAGATGGCCATCCTAATATTAGAGCTGTCAAACATCGAATTTGAACCTTATGGCCGTGTCAATTGCACAATTTTAGAGAGCACTTAAAACATGCGATTTAAAAATCTCTTAAACTGACAGCTATGCCCTTATTTTAGGTTATCATTCGTTCAAATGAATATCATTCGTTCATCATCACCTCTCTTTCATTGGTTATAAAAATGAAAAGGATAGCTGGATTTTAAAATTAGAATTAGAGCATCCCGAATCGGGGCCATTATTTTCTGACTATAGATTAGACAGTGACGTCACTGGGAGTGCAGCATATTGCAAGTATGAGCTAAGTCCTTTTATGTTCACTGAATCTCTCTCTAACACTCTAGGCTCACATGTTTCGATACATACTGCTGTAAAGATCCTTGAAGATAAATAGGAACAGTGAGAAAAGAGCACTTTTTACACGAAAAAGGAGTGCAATGAATGTGCTAAGGGGTTTGTGGTGTCGGTCATCGACCTTTACAACCCACACGATAAGATGATTTGTGATTGTAGCCGTAATGAGTTAACGTGCCTTACGAAGCACGAAAGATGCTCTAAATTAGAAATAGTCTTCACCAACAGCTCATATATACGTCCCCACCGAGGGGATCGAGAACCCTTAGGCAATCAGGCCATGGTCAACCGCGCTAGCCCAGTGCGGATTGAGCAACATCACACACACACACACAGGCTTTAAATAACTTCATAATGTGCAGGTTTTTTCATGATGATTCTTTTCTTCTCCGTCGAATAAACGCACATATGAATTTGAAAGTCAAAAACACTGGTACATTGGAGACCGATGACGGGAGATAGCGGCCCTAGCCGATTAAAAACTGTCACTTATCCGTAATAGAGGATCGGACTACTTTTTTTTTATTTATGAATCCAAATTTCTTAGTTTCTGCTATCGAACACTTAAAGAATTTTTGCTCTATCTTTAAAATTGACCGAGTTATAAAGGTTTGAAATTCAAGATTAGACAGAGAGGCACATACCCACTTATGACGTCATTTGTTAGTAACGCCATATTATAATCTCCATACAAAAAATCGTTTTTGAAAGAGACAGACATATTGAAACTTTAAAAAGTCACTGTAAATTCGTTTTTCAACCGATTCTGTTTTTTTCTTCGCGAACCGTCTGCTACTAATCTATATTTTAAAAATAATTCATAAGTTATGGTAAATTTAGGAACAGTCCGATACCCTATTTAGCCAAATTTTTCGAGTATCTTAATTTTCAATGTGAAACCCTATCAGAACATTTCGTCCTTATGTCAGATGAATCTCTATGCAGATACCGGTATTTACATATAATCTACGAGACTGATGCATTTTGGGAGCCGAGCGTTGCAGCTTGCATTTAAGTACTGCACCAATGTTACCATCCTGCCTCAAGGAAAATTGTTGCAGAAGACGCATTAGAGGCTTCATAAATAATTGTCAAAATTGGGGGGATACATTGAATAAATACATTGAATTTGTAAAACCAAACTATAAATATATAGCTAAAGGATCTGCGAGCTATAGACCTTGCAAATATATGTTTTTTTCGAATTGGCTGATTTATGATTTTTACGTTATAAACCATCATGACTCCGTCATTTTTTTAAATTTCCTAAAACTGACTCATCAAAAATATCTGTAATATATTTATCGAACCTGCTTACAAAATTTCACGAGAATCGGTTGAGAAACGCGACCTGTAGGGGCAATTCTTATTCTAAGTGAATTATTGGCGCTTACTTACCCTTTGTCTTTTATACATAGCAAAACACATTCCATAGATTCCTTCAAATCTACTAACAAAACACGTAACTCTACACTAAGTGCATAATTAGTAGAGACAATCGCACTTAGTTCAGAAACACTAAAATCAACACACTATCGGGTAACAGCTTTTACCGAAATACTGGCACGATTTGGGTGAAATAATATTGATATAAAAATAAATGTTTAGCGGCCGAGACTCATACGTAAAATAATATAAAAACAAGTGACTATTTCTATCAACTTTTCTCAAAATATTTTACAACAATAACCAATCAATTCTTGTTGTACAGCTTTCCCTCCTAACTCCAATAACTCTTAGTACAAATACTGATAAGTGTAATACTTTTATAATAACAAATGATTCGAGTACATAATGTGTCATACCACAGACATCCGAGTGTAACACTTTAATACAATTTCTCCATTATTATTAACCCGGATAACACTACCGCAAACTGGCCTTAAACTATCAGACCATATTCGCCCGAGTGTCTGCTAACCAGTTACATCCGGATATCTCACCCGGGTCACCGCACACGGCTAATCGGTTCAGACGACCGCAGCCGGTCATTATCGGACGCCCGGTCAAGAAGCAACCGGACGGGAAAGAATCGCTTCGTAGCACTTCGTAGTTAGTTGTAGTTTAATCGTTTCCGTTTTGTTCAACTGTAATTTGAGGTTGTTTATGGATAAAAGCAGCGTGTATTCGGTTATCTAAATAAATAAAAAAACCTTGGCGTTTTGAAATAAAGCTGTATGTGATCAATCAGGGTCGAAAAATGAGCGAAATAGAATTCAGAAACTAATCGTTGCAACACACGCAAAGCGCGCGATGCGCTATCGACGTACTCGTAAGAGGGCATTAGTTTGAGCAGAACAATATGGGATCGGACTACATTTTTTTTAAATTTATAAATCCAAACTTCTTAGTTTCTGCTATCGAAAACTAAAATAATTTTTGCTCTATCTTTAAAATTGACCGAGTTATAAAGGTTTGAAATTCAAGATTAGACAGAGAGGCACATACCCACTTGTGACGTCATTTGTTAGTAACGCCATATAATCTCCATACAAAAAATCGTTTTTGAAAGAGACAGACATATTGAAACTTTAAAAAATAACTGTAAATTAGTTTTTCGACCGATTCTGTTTTTTTCTTCGCAAATCGTCTGCTACTTTTCTATATTTTAAAAATAATTCATAAAATTTAATGAAATATGGTAAAGGGGTTTGAACATTTTGGCATAGTGATAATCACAATTTTGCGGGAATTTAGGACTTTTACTGAAAAAACGGCGCATGTTAAACCCTGTATACAGCATGAAATTTACATCGTTTTGTTCCCGCCGTGTAGTGATAGTATGTACCATACAAAATGGGTCGGTCGGGAGTCTCACTTTGTATGGATGGAGAGGCCAAAAATTTTTTTGTCGCAGGAAATTTTTTTTTCGTGATAAGTTGTTCAGTTTGAAGGGTACTATCACTACACGGCGGGAACAAAACGATGTAAATTTCACGGTGTATATCGATAGAGGATCTATAGACGAACAAAATGATATATGACTCAATGTCCTACCGCGCAAGGTTTTTGAGATAATCCATGTTAAAGACCCTGTATGGGTAAAAATCCTAATTTATTCTCTCTGCGATTAAATACCTATACTATACGTAGTACAATTTTTGCACGTGATGTTTGCTCTTTCTGCACCTCATACGATATCTTATATACATAAATACATGTCACGTCGTACATATCCTTAAAGGGGTGAGCAGAGCCTTAAATGGCACACGGGAAGCACACATTTTGCCGTCAAAATGTTTGGACTTTGGTCAATATTGTACGATATTTTATCTTACCTACATGTAATGTTCATAGTACAATATATTCTACTACTGTCTCCGTCCGTGTCCTTTTGTTTAAGAGCATTGAGCTCTTGATCTGGAGGTCGTGGGTTCGATTCCTACGGTTTCCCTAGTGAAAAGTTACTTGTGCGTTTTATCTCAATTGGTTCAGCTCAGTCAGTCAAAAGACGTCCACTCTGGACGAAGGCCTCCCTCAAGGATCTCAACAACGTCCGGTTCTGCGCATCCAACTTTTCGGTGGCCTTCACCAAATCGTCGGTCCACCTTGTGAGAGGCCTGCCCACGCTGCGTCTTACGGTACGCTGTCGCCACTCGAGAACCTTTCTGCCCCAGCGGCCGTCAGTTAAGGGACCCATGCCAACTCGCAGTTTGTGAAGGCCTTAGGCTCGTAAACGAGCCAGTAGAAAATTCCAGTAAACATTATATATTAAACTTGGATATATAACCTTTATTTGGCGCAGACTGATTTTTATTAAAAACATTAAATACTATACCAAAAACGCCATTGAAGTCGAGCTGTTCCTATTGTTAAATTCGCTACTGCTTCTAAACTACAAAAGACGCGGACGCGGTTCCTACGGATTATTGGCAATTTATTTATCTTTCATCCGTGCAAAAAAAAAAACTGAAAAAAACACGTTTGTCGCACGATTCCTGCGCAGTGTCGGACGTAACTACCGTGAAGCATCGCACGCTAATATAAACGCTATTTATGTAGTGCGTCGGTTGAACTTTGAACTACAGCGCGTTGAGTTGCTAATCTAGCCATTGTATGCCCTTTAATGAAATTATTACTTACCTAAGCCTAAAATGGAAAAAAAATTGTGAGAAAAAACGCTACGCCTACAAACTGCTATTCAGTTTGACGATGTTTACATACAACTTTATGTTATTTGTGAAATAAATTAATATAAATTTTTTTCTTCCTTTTTTCTCTTTTTTTTTCTAGCAATGTGCCCCACCCACTGCCACATAATTTTGGCAATTCTGAAGGCCATGTCGGTTACCTTAGTTCTCCTGCGGTTCTCATAATTTTCGATTCGATCTTGTAACGGTTCTATTTTAAAGACTTAATTTAGATAAGAAAATAAAATTTACAGTAGCAGTTTATTTACAAACAATTTTACGATAATACAAAATTAACTTATTATCTAAACTTAATTTAAGAAAACTAATACTAATAAAACTAAAATTATTCTAAATTACAAATACTAAACGATCTATTAAAAATCGATTGCAGTAGCAAACACCGGTTGCGTACATAGGAACCGGTGATCGTTACGTTGTTCCGCGTAGGATAAAGGAAGGGCAACGGTCAGCGCCATTCTCACTTTCTGCGCTCTGAACGACTGCACGTCTCACTGTGCCTTGAGCTCGAACATTCTGGAGCATTCCTACCTATCGCTAATTCTAATGATTTTAAATTTTTAAAAATCTGATTCTATCTATTTTTAAATTCAGTGTTGTTATCCCCCGTATTGGGTAAGTGTTGCAAGATTTAATATTTAAATTATGGTGTAGATTAACTGTTAGAATTAGTATGTAGGTTATGTACCTTAGTTATTTAGAATAGTTACTTGGTAGCTAGCTCACATGATTTAGATTTAAGTCGTAACATTTTATTGTTCTCATCATTTTATTCCGCTCAATATTGCTGATTAAGATTTCTTTCTTAGCTTCTTGGTAATTTACCCACATAATAAAATGTTAAAAATTGGTTTTTAATATTTTATGTTTGATATTCGCAATTTATTAAGTGTAGTGTTAATTATTGTTGATCTGCATAATTTTAATGCTAATTTACACATTTCTTTGATTTTGAATCCCATCATTGTACAATTTCTAAATTGCTGCTGTTACCTACCCTGTTGATATTTTCTTTGTTCTTCTTTCATCTAATTTTGCCTGAACTGCAACATCATTGATCACTATTTAATGCTATTGGAACCACGCTTATTTGCGGCTTTTCACTTTTCTGAAGATTCCGGATGTTGCAGTCAGACTATGAATTCGGACCTTTTATAAAACGACCAATATTCCGGATTTCCAGGGGACCAAGAAACTACCTTCGTGGCAGCGGGTTATCTACCTCCGCATTCAACGGGCTACCTACCGCTCGATCTACCTACCTCCGGAATCGAAGATTACTATTCGTCAGATGCCGCTAATTCAGGGGAGTGGTTTTCCAACTTATTATGGATAATCAAATTGCTCTCGACCATATCATTTAAATCCTGCGACCCTGAGTTTTTCTAAACTATTTGTACCTTCATTCTAAAAAAAACCTAGCTACAAGTTTTATTAAATATAAATTGATTGTAAAATTTCATTTCGGCCTTTCAATTATTAAATAAATTCTCCTACTTATGTTAACGTCTAGCGTTACATTGGCGCCCACAGTAGGTTTTTTTTATTATATGGTCGAGTTCATTTTGATTATTCTTTGGCATTTTGTAGTTATCTTTGGTGTTGGAGTTTATTTTCTTCTTTTTCTTTCTTTGTAGTGAATGGTTTAGTTTTAATTTACCTTTTGATCGACTAATTGATCACAAATACCTATATTTATAATTATTTATTATAGCAGAAAGAATATTAGCTAATAATTTATAAAAACTAACTACAGTTAATTCTCTCATTTAAATTTTCTACTTTTGTTAAAAAAAATAAAAGATTTGTGTTATTGGTCGATCTAAGAAGCTGATTATCGCTTAATTGTTATACATAAGCTTTAAAATTAGTAGTTCAAATTTCATCAGATTGTAATTAAATTTTGCAACACATACTTCTCGAGTCGCAGAATGTCGTATCCGATAAAATTCCTGTCCTTGCAAAAAGCGGAATTGGAGTATGAAGTGAGTGTCAGAGGAGGAAATACTATCGATCAAAATGTGCAGGATCTAAGAAAGCAAATCGTTAAGCTAATAGATGGTATGCCTTCTGAAGATATTTTAGAATCACATCTAGAACCCAGTGCTGATTTGTCAGAAGTTAAGTTAACTCTTCAAAAAAGCGATGCTAACTTGCAAGGTTTAAAAATTAGATTTGACAAAAATTTGTACTCTCGTACTGAAACAATTTTACATCATGTATATCATAGGTTAGTGAGAATTACCCGTACAACAGACATAGGACACACCTATAATGAGTACTTTAAAATATGGAAAACACAAATGCAAGAACTGTCTACCTACAAAACTTTATTTCAACAACAAAATCAACCACCAAATACTAATCAAGAGAACACATCAGGCTGTGAAAAAAAAATAGAGACTGACGTTATTAATAAACTGAAGTTTTCTGGAAAGACGTGCGTTCGGTCATTTATTCAAAGAGCTGAAGAGGTTGTGCTTGCTAGAGGCATCCATAAAGATAAACTACTATCATTTGGTTTTGAAATCTTTACTGATGACGCGCTCCACTGGTACCGTTGTATCAAAGATAAAGTAAATTCTTGGGATCAGGTTGTTGAGTTATTAAAAAAGGATTTCAGTCAAAATGATTACGACTACCGTCTGCTATCGGAAATTCGTATGCGCACGCAAGGTGAGAATGAAAATATAACTATATATTTATCGGTGATGCACGGTATGTTCACCAGGCTTGATAAAAACATTTCTGAAGCTGAAATGCTTGAAATCTTACTACATAACATTCGACCTTGTTATGCAAGTACTTTAGCAGCATCTTCTGAAATTACGAGCATTGAATCACTCAAGAATTTGTGTCGTAACTACGAAAATATACAATCTCGATTAGCTCAATTTCATGAACCACCTAAAGTATCTGCAGATACACTCGCTCGTGAATTTGCTTATAATAAACCAGGTACGTCTTCGTCAAATAATTATACAAATAAAAATTACACTTATACTACTAACGGAAATAAAAACTATGGATACAATGCTTATCAATCTAACTATAAAAATAAAAATTACAGTACTAATACTTATCAATCTAACTACAAAAATAAAAATTATGCTCATAATAATTACAATTATAAATCAAATCAGATGAATGCTCAACTGAAAGCGAATGAGAACGTGAATGCACTGAATGTTTCAAATACACCGCATCCAAGATATGTATTTTGCCCGAGGTGCAGAGTCAATTCGCATTCTCTTGGACAATGTACTGAAATTCACTTTCCCATTTGCTTTAGATGTGGCAAAAAGGGTGTCCGCTTTCCGGATTGCTCTGATTGGAACTCAACTTCAAAAGCTGCAAATTCAAAAAACTAAATAATGTGGATTGTAGTCTCAGGGAGACTAAAATATCTAATTCTAGTAGATTTTGTGAGAATGATTGGAAGAAATGGTTGCAATTAATAAATAAATTCTTTTCGTGTTACTCTGTTGCTCCAATCCACAGTGAAAAGTTAAAAACTTGTAGGCCCTATGTCCCAGTAGAAATTAATGGTGATTCTATAGTTGGTTTACTTGATACTGGATCAAGTGTGACAATCTTGGGTAATAATCAACATAACCATTTTATTGATTTAGGCTATACCCTAACGAAATGTGAACAGGTTAACTTCGTGGCTGCTGGTGGTCAGAAACTACAAAGTATAGGTCTTATTCATTTACCTATAACATTTCAGGACCAAAATCATTTGTTAAAGGTTTTTGTTGTCCCAGATATTAAGAATACTCTCATACTAGGAATGGATTTTTGGAGACAGTTTAGATTATTTCCTAAACATCTGGATTCGGTAGTTATATATTCAGAGTCAGATGCTGCTTTGGCAAATCTAACTCTTGACCAAGACATGCACTTACACTGCTATGATCATTTAACTGCTGATCAAAAAATAACAGCAGATCATATTATATCTCAGTTTCGAGGTATCTCATATGAAGAACGAGGTCTAGGCCGTACTACACTGATTACACACTCGATTGACACTGGGAATGCTGCCCCCATTCGTCAACGCTACTATCGTATGTCACCAGAAAAACAACGGGTTTTAATTAACCAGCTAGACGATATGCTAAGGGAAGACGTGGTCGAACCATGCGAGAGTCCGTGGTCATCTCCTGTCTTACTTACTCCTAAAAAGAATGGCCAACTTCGATTTTGTCTCGATAGCCGTAAGTTGAACTCTTTAACAAAAAAAGACGCCTATAGCTTGCCATACATTTCGGAAATTTTAGACAATTTACGGGATGCTAAATATCTAACCAGCCTTGATTTATCTAAGAGCTTTTGGCAGATCTTAATACGTGAAGAGGATAGGTGTAAAACCGCTTTCTATATTCCCTCCCGCGGTACATTTCAATTTAAGTCAATGCCATTTGGACTTACTAATGCTCCGGCTACACAACAACGACTGGTTGATATTTTGTTTTACGGACCCGAATTTGAACACAAAGTTTTTGTTTTCATTGATGACATAATCATAGTATCGCCAACTTTTGAACAGCATATTTCACTTTTAGTGCGCGTTTTTGAAAAATTAAAAGATGCTAATCTAACTATAAACTATGAAAAGAGTCAGTTTTTTAGAAAACAACTGAAGTATTTGGGGTACGTTGTGGATTCAAACGGATTGCATGCTGACCCAGAAAAAGTGGAAGCTATTGTTAACTATCCTACTCCAAAGAACCGGAAAGAAGTAAGGCGTTTTCTTGGCACCGCATCTTGGTATCGGCGGTTTATACCAAATTTTAGCACCTTAGCATCGCCACTTAACAAACTTACATCACAGAAAAAGAACGCTACTCCATTTTCTTGGACGGATGAAGCCGATTCTTCTTTCAGATTACTTAAAGAATGTCTAGTATCTTCTCCTGTGCTCTCATGTCCGGATTATTCCAAACCGTTTGAAGTTCACACAGACGCAAGTGATGTTGGTATTGGCGCTGTTTTAACACAAACTTTAAACGGGGAGGAAAAAGTAATAGCTTATATGAGCAAATCCTTGTCTAAGCAAGAACAAAATTATAGTGCTACAGAACGGGAGGCTTTAGCTGTTTTAATCGCCATAGAACATTGGCGTTGCTATTTGGATAACGGTCAGAAATTTATCGTCTATACCGATCATTTTGCTCTCAAATGGTTTCTTAACCTTAATAATCCTACCGGTCGCTTAGCTCGCTGGGGTGTCAGACTATCCGCGTATAACTTCGAAATTCGACATCGCCGTGGTAAGGATAATGTCGTTCCGGATAGTTTGTCACGTGCTGTCGATGTTTCAGTAATTGACATGGATAATTCAATGCCTGTTGTGCCTTTTGCCATTAATAATATTGCTGATCCGTGGTTTTTAAATATATATCATGGATGTCAAAATTCACCAACATCATTTAAGGACTACCGTGTCACTAACAATGTACTCTTTAGGTACAAGAAAAGTTTAAATCCTTTGACTAGGGAATTCGATTGGAAGCAAGTCATTCCAAAAGAGCACAGATTTGACATAATCGACAAAAATCATTCAGAGCCTACTGCTGGCCATTTTGGCATATATAAAACTTTAAAAAGATTATCTTTAAAATACTTTTGGCCTGATATGCACAAAGATGTGACTAATTTCATTACAAACTGCGACGTATGCAACTCTTATAAGCATACTAATCACGCGACTTTAGGGGAAATGGGACGTCCTAAAGACTGTTCCAGACCTTTCCAGATGCTGAGCATGGATTTGGTTGGACCTTTGCCTCCATCTAGGAAACAGAATACCTTTTTGTTTGTCATAACATGTTGCTTCTCCAAATACTGTCTTTTGTTTCCTATAAGACGTGCTACTGCAGAGATAATGGCACGTATTTTGGAGGAACAAGTTTTCTTAGTACATGGCATACCTAGAACAATTCTAATGGATAATGGTAGGCAATTTATAAGTAACATATTTAAAGACTTATTTACCAAGTATAAGATCCCTTATGTTCAGTTTACTCCAAAATACACTCCTCAAATAAATACAGTCGAACGTTACAACAAGACTATAATGACAGCTGTTTCTTCATTTGTAAAGGACGACCATCGGTCTTGGGATATAAATATTGCAAAAATACAGTTTGCTATAAATAGTTCAGTGAATGAAGTAACTGGTTTCACTCCGTCATTTCTAGTATTTGGACGCGAATTAATAAACTGTGGCTCTCATTATTTTGACACTGATGGGCAAACTGATGTAATATTTGTACCCAGAGACGGATATGCTGAAAATCTAGGCTACCTACGAAAAATCTACGACAAGGTTCAAAAAGGTTTGTTGATGGCACATTCTAGGAATGCAAGTCACTACAATTTACGTCGCAAATACGCGGAATTTAATGTCGGTGACATTGTTTGGAGACGGACCTACTACCAAAGCGACAAGGCTGACAAGTTTGCTAAGAAACTTGCGCCTAAATTTATAAAGTGCCGAATTGTAGCTAAAAAATCACCATTAGTTTATAATCTTGAGGATATGCAGGGTAATCAATTGGGTACCTGGCATATAAAGGACATAAAATTAACAAATTATAAAAAAAAAATAAAAAAAAACACCTTAAAATAAAATATAAATAAAAACATAATTAAAAATAAGACTAACATATTTATATTAATAATAAAAAAAAACAACTTAGAATAGAAACATACCTAAGCTATCTCTGTTCACAAAGTTAAAAATATTGGCCTCTTTTCGTAAAAACATCTAAGATTAATATTACTACTTTAGTTTTCTTTTATATGTAGTTAATTAGTAACATGACTATACATTTCCATGTTTTGAAATTTTAGTAAGGTATCTGAAACCTAACTAGTTATTTCAATAGCTATTATATTAAATTCGAAGGTACACAGTACTACTAACGTGCTGAGTATATTATATTTATTAATATGTAGCTTCGTCATGTGTAAAAAACATCCAAACATATTGTTTTTAATAGAGGACTAATAGTACTAAAAACTAAAAACAAACATCAATTAATAGAGTTGAGAGTGTTAAATAAAAATTTTTAATACTCAGTATATAAGGATGCTAAAGCACAAGCTGATGTGTTAGTTGCTAGTTTGTTTGATTGATGTATGAAAGTTAATGTGTGTGTTATGAAAGGTTATGCATGTATAATCAAGCTACTATTAAGTTAAGGGAGATAGCGGATTTTTAATAGGAAAAATCCTACCCTAAAAAGGGGGGTATGTAACGGTTCTATTTTAAAGACTTAATTTAGATAAGAAAATAAAATTTACAGTAGCAGTTTATTTACAAACAATTTTACGATAATACAAAATTAACTTATTATCTAAACTTAATTTAAGAAAACTAATACTAATAAAACTAAAATTATTCTAAATTACAAATACTAAACGATCTATTAAAAATCGATTGCAGTAGCAAACACCGGTTGCGTACATAGGAACCGGTGATCGTTACGTTGTTCCGCGTAGGATAAAGGAAGGGCAACGGTCAGCGCCATTCTCACTTTCTGCGCTCTGAACGACTGCACGTCTCACTGTGCCTTGAGCTCGAACATTCTGGAGCATTCCTACCTATCGCTAATTCTAATGATTTTAAATTTTTAAAAATCTGATTCTATCTATTTTTAAATTCAGTGTTGTTATCCCCCGTATTGGGTAAGTGTTGCAAGATTTAATATTTAAATTATGGTGTAGATTAACTGTTAGAATTAGTATGTAGGTTATGTACCTTAGTTATTTAGAATAGTTACTTGGTAGCTAGCTCACATGATTTAGATTTAAGTCGTAACATTTTATTGTTCTCATCATTTTATTCCGCTCAATATTGCTGATTAAGATTTCTTTCTTAGCTTCTTGGTAATTTACCCACATAATAAAATGTTAAAAATTGGTTTTTAATATTTTATGTTTGATATTCGCAATTTATTAAGTGTAGTGTTAATTATTGTTGATCTGCATAATTTTAATGCTAATTTACACATTTCTTTGATTTTGAATCCCATCATTGTACAATTTCTAAATTGCTGCTGTTACCTACCCTGTTGATATTTTCTTTGTTCTTCTTTCATCTAATTTTGCCTGAACTGCAACATCATTGATCACTATTTAATGCTATTGGAACCACGCTTATTTGCGGCTTTTCACTTTTCTGAAGATTCCGGATGTTGCAGTCAGACTATGAATTCGGACCTTTTATAAAACGACCAATATTCCGGATTTCCAGGGGACCAAGAAACTACCTTCGTGGCAGCGGGTTATCTACCTCCGCATTCAACGGGCTACCTACCGCTCGATCTACCTACCTCCGGAATCGAAGATTACTATTCGTCAGATGCCGCTAATTCAGGGGAGTGGTTTTCCAACTTATTATGGATAATCAAATTGCTCTCGACCATATCATTTAAATCCTGCGACCCTGAGTTTTTCTAAACTATTTGTACCTTCATTCTAAAAAAAACCTAGCTACAAGTTTTATTAAATATAAATTGATTGTAAAATTTCATTTCGGCCTTTCAATTATTAAATAAATTCTCCTACTTATGTTAACGTCTAGCGTTACAATCTCGCAAGGAAACACCCGAGCATATCTGGTAGTCGTGGTAGCAACGTAAAAACTATGGCAGATGCCGTAAGGCTGTTTTAAAATTATGATCTCGGGGACTGCTGCTCACGTGATAAAAATAAGAAGAACATTTTCTGTTACAACTTTACTTTCTGTTACACTTAGTATAAGAAAAAAATACAGAGGTAGTGTTATTACGATAATTTATTACAGTTCGAATTTCTATAACTACAGCAAACGAAATACAGAAGAACATTAATAATTATAAAACTAATAATAAAGGGTTGTTTGATAAGCTTTTTCCTATACCTATACTTATTTATTATGTAGCTTAACAACGCTGAATCAAGTGTGTTGAATAAACTGCAAATGTACAATGTAGAAACATAATAATAAACTGCGGGTGTAGACTTATCAAACCATCGTGTAATTAGTTCATCATCATCATTATCTCAGCCGGAAGACGTCCACTGCTGAACATACAAGTAGGCCTCTGCCATACGTTTCCACCGTGAATGGTCTTGCGCTACTTGCATCCACCGGCGCCCAGCAACTTCCACCAAGTCATATTATGTCAACATTGTGGGAGGCCGTCTAAGACTACGCCTTCTGGTCCGTGGTTACCATCCGAGAACCTTTCTTCCCCATCGGTTATCGGTTTGACGAACTTTATGGCCAGCCTATTGCCATTTCAACTTGCTTATCCTGAGAGCTATGTCGATGACATTGGTAATTAGCTCAAGATGAAACAAATAATATAGCATACTTTAGTTATATTTATCCAGCAGTGGACTGCAATAGGCTGATTGATTGATTGATATTGATCCACTGTCTTCGCTCTGATCAGAAGACTTCAAAATATTGTCTATAAAAACAGCAGAAGGTGAAATAAACCAATTGGCGAAAAACGCACAAGTGTTTTTTTTACTAGGTAGGACTCAAACCCACGACCTCTGGATCTAGAGCCCAATGTATAAGACTACGGAGGCAATCGTAGAAAATATTGAACTATGAGCATTACATTTGCCCAAATATTTTGCCGTAGTTTTAGTGTGAGCTTCCCGTGTGCCAACTAAGGATCTGCTCACCCCTCTAAGGATATGTACGTGATTATATGAATGTATATATGTAAGATATAGTATGAGGTGCAGAAAGAGCAAACATCACGTGCAAAAATTTTACTACGTATAGGTTTTTAATCGCAGAGAGAATAAATTAGGATTTTTATCCATTGCGCGGTAGGACATTGAGTCACATATAATTTTGTTTGTCTATAGATCCTCTATCGATATACCTGGGCTGATTGATAACTGGCCGAAACGACGAACTTAAAAAAATGATACGCAAAAAAAAAATATTACATTATATTTTGGCATCTTTTTGAAAATAGAACGCCAAATTTGAATTTAATCGAACTGGTGGAATTTGTTTGATAGGACGTAGAACTTTCTCTGTCGTAAATTTTCTTAATAATGGAAAGAAACGAAATTCGTGCGGTGATAAAGTTTTACGTTTTAAAACAGAAAACAGCAACCCAGATTAAAACCAAGCTAGACAGTGTTTTAGGTGATTCTGCTCCTGCATTGAGTACAATTTACACCTGGGTAACTGATTTTAAACGTGGAAGACAGAGCTGCGAAGACGCCCACAGGTCTGGCCGTCCAAATGAAGTCACGAATCCGGACATGATCAAAAAAGTTCACAAAATTGTATTGAATGATCGGCGCTTGAAGTTGCGAGAGATAGCAGAGATGGTGAGCATTTCATCTGAACGCGTTTTTAATATTTTGCACCAACATTTGGGAATGAAAAAGCTTTACGCGCGATGGGTGCCGCGTTTGCTCACTGTTGACCAAAAGCAACGTCGAGTGGACGATTCATCGGAGTGTTTGGCGCTGTTTAACCGAGATCCTAACGAGTTTTCGCGGCGTTATGTAACAGTCGATGAAACCTGGATACATCATTATACTCCCGAGACAAAAGAACAATCTAAGCAGTGGACTGAGAGCGGAAGACCTGCGCCGAAGAAAGCAAAAACGGTTTTGTCGGCCGGCAAAGTGATGGCGACTGTTTTTTGGGATGCTCGAGGGATTATTTTAGTGGATTATCTGCAAAAAGGAAAAACAATAAATGGAGAGTACTACGCAAGCTTGCTGCAAAAATTAAGTGAAAAAATCCAGAACAAACGACCACATTTGGCCAAGAAAAAAGTTTTGTTCCACCATGACAACGCACCTGCACACACGTCAATGGTTGCAGTCGCCAAACTCCATGAATTGCGGTTCGAATTGCTACCGCATCCACCCTATTCCCCGGATCTGGCCCCGTGTGACTTCCACTTGTTCCCAAACCTGAAGAAATGGTTAGGTGGCCAGAGATTTTCATCAAATGAAGAAGTCATTGTTGCCGTGGACGAGTATTTTGAGGGGTTGGAGAAAACATTTTATCAAACTGGTGTAACGGCATTGGAGAAGCGCTGGACTAAATGCATCGAGGTAGAAGGAAACTACGTTGAGAAATAAATTTATTTTAAATAGATTTTTAAAGTTTTTCTTTGTCGTTTCGGAAACTTATCAATCAGCCCTCGTATACAGGTTTTAACATGCGCCGTTTTTTCAATAAAATCCTACATTCCCGCAAAATAGTGGTTATCACTATGCCAGACTCCCATACGGGGATGTTCAAACCCCTTTCGATCCCCTATTACTGTGGAGAAGAACAGGAAAAAAATATTTCCGATAGTGTTCTTTCAGATAATTTAGCTATTTTAATCCTCTGATAACAAATCATCTGTTTAGGTTATCTTTTAGTCACTAGATTGACATTATAGATTATTATTTTTACAGATTACTTACGTCTGTTGACGAAATATCTAATAATTAAAGCAGAAAATTATTAATTTTGTCGATCTTGGGCAGGACTCGAACCTGCATCTCCTTGGCTATGCAGGCCACAAACAGGCGCATAGCCAATTATGCCACCAAGCTCTGTGAAAGGGACACTGCTTCTTACTTTTTAATCCTCGGAGTGCATTACAGCTCCATCTGTCGGAGTATTTACAAACTACAGATGGAGCTTGGTGGCAAATTGGTAATGCGCCTGTTTCTGGCCCGGATAGCCAAGGAGATGCAGGTTCGAGTTCTGTCCAAGATCGAAAAAAATATTATATTTGCTTTTTTTTTTACTTGTTATCTATGTATCTTTATAATTATTAGATTGACATTGCTTAAACAATCTTCATCCATCTAGTTGACTAATCACTATCAGCGTAGCTGTTTTTCATTTAAATCCGCGATCTAATTTAACTTGAGTACAAACTAAGCCCTTGTACTATTTAAAGCCGCCAAAGACAATTTATCTGGAGAAGACTTCAATTGCAAGAAAACTATTCATTTAAGTATTCATATTTTTTGGGAAAATATTGAAATGTTATGCGAGTAATCTTGCATTGTGACTTGGCAACACTGCTCTTGTGCCATTCCTCATAATCAGGGGCGTGCACTTCATAGAGGCAGAAAAGCACTGCCTACCCTGTCATTTTCAGATAAATACCTTCATAATTATATACATTAATTAACTACACTACACTATCATACTAACTACCATAACACCCATATTAATTTTACACATCCTTATCTTAAACAAATTCCACTCGTCTTTTGTTCACGTTCGCCAAAAGCACTGCCTATTCCAACTGACGTTTACTTACATGTAGTGAGAGAAAATATATGACTGTGTGCTATAAAGGCCCTATGTGCGAACACAAAACTTGTCAATGCGTTAGTGTGCGTGATTTCGCTCCATACAAATCCGAAAAGCCCAGCTTTTTCAACTTGGACTTATACAAGGCGAATCGTCGTCGAAGGAACATCGGTGGCGTAAATAGATCTTAGTACAAGTCATTCCCTTATAACGCACCGATGTAAAGCGTTCCCGAGTTCCAAAAATTGCGCGCCGCGCGAGGCGCATGTCAGCCAGTGCGCAGGCGCGAAGTTGGCGACAGAAATACGACGACCAATCACAACTCTCAGCCACCTCAGCACCGCGACGCTTCGCGAGCTCGCGAGCGGTGGGGGCGTCGGTCGCTTTAAAGCTTTAATAGTCTCAAGACGCATTATGAATAAAGCGCGCAATGCTGAATTGGGTAAAAACAATATTTTAATCACTTTTTTCATTGCGGAATTTGGAATCGCCATATTGTTTACCTTTCTTGTTGTGACGCGCAGTGATTTTTTAAGTTTTTGTGTTTTTCTTTGGTTTTTTGAGCAATTAGTGCTTTTTGTGTTAGTAAATTACTTTAATAACAATGAGTAATAGCTGTGAACTTTGTGCCGACGGGCCGTGTTTGTTTAAACTGAAAAAAGGTGGATTTGCAACGTGTAATTTTGAAGCTAAGGCGAATATCGTTCATAGAGGAACTCGAGTTGCATTTAACTCAAAGGATGGGTAATGCAACTCGTCATTTTCAAATTAAATCTTACGAGACTTTCAACTGGCTAACAGGTTGTGTACACACCAATAGTTTGTTTTGTTTTCCGTGTACTTTATTCTGCACTTCTTTGAACGTTTGGAACGACGCCGGCTATGTCGATTTGAATAACTTTACTAACGCGGCCAAAAAGCACGAAAAGTCGAAAACCACCAGGGGCAACAAAGACTCGCAGCTCTTTCTATGATTTCTATTGAAAAACAGCTCCTAATTGATGTAAAACGATCACCTGCGTTTTACGATGACGTATTGCAAAAATATTTGCTCAAAGATAGGCGCGTAGATTTAATTTATAAATAGAAACAAAGTTGTAGTATCATACCGTTAATTTATTTTGTCAATTGTGCGTTATAACAAAAAAGTTAATAACAAAAAAAACCAAGGCCTTTTTCAAGGCCATTTCGGGTATCTTCTGGTGTGACTTGTTCAAAATATTCAATCACCTGGTTAGATACTTGAGGTGGCCAAACTTACATTACATCACTTTGCATGGAAACACCACACCACCGGTCGCCGGTCAACACAATACAGTAATAACCTAATTCATGAAATTTTTTGGTAAGTGCTTTTTTATCCTTATTATACCTGCCTGCCTACTAGTGCCTACCCTAGCCCTAAACCCTGTGCACGCCCCTGCTCATAATTGGATTCCGCCATTGTGTTAGTGAACTCACCCAAAAAAAATTAATGACGGGTGATGTAATAACATCCTATGGAAATAAATAATTTTTTACTTTGACTTTGCTGTTAACGACGGTGGTCGGATTGGATAAAGGGCTTCACACACGGCATACATCTGGAGATCACACACGACAGCTATAATGTATATTATTACGACAACTGTAATGTAAATTAATATACATTATAGTTGCCGTGTGTGAAGGCCTTGAGACTGAGTGATGATGGATCTATTCATAACATAATAGTGTAGCAAGAAGAAGTTTCTCAGTTTTTTATCTTTTTCTAATTAACAATTTATTTTTTTTGACATACGGAGCCGAGACGTGGAACATGACGGTGAAGCTGGCTCACCGGCTACATGTCACTCAGCGAGCTATGGAAAGATCTATGCTTGGTATTTCGCTACGGGATAAAATCCGAAACGAAATCATCCGGCAGAGGACCAAGGTGGTGGATATTGTCCAGAAATGTAGCAAGCTGAAGTGGCAGTGGGCTGGCCACGTCTGTCGCAGAACCGATGAGCGTTGGAGCAGACGGGTTCTCGAATGGAGACCGCGTCTCGGGAAACGTAGTGTGGGACGCCCCCCTGCCAGGTGAACTGATGACCTGAAGAAAGTCGCTGGGGGTGGCTGGATGAGGAAAGCGGGTGATCGTGCGCTTTGGCGTACCCTTGGGGAGGCTTACGTCCAGCAGTGGACTGCAATAGGCTGATTGATTGATTGAATTAACAAAATGAAAAAGTCTTCTTCATAACCGCAGGATAATGTTTCATTCGCATAGAAAATCAATCCATCGAATTTATTTATTAGTAACCACAAGCAAAGTCCTCTCCTGTTATACAGTCTGTGGTCGTGTAAACCCCTTGCGGGAAGTCCGTCGCAACTTTCTCGCTGTGAAAACCTGGCAATCCAATTTGTTTATTAGTAACTGTAAGTAGAGTCCTCTACTGTTAAGCAGTCTGTGGTCGTGTAAACCCCTTGCGGGAAGTCCGTCACAGCTTTGCTTGCTGTGAAAACCTGGCAATCCAATTTGTTTATTAGTAACCGTAAGCAGAGTCCTCTCCTGTTAAACAGTCTGTGGTCATGTAAACCCCTTGCGGGGAGTCCGTCGCAGCTTTGCTCGCTGTGAGTAAAGACCCGGCAATCCAATTTATTGCAACCGTTTCCAGTTTACAAAAACGTCCCTTAGGATTAGAGTAAGACGTCTGTTTTGTTGTGACCACTGTTTAGTTTGTTTTCATTTTAACAAAAACGTTTTGGAAATAAAGAAACGAAGAGAAGTTCTGACGATGAAAGTTAGTCGTGACAAGATTAAACTATTGTATATTTTCTGATTGATTGATTTCTGCTGTTTTTCTTATATATATTTATATTTATTATATTTTTATTTTTTTATTTGGATGACAAAACAAATATCAGTTAAAAAAAGGTTGGTTTAACGTTTTAGTTATTTATTTAATAATTATTATAAAGAGAGAAGTCCGTACTGACTGACTGACTGACTGACTCATCAACGCACAGCCGAAACTACTGAAGCTAGAAATACCAAATTTACACAGTAGGTTACATTTATGGCGTACAGAAGCAATAAGAAGGGATTTTGGAAAATTTCCCCTCTAAGGGGGGAAAAAGGGGGATTCTAGTTTGTATGATAGTCCGTCATTTCAAAAGTTGGGATCATGAAAATTTGGATTTAGACTGCAATTAATAAATCATTTGACACGTGTTTTAGCATTTTATCAAAATCCCTATTTTGGGGGGCAGAGTAGGGATTAAAGGTTTGTATGTAAAGTCTGTCATTTCTAAAGGTAGGAACTGGAAAATTTGGATTTAGACAGAGATTATTAAATAATTTGACACGTGTTCTAGCATTTTTTCGAAATCCCTATTTTAAAGGGAAAGTAGGGATTAAATATTTGTGTGGAAAGTCTGTCATTTCTTAAAGAAAAGAACTTAAAAAGTTGGATGCAGACCGAGATAAATAAATCATTTGAGACGTATTTAGGTACTTTTTCGAAATCCCTATTGTTCAGTCTGAACATTGATTTATGATGATGTAGTTGAGTAGTAAAGTTGATGTTGATGAAGTTAAGTTAAGTTGGTTGAGGTGCAGGAAAACGGGTCACTTATAATCACACAGTTTATTAAGTTAAAAGTTCACAAGTTATATGTAATTATGGCGACTTCTTTCCTTCAGTTATAAATGCACACTAAAAACAAAACATTACATAGCTAATAAATTCGTATTAACGCGGTAACTAGGTTGCCGTATAAGCACGAATAAAAATGTGCGGTCTTAAACCGTACATGTTGGCCACCCCAAAAGGAGGGTGAAAAATAAAACAATAAAATAAAATAAGTTAAAAAGGTAAGAAGTGCCAGTACAAAGCAAAGAATTATGTATCTAAATTTTCTAAATTAAAAACAATGTTATCGGCTGGTTCAAGCTTCCTTCGCTGTTGATCCGGTCGTGGCAGCGGCGGCGGCAGGGTCGGGCCCGCCGCGTTTGATTCTGCTAGAGGGTGTTGCCGCTGTGGCTTTGGTGGCGCTCTTAGCACTTGCAGTTCAATGTCTTCGTAGCGTCTTGCTGTTGCTGCTGCACTATTATGAGTGAAACATCTTTTTCTTATACTCCACACTACAAAACCTGCAATGACTATGCCCACCAATACATATATAACTACGTATTGATGAACATCATGAAAGGAAATTGTAGAAGGGAGAGAGTTCTCACTATCCTTTTGCTGCGATAGTCTTTTGTCCATTTCTCTCATCTCTGAACTGTTAAGAACAGGCAGCTGTAATGTGCTGTGGTCGTTAGTGTTCACAATTTTATTAATTGAGAAGTTCAGAGCCGGCACGTCAATGCCCAGACCCATTTTCAGGTTAGAGTTGTAAATGTTGTGGGAATATATGGTTAGAGCCTTAGACTGTATGATGCATCCTTAGGCTATGTTTACTAATCCAGATGCTGTCATGACGTGAGTAGTGATGTCATCAGAACATATGGTTCGTATTGTGCATACGTCACAGCATATTGCTAGCCAGGTATTTCTAGCATGTAACTCTATCCATGCGTCCTTGCAAGTTGTCTTATGCATTGCGCAAGGTGAGGTCGAGTGGTGACCTAGTAATTTCGCTTCACACGGAGCGTTATCGTTATTTAGGTTGTAAACAGGCAGATTTTTGTGACATATCAATTTTCTTGTCTGTAGCTGTGTGCATTGCTGTAAATCTGATTTTGACATAGAAATGTAGATATTCTTTCTCATACCTACTGCTAAATAGTCAAATGATAGTTCAGGTATAGCAGTGTCCTCTTGGATCGTAACCGGGATCGGTAATACTTGATGTAGAATGAAGTCATCGTCAGTTATCAAAGGAATGTGGACTTCAAAAAGAAAGTGGTTTGTAGTTACACGCGCTTTTAGGTATATAAGTTTGTAGAGATCTTTGATGTCCTTTCCAATGTCATCTATGGGTACTGATAAGGTTTTTGGCAGGTGTCCTGATATTTCGTTGAGTTCAGTAACAAGTCTCGCCGGTGAAAGCAATTGTACGTCTATGTGTCCTTTATAGATATTTGTCATAGTGTCGAATAGCATTTCTTGGACCTTTCTTAGATTGTTTATCAGCAGGTATGCTACCAAGGATGCCGAGTTAAAATAGTTCATAGCTATCACTACCTCCATAGCTGATTTGACTCTCATAAAGTTGACGTTTGTTTGATTCAAGAAAATATCTATCGTTGTGAGTTGACGTCCGATGTTCAATTCCATCCTTTTCAATATATCATTCTGAAGTTCTGCGACAGATGTTTGATTTTTAATAAGGTCAAGAAGATTGAAGATTGAAGATTGTTTTGCAGAGCGTGAATGTCGCGATCATATTTTTCTGCGAATTGGTTATCCAAGATACCAAACAAACTGTTTGCTATATTCCTAATGCCGTTGATTAGTCCTCGCTTCTTTCGCTCGCTTAGATGTTTATGTGGGGTGATTAACATCTCGTTATAATGATTTAAAATTTCCATTTCGTGGTATAGTTGATTGACAGTTGGATTGCATTGTATAGCTGCTTTAGTTTTTTGGCACAAATTGTTGATTTGATGCAGGTAATCTTCAATACGTTCCACACCATCCCAATAGCTACTTAAATTATAGTACATAAGTAGCGTCCATTCGTCATGAATCATCTGGACTCGCCCGACGGTGTACACCGAGTACACCGAGTACACCGAGCGCCCAGACTCGAAGTTAGTAATATGAGCGCCTGACGTCACGTTCATACAACTTGACCCAGTTATCAACGTCATGAAGGTAAATAAACACATCAGAACTGTACTTAGTTTTGAGCCCGATGGTATGCAGTTTGTTTTTGTTTTGTTTTCTCTTTTATCGTTATCTGTAGCTTGTTTTTGTTTCGGTTTTTGTTCCAGTTCGTTTTCCATCAGTAATGGCGATAATTTTACTATAGGGCGTTTAATTATCCCTGTTTCAGTTTTAAGAGTTGTCACACGAACATAGCCGTCGGCACCAGGGTGAAGTTCTAGTATTCGACCCAAGGCCCACTTGCCAGGTGGTAAGTTGTCCTCTTTTACTAGCACAATATCTCCCTGTTTGATGTTCTTTTATGGTGTGGAAATTAGTGAGAGGGGATGATAGTTTCATGTGCCCCAGTTCAATGTACTCTTCAATAAATTGTTTGTACATTTGCGCTAGTTTGTTGTTTCTTTCTAGCCTTTTTTCTAGCTGCAAAAACTGCGAGATGGCAATAGTTTTCGATTGACCTAATTCTTCTTCAAATTTTGGACAAAAAGGCATAATTACAACATATTTTCCATCGGGTAACCGTTGTACTGTGTTTTTATAATGCAGCTCGCACTGATCATCTCTAGTTATCTTTTCGCTATCTTGGGCTATTATATTTTCAGTTTCCCAGAATCGTGTCATGTTTTCAATGTCGATTAACGTCACGTGACAATTCAAAGTTTTCAGTTTTCCACATAGGATCCATCCCAAGTGAGTTTGTTGCGCAATCGGTGAGTGATCGTTTTTCAGTACACCGTCCATAATGACGTCAGAGTAAACGTCAGCCATCACATTCGGCCGTCACGGCCGGCAAACCGAATCGCTATCGCAAAAAAGGAAGTACCTGAATCCGGCTCGAAGGACCAAAAAATGTACGAGTCAAGTGAAACCCGCACATTTGAGTTGTGTGTAGATCCAGCAGGTTGTAAGGCTGCTAGTCGTTGTGGAGCGCCGCGAAGAGAAAGATCACTCAAACGTAGTAAAAGTTGTATAATGTAAAGTTAATATACAAAACTATTATAATTTGGCGATTCTTTCCTTGAGATGTTGCTAGTTCGCGAGATGGTAATGCACTCAAAAGTTATTGTAATGATTTTAGTATTTAAAGAACACTGCAGCGCGTGGCCGAAAGTAGGCTGCCGCGTCTGCATAAAAATATGTACGGTGTCGAGACCGTACACCTATTTTAAGGAGGAAAGTAGGGATTAATTGTTTGCATAGAAAGTCTGTCATTTCTAAAGGTAGGAACATGAAAATTTGGATTTAGACTGCAATTAATAAATCATTTGATACGTGTTTTAGCATTTTTTCGGAATCCCTATTTTGAAGAGGAAGTAGGGATAAAATATTTGTGTGGAAAGTCTGTCATTTCTAAAAGATAAGAACTTAAAAATTTGGATGCAGACTGAGATACATAAATCATTTACTTTTCAAGTACTTTTTCGAAATCCCTATTTTTAAGTGGAAGCAGGGATTTAATGTTTGGATGGAAAGTCCGTCATTTGGGATCATGAAAATTTTTATTTAGACTGCGATTAATAGATCATTTGACACGTGTTTTATAATTTTGTTAGGTATGTGTACATACCTATACCTCTTTGCCTCTTTGGCTGTTGCTGGATTTATTTGAAATTGGAAGATAAGTTTTGACTTGGAAAAAAAAGAGCAGATTCTAGGTTAGACTGCGCGTGGGTAAAAAATCTTAAAAAAGAAAATAAAAACATCTCTTGAATTATCAACCGTTTCAGTTAAAAATACCACCTCCACCTTCGTTCCAAATTTTATCAAAATCCTTATTTGAGGGGGAGAATAGGGATTAAAAGTTTGTATGGAAAGTCTGTCATTTCTAAAGATAGGAACTTATAAATTTGGATTTAGGCAGAGATTATTAAATAATTTAACACATATTTTAGCCCTTTTTAGAAATCCCTATTTTAAATTGAAAGTAAGGATAAATGTTGCTATGGAGAGTCTGTCATTTCTAAAGGTAAGACCTTGAAAATTTGGATTAACAAATCATTTGATTCATGTTTAAGCATTTTTTCGAAATCCCTATTCTTAAGTACAAATTACCGTGTATATTACCCTAAGACTGTTATATATGTCAATGGCAGATTCAATTATTAACTATGGTATTTCTAACTATGACAGAACGTATAAAACTTATCTACAATGTATTTATAATTTACAACTAAGGCTATTAAAAGCTATTGTTCCTCTAAAGATCAAATATAAGTACAAAAATAATTATGATAACTTATTCCAGTATTCCAGGGTTTTAAATATATTCGAAACAGTAAAATTCACTATTGTATCCGATTATTGTTCAGAAGTCAAAAATTTAGAAATAAAATCCAGGGCTAAAAACTTGCGGAAATTGTCTAATCTTCCTCTGTGTTGCATACCTAAATTTAACAACGATTATGGTAGAAGGGTCGGGAGGTGCATCCTACCTCAGATACTGAATAGTTTACCAAAAATTGTAGCAGAAAAAGTAATTAATGAGACAAATATATCAAAAACATTGTCAAAACATATTAATTAAGGGATAGGTATAAACCTTTAGTGCTGTCTGAGGGGGATCCCGTCCTCCTAAATTCATGGAAATCCTTCATGGAAAGTGTCATTTCTAAGGCAAGAACTTAAAAATTGACATTTAGACTAAGGAAAAATAATCGTTTGACATGTTTCTCATTTTCTTGAAATCCCTATTTTGAAGGGAAAGTAGGGATAAAGTTTTGTTATGGAAAGTTTGTCATTTCTAAAGGTAGGATAATGAAAATTTTGATTAAGACTGAGATTAATAAATAATTTGATACGAAATTCCTATTTTGAGGAGGAAGCAGGGATTAAATGTTTGTATGGAAAGTCTGTAATTTCTAAAAGGTAAAAACTTAAAACATTGGTGTTAGACTGAGATTAATAATTCATTTGATACATGTTTTAGCATTTTATCAAATTCCCTATTTTGAGGGGGAAAGTAGGGTTAAATGTTTCTATGGAAAGTCCAGTTCTAAAGTTAGAAAATTGAAAATATGGATGTAAGCTAAGATTAGTAAATGATTTGACACGACTTTTAGGATTTTTTCGAAATCCCTATTTGAAAAGGGAAGTAGGGATTAAATTTTGTATGGAATGTCAGCCATTTTTAAAGTTAGGAACTTAAAAAATTATATAATAAGACTGAATTATTCGGTTCGAGTTCCAAAATGTTTTTGAAATCCCGACTTAAAGGGTCCCTCTCCTTAAAGAAGGTATTTAAAAAAATTATAAAAAACGAGCCTCCTCCATTTTGAAATTGGTTAAAAATGTGTTAAAGTATGAAATTAATCTACCCGTGCGAAGCCGGGGCGGGCCGCTAGTTTATTTAATATAGCGGTATAAATTCATACAGAAAACAGCAGAAATGTATTATTTTCCTCTCATATTTTTACGCAATTTTGTTACAATATTATGTATAGAGATTCGTTGATAACGTTGCAAGTTTTACATAACAATGCAAAGACGACGATTTAGTAAATTGCAAGATCAACTGTTACTTACGCGTTTATTATATTATTTATCAGTGTCTAAGACAGATTGGCACTTCAGTTAATTCGTAAATTAGTATCAATAAAATTTTATTTTTTAAAAAACAATTTCCGCACTTGCTAGAACGTAAAATGCCAACCAGTCATAATGTTTTTTAATTTATCTTCTTCACGTATATTTTTTCTTTTCATAACATAAAATGGTTGTTCATTTTGTTTTATTTTATTGTGATGCCTGGGCCCCGTTTCACGAAGCAACAATTTACAAGTAACAAGTTACAATTTGATATTAATTGCGTTGCCAATTCGCCTAAACTGTAAGCCCTTATCGTTTTATCTCATTGTCTGCGCAATGTAGATCGAACTGTACTTGTAATTTGTAACTTGTAGCTTCGTGAAACGGCCAGAAGGTGTTACGGTGTATCGATTTTGTCTCTTTTCTGCTCAATTCTTGACTTCGTGTCCTGATCTCCGACAGTAAACTCCTAAAGCTTGTCAGAATTTTTCCATGTTAGTTATATAATATATAAATATATAAATACCTTTTCTTCGGACTGTGCCCTGGATATTGCCACATACCAATCCTCTACAACACTCTTCGTGTGGTGCAGCAGCTTGTGGCGGCTGCTGGGCGACAGAGTAATGAAATAATAATGAATCTAGTGACGTCATATCACAGGAATGTGAAGCTAGTTCACATTTTCATTTGTATTTCTGTTTTCCCTTTTACCTGTATAGGTCTGACCAAAATATATGGAAATTAATAGAATCATCATCAACAACATCAACGGCCCGTTACAGTCCATTGCTGGACTATGAGCCTCCTCCACTTAAGTGGAGGGTTTTGTCATAATCTCCACGCTTGGCAGGCGGGTCGCAAATTAAAAGGTTACTGTATCAGAGAGCGCTGCTGCCCGTTGTGTAGTCCCTAAGTCGCCTCTTACGACACCCACGGGAAGAGTAGGGGTTGGTGACAAATGTATTCTACTCTGCCGTCAGCACACGGCAAATAGTGTTTTATTGGTAGAATAAGAATCAGGATTCTAGTTTAAGTTACACGAGCCCTCGAAATAATAACGACCTTCGTTTCTTTTTCGTTTTTCGCTTTCTTTTCTTAAGTACAAAAGATTTTTTTCTCTCTATTTCTAATAGAACTTTTAACGAGTGTCTTCTTATTCAAATTAACGTCTACCTGTAATTCTGAAAAGATATTCTCGCTTTTTTTCTAATTTTTAAAACTAGTTAAGTCTGAAAATTAAACGCCCTACCAACTACAGTGGTGGAAATCCTTAGACTCCGGGTACAATTTAATCTTTCAACTGTGCGACACAGAATAGAAAAAACGGTAGGTAAAAAAAGACGAGTGTTCATTAGCTCCTATAAGAAATAATCAAAAGAAATAATATTACTGCAAACCTAGTGTACATCTTTGTCAAGGTAGCATGATGTGATTAACATAATAAATTCCTAAATATATATAAACCTACGGCCGCTGCTAGGGCCGCTGCCTCCCATCCGGGAAAAGCGGGTTCGATCCCTACTACATACCAGTGTGTTTTTGAATTTCGAATTCATATTATGTACGTTTATTCGACGTTCTTACGGTGAAGGAAAACATCGTGATGAAACCTGCACACTTATTCGCCCTAATTCAGGGTAGGCTGCCCCTCGAGGACGTAAATAAGCTGTTGATGTGATTATCAACATCATCATCATTTCAACCGATGGATCATTCCTGGACAAAGACCTCCTTCAACGATGGTGACTACGCACTGAAAGACACATCGGTAGGTTCCACCCACAGAGTGAACCGAGACGATCTGGTAATAACTGGTGATCCTACTGAATTTTCTACTCTATTCTCATCCCACGGGAATGCAATTTGACCCGCGGCTATCAACTTAATTGCAGCACGTTTCTTATCTACAGATAGAAATTTGTATAGATACTGTCCGACATCATGTTACTAGCTCTTTTCATACGCTGTGGCTTAAAGAGGCAATCTTCTTGAGAATTTTAATGTGGACTGGTGTCACAGAACAAGAAATTTCTGTTTCAGCGCTTTATTTTTATCGGAGACTTGCTTGATGAGAACATAATATTATATTTATTTTATCTGTCGCTCTATCTACTTATATAAATAATAGGTACTATCACACTAATATCACATCAATCAAACTAATATTATAAGTGTAAAAATATATTTGGATGTTTGTTCCACCTTCACGCTTACAGTACTCGACGGATATGGATGAAATTTGACATGGAGATAGTTTGTATCTAGATTAACACACAGGATACTTTTTACGGGAAAAATCTTACACAACGCTAGTGTAGCCGTGGGCGGAAAGCTAGTTATAAATATGAAAATGTTAGGATGTATTATTAGATGTTCGAATGTTTGTTCCGCTTTCACGCCTGAACTAGGTACTGAACTGATTTGGAAGAAATTTGGAATAGAGATAGTTTTTTATACCCTGGATTAACACATAGACATATGCATGGACAACTTTTATTTGACACTAAACACAATACAACACAACAATCATAGGAACAAATTAAAAATCATCACGATTGTAACAAATACAATTTACACAAACTCGAGATATGTAGGTGAATATAACCCAACACACCCTATTACAAGATACTTTTAAGGAAAATAGTTATTTGTTAGGTAAGAGAGGAATGTTGATTTTTCCTCAGAGAACTGATATTGAATCCAGAGCATGCGAAGGAGTCTATAATAGAAGCACGAGCGAAGCGAGTGTTTCTAAAAATAGACTCCTGAAGCTCGCGAGGGATTCTAAGGTTCGAGGAGAGAATTAGATTCCTCTAAAACCCAACACATTACTTTTCACCTGTTCCGGCAAGGAAATCATTAACTAGTTACAACTACCTACGTAAATATTGGTACTTAAAAATGTAAAAGAGTTCTCTTATTTTCGATATAATTCTATAAGTTGAGATTTATTTACTTTATTTCATCATAATACTTTTAAATTTTTAGTTAATAAGATAAAAATAAACAACCAAAACAATAAACATACTTTTAGGTTATAATTTTTTAGGGTGCGTTCCAAAATTGTATGAAAACCTATCCCTGCGTTCCGAGACGCGCTTAAATCGATTTTAGCGCACTCAAAGGCATGCGAAACCCATACAATCTTTTGGTTTTCTGATCGCTGCTGACGGCGCTGACAGTTTGATTCGGAATACACCCAATAAAAAAAATGGCTCACGTCAATTATTTTACGCGCGGATATATGAAAACTTTTTTCCTGTGTACGATAATGTTCGAAATTCAAACTAATTCTCCTCTCTAGACATGAGAATGGTTTGCATGTTTAGAAATGAATAAGCGATTTTCGGCCCTATTTTCAGGCATTAAAAGCCAACTTTCCGAGGTGGAGAGGTGAAAAAGTCTTTTTCTCACGGGAATCGAAGCCTCGGACAGTCTGCAATAAAAAGGAATCGCTAAAAGGTATGTCCGGGCTTAGCTTCCGAACGACTGCACCAAATTGAATAAATAATTTTTCGTTATGTTCATTATTGTCAGGACAAGGTTTTTACGATAAATTATTTTTAGAAAATTCACGGAAAAAAGTAAAGCGGGTGTAGTTGTGGGCGGACGGCTCACACTAATATTATAAATGTGAATATATATTTAAAAAAAAAAAACTTTATTTTGTTCACAAATCACTTATTCACAATAAACTGGTGGCTCCTTTTAAGCTTAACAAAGCCTGTGCCAGGAGTCACCGCTCTTCCAAAAATTTAAATATAAAGATGTTCTTGAACAAATAATTATACAAACAAAAAAAGTTTAAAAGTAAAAATAAGAAAAGAAAAACAATTATGACATAATGACTTGGATTTATTACAACTAAATACTGGCTTGGCTAATATTTGGATGTTTAGATGTCTAGATGTTTGGATGTTTGTTCCGCTTTCACGCCTTAACTACTGAAGGGATTTGGATGAAATTTGGAATGGAGATAGTTTGTAACCTGGTTTAACACCATAGGATATTTTAAATGGGAAAAGGTCTTATTACCATAGAAAAATCTAACACAACGCGAGTGTAGCCACGGGCGAACCGCTAGTAATATATAAAACAAATTGAATATTGTGTTACAAAAATAATGAAAAATAGATAAAATACGATGGTTGCTTTGGTTTTGTAGGTTTAAAATACAATTACGTATATAAATTCGACCTTGTATCACCCAATACAATTACTAATCTATCTACCTACATCTCTATTCATTTTCAAACGTAGTAATAAAAATTGGGTTATTGTGACATTTCGAATATGAAACAGTTATTTTAAAAAAAGCAATTGTTTTTGAATAAAGAACACAAGATTAAAATCGAATCGAAAAACGAATATAGAGTTACAAATAAAAATGTGAACGAAGTTATCTTTAAAACAAATAAATCGTGACGTTATCACGTTTTTTTTTATCGAATCCAATTTGTCTACGTCAACGTTGGGAATGAAGGCTCGAGCGACAAACGACGTGGGATTATCCTTCTCCAATTTATTTAAATATTATTTAAAATATAAAGCTACTAGCAACTTGCTCCGGCTTTCATCAACGGCTCATTATACGTCTCCACCGAGAGGCTCGAGCCTACCCTTGAATTAGGGTGATTAGGCCTCAGTCGACCACGCTGGCCCAATGCGGGTTGATCAACTTCACACACAAACTTTTAATTTCTTCGCAGGTTTCATCACGATGTTTTCCTTCAGCGTAAGAGCGTCGAATAAACGAACCTATAAATTCGAAATTCGAAAACATAAACGTACGTGGTGGGGATCGAACCCGCGTCTCCCGGACGGAAGACAGCGGCCCTAACCACCGACGCACGACGCTCGACGCGTTGCATATGTGTAATTTAAACCGGTCAATGTGGAGATCCTTGGGAGAGGCCTTTGAGGCCTTAGTCCAGCAGTGGACAGGCGACAAGCGGCAACCTGTCACCATGTGTTTTAGAAATGTAAAGATCGGTGTATACCTCCATATGCGTAAGTGCCGAACACAAAAATACTGTCAAATGCGCTATTATTTTGTGCTTCTTGGAAGCCATTTAAAGCTCTGCTCACTTCATTTGGGATAGGTGCGTGATTTTAGGAGTCAAAAAAAAAAAATATTTTTTAAGTTGTTTTTTATTTTATTTTTTTGACGGACCTAATCACTATTTATACCAGAGTGGTAATATAGTGGGCGCGGACTTGCGGGGGAGCAGAAGGCTCGTACCCCTTAGGAATTTTATGACAACGTATCTGGGGGCGCCCTCAGATGGGCTCGGACCGCGGCCCAGAACGTTGCCAGGGCGAGAAGCGCGTCGGAGAAGAATGACCCCTACCGGGTCTTACTGAATTAATTCTACTAGAGTAGGGACGTCCGAACAGCGCGACGGCAGACGGGCGAGTCTCTTTTTAAGTTGTTGTTGATTTTATCTTAGTCATGTCACTTTCTGACCCATGACGATGAAAAAGGACAGGAGATTGTCAACCATTGTGAGCGCCAAATTTTATAGCGCAAATGTTAAGTTTTGACATGTGCAATGTAATTACGGCTTGTTTTAGGATCCTGCTTAAAATTTACGTTAGTGACATAAAATGTGACGTTCAAAAGAGCCGACAATCTCCCATCCTTTTTTATGGTCGTGGGTGAGAAAGTGACAAGACTAATATAAAATTTAAATTTAGTTTCGCTGCGGGAATTGACACCAATGATGGCGGAATTTGTGCAAGAGCCTCAGAGGAAATAAAATACGATCGCTTCGCTCGGTAGGAGACGCGCGTCAGAAATCTTTGGCAAGAGCTCACCGAAAAAACTTTGAAAGATGTATATGTCGTGGCCATATCGTAGAATTGACCACATCATGAAATTTTCGATAATTTCATGAATTTTTCACTGTCCATTGGCCACATCATGATGTGCCTTGGCCAGATCAATGATAAGAAATCGTTTGTCGATATGTTCAACTAAAACGCAGCTACTTCATGAAATGGTCAAGATTATTGGATCATATCGTAAAATTATTACATTAATTGCCGATAGAGGCGCTGGAAGCGCTTTGTTTATGTACCAACATGGCGGCCGCGTTATTTCTAGTAGTGAAAAAGTGAATAATTCGTTATTAAAATGAGGAAGAAAAAAAGAGTTTATGATGAAAAAGTACTCTGAAAATGTCTGTCGGACTTAGAGAATAATAATTACCAAACATAATTTAGATTCTTATTAAATATTTCATGGACGCCCTATTTTCACGATATGGCCAATCGTGGACGACAAAATCGTTAAATGTTCACGATTTAATGATCTGGTCAAATTTAGTTGCTCGAAAATTTCATGAAATGATCGAAAATTTCATGATGTGGTCAATTCTACGACATGGCCACAACATATTAAGACGTCTTTCATACTTTATTTTTTGCTGTGACAGCACCATTAAAATGTCGTTTGTGGACAACTGTTACCTGAACCTCTTTCAATAGGAAATCGAATAAATAAGGCTATTTCTGCCTCAGCTTGATAAATGTTTCCGTTCTGCCAATTATGCTCGTTATAAAGCAACTCAAAGGTCTTTGACATGTCATAACGAGGTCTTAACTATAAGTCACTTTACCAGTCTAGATACGTAATGAGAGCATCCACTTAGTGACGTAGACTCAAGAGGACTTACTGGAGCACCTTCCCTACCAGTATAGACAGCGCGCGAGCTCCGTGGAATAGTAATTCGTCTAATTCGCATTCCGTCAAAATAGCAATCGGACAAAATCGCAAATGGCCAAACTCACAAATTATCGTTTTTTAGAGAGCGAATGGCTGTTTTACTGCACTAGCTTATTATTATAGTTCCTTTCACGTAAAAAGTACGCTGGATTAAGGTAATATGTTTGTTTTAAAATGAACACAGTCATACACTGAAGCAACTGAGACCATGTAATGTGTTTGTTGCCTATTATAATGTAATGCATGTACAAATCGGTATAAGGACTGCGGTATGTCATTGTCTTAGTCACTATACTCGTATTAAACACATCCACTCCACTGCGTTCTTTTTGCGTAAGAGAACCTTCACATCTACATCATTCCAAGATTAAAATAAAATACTGCACTAAGTCTATGTGAATCATTCAATACTTTTTAAATTTCTCGGAACTCGCGCGCGGGCCTTAGTACTTAACTTGCAGGTGTAACCTTCTTGACACTTCTCACCATCAAGCCACTTGTATTTACACGAAGTATAAGTATACAGTTATAATTACATACCATACGTATAAGAATTAAAAGAAAAATTGATGTAATGAATAAGTATATACGAGTAGTTAAAAAAAATTACAGTCCACTGCTGGACTATGAGCCTCCTCCACTTAAGTGTAACGGGCCGTTGATGTTGATTGATGATTCTGTAAATTTGCTAAGATAAGTTACATAGATAGGATGTTAGACTTGACAAACTTTAAAATACCACGAATCATAAGAAGGCGTATCTTCGATTAATTGCTTTCTTTTTCGCCTCTCGTAACTTATTACGAGACAAAGAAGATATTGTAATAATGTTTTTTTTTTTTTATCTTTATTTAAAGAGCTTAGTCACACTAAGTGACTACGTCGCTCTATACAGCCACTAGACCTTAAAAAAAATTGTAATAATGTTATAAAGCAGAAAATAAAAAAATAAAAAACTGGTAATGTGCCTATGTCTGGCCCGGATAGCCAAAGGAGATGCACGTTCGAGTCCTGTCCAAGATCGACAAAGATTTTCATTTTCTGCTTTGGAATTATTAGATATTTCGTTAATAGAAGTAATCTGTAACAATATTAATTGAAGGGGAAGTGTTTGCTTTAAAATGTTCACAGTCCAGTAGACAAGGCACCAAACACTTTGTAATACCCCTGATTTAAACTCAAACTCAAAATATTTATTTACATTTGTCATTATACCTAACAATTACTGTATTATACAATGACGCCCTGTTAGAGCACAGCATACATGACATTGGTGTCAATTCTCGCAGCGAAACTAAATTTAAATTTTATATTAGTCTTGTCACTTTCTGGTAAAAAGGACGGATGATTGTCGGCTCTTTTGAACGTCAAATTTTATGTCACAAACGTCAGTTTTTAGCAGCATCCTAAAACAAGCCGTTTAAAATTACATTGCACTCGTCAAAACTTGATATTTGCGCTTTTGGCGCTCACAATGGTTGACAATCTTCCTTCCTTTTTCATCGTCGTGGGTCAGAAAGTGACAAAACTAAGATAAAATTTAAATTTAGTTTCGCTGCGGGAATCGACATTATTATTTATAAAAACAATCTTAAACTTACAACATATCTAAGATACAAAGTAGTCTTTTCATACTTTTAATGTAACTTAATTATTATTTTTTATTTCACATTAAAACTTATTAAATAAGACGTAGAAACTAAAATAGGAACTTATTATTCCCATTTATATAATATAATAATCTAAGCAACAATAGATAAATTACTTTCGTATGTTGTCTTAGGCCACTGTAAACATTTTAAACTCATCCCCTCCAAATGAGATGGGAACCGTAACCTAATAATTTAACTGAACCAAACCAACCAACCAATAAGTAACCAAACAATAATATTTTCTTTTACCTGTCTATAAAATAAACCATCTGAAACACTGCTCACCATTTTAGTGATAATAGCCTGACTTTATGTACGCACTACGGTCCGCCCGCAGCTACGCTCACGTTTTGTAAGATTTTCCCTTGGGAATAAGACTTTTTCCCGTATATATTAATCCAGGTTACACACTATCATTATTCCAAATTTCATCCAAATCCGTTGAGTACTTTAAGCGTGAAGGCGGAACAAACATCTAAACAAAATATATTTCCACATTTATAATATTACTGTGATGTAAGCCTCATAGTACCCCTGCCGACATCAAATGAAATAACATACAAAAAGTACTAGAGTATTCATAGCACTAATATGCAAGTGTGATACTTGAAAGAAGTTTTTAAATCACTACGTTTTCGCCCTTGTGAAGTAAAGACGGCTTTTCCGATCTTCATGCAAAGATCCCGTAATAAATACTAATATGACGTCATTATCGTAAACAAGATTCTTTCATAAGAAGTAAATTCAACTTGGCACCTTATTTTCATGCTTATTTCGTTTTTTTCGGTTGCGACACTTTACTTTTACAGTTTCTTGGTTGTATATCCGCGACATTTTTTACGCAAACGTAAATGAATCTATGCCTGCATACACGGGTAAGTGTCGCATCCAAGTTATGTCTTATTGCTTACAGTAAAAGTCCCTCTTTAGGCTTTTTTTTTATTATTTAAGCAGGCAAACGAGCGGACGAGCCACAGTGGTGGTAAGTGGTCATCATCGCCCATGGACATTCGCAACACCAGGGGGGTTGCCAACGCGTTGCCAGCCTTTGAGAGCCCTATATACTCGCCCCTTGAAGAACCCCATGTCAAAGCGCAAAGGAAACACCTCAGGGGCTTATTCCACATCCTGCAGGTACACGAGAGGAAAGATCGCGAAAGGCTTTATCTAAATTATGGAATATTGTTCACCCGCATCTTCTCTTTCATGGATTACGTTTTTTTTTTGTGGGAATAACATATTTTTCTAAGGTAAAAGGTATAAACTACATGCCATACATTTGCTTACTTTATGAATCTGAAAAAAGAAACTAATTTTCATATTCATGTTTGTTTATTTCTTCATTTCTTTATTTAAATTTTTTATTAGTTATACACAGGACTACTTTATTACAAAACAAAATAATTTTCTTTCGTTAGGACTGTAGGTATTTCGTTAACACTTAGAGGTCACAATATATAAGTTAAGCAAGTAAGTTTATTTCGCATGTCACTTTTTAGTAAGCAATAACCAAAAATTGGGCAGATCTCATTTTTTCAGCAAACGCCATGAAACCAGGAAGCGAAGTGCGTCAGTAAAACCCTAAAATAACCCTAAAATTTTCCGAAAAGCATTCGCGATTCGCCATTGTTACCTTGCAAAAAGAATTTTTGTATTCCATTAGAGGTCCGGGTCCTATATTTTACGGGTCAAGTGCATTTAGCACCGACCCTCTGTCATCCTCCATGAAAAGGGATGCGTTGGTCTGATGTGACTTTTGAAGTGAGAGAGAACTATCTATCATTTTATATTGGTATCCTTTGAAATATCTCGTGGTTTATAAAATAATCCACTTTTTCACCTGCCCCTGGCCCTGATTCGGGAAGTCGTACTCTATCTCCAATTTTAAAATCCAGCTATCCTTTTCGTTTTTATGACCAATGAAAGAGAGGCGATGAATTCAGATAAACAAATTATATTATTATTAATTTGGACAAATGATAACCTAAAAAAAGGGCATAGCTGTCAGATTAACGGTTCAGTTGGTCGTAATGGAAATACTGGTTTTAAGTGCTCTGTAAAATTGTGCAATCGACACGGCCATAAGGTTCAAATTCGATGTTTGACAGCTCTAATATTAGGATGGCCATCTCCTATCCCTTTTCAATCTTTAAAAGGTGAAAAGGACGGACGAACTTAAATTAAGGATTAGAGCGTGATAGTGAGAATTAGCCTCCCTGTTACGTGATGTACTATAGAGATCGCTTAGCTGTAAGGCCGCCTTTGTTCACATTTACTGAAGTGATTTGTTCTTTCGAGTCCGTGTTGTATGTAGTTGTCTTTATGAAACAATCTTAAAGATTCTTTCAATGATACGGAAACTTTTAGATGTCTTAAATGAAATATTATTTTAAACAATGTATGAACGTGTTTTTTTTTTATTTCGATACATCAATCAGCCTATTGCAGTCCACTGCTGGACGTAGGCCTCACCAAGGGTACGCCAAAGCGCACGATCACCCGCTTTCCTCATCCAGCCACCACCAGCGACCTTCCTCAGGTCATCAGTCCACCTGGCAGGGGGGCGTCCTACACCAGGGTCCGAAAACCTTTAAAATTTGCGGTAAAGGTATGCCGTAAAGGTAGAAATTCTAGGTTACATTTAAGATAAAGGTAACCGATATTTGGGTTAGCGAAACCTATAAACGTGTTACCTCTAGCTTTGGTTACCGGTGTTAATATCGGTTACCGAAAAATGTCCTTGATTTAGAAAGGAATTAATAATGGCAACGCTAGCGATTTTTTGCCGTATCGTCGGCATTATAAATGATTCAGAAAGTAATCTATCTTCATCCGCGTAATTTGAAGATTTTCTTGTTGTTTTTGCATTCAATTATTATGGGGCTGGTGTGAGCAAATGGCCTTGAGCGTTCCAGTTCCGCACCTCCCTTCATCCCGCACCGTTCCCCGCGCTGACGGATTATACGAGTTCAACGAACCTTTTTAAGTGACGCCATCTATTCACATCAGAAAGAACTTTTACGTCCAGCACCATCTGTGCCATTCTTAAAACAATTTCTCATTCTTTGCTCGTATCCCAACCCATCACTAAACCAAACTGAAATACTTTTGTATTTTGTAATTTAAATTTGATTATTCTCTTTTTTATTTGCATAGAAGATTGTTTTTATTGAATAAAATATAACAATTGACAAAACTTTTGATTTAGCTACGTATAATAATTTTATAAACTAACAAACGTGAAACACCTACTTTACATACCTACTTTACCTATTATTCAGTGCGTATTTACACTATAAACAAGTAACAATATCTCAAAAAGTAAGACAACTATAGACTTGGGTGTTCTGAAAAGCCGGATGACGACCGACGACAGTTAACCATAATAATATACTACGTTATGACAGAAATAGTGGTATTTATATTTCTATTTTAATGATATTTATATTATTATTTATGATGTTTATATTTATATTTAGTTTCTTTGAATAAAACAAAATAACTATGATGGGTAATCAAAAGTATAATTTTCACAATATTGAGAATATTGAACATGTTCTCATTGCTTTCGAGACGTCAATTTTTCTTTCTTTTTTTTGCTGCTTCTTCTATGGAATGTGGGTCCTTTATTGGCATTCCTCGTGGATGACGCGGGTCAACAAGCTCAGGTAATAAACAATCCATGTAAAATTTTACCAACTTCTCTTTCATGTTTTTTCCCAGAACTCGTCATCTTTGTAAATGGTCGCCGTTTATTCCATCGATTCTTTCAATCGAATTTCTGTAAAGAAATAATATTATTAGAAAAAGAAAAAATAACTACCGAACGACAAGGATTGAACTTCTACTTTGAAACCAATAATCTGGATTGATTACGACGACGCCACGGGGCGGCTTACATTTACTATGTGAAATAAGGATACTTACCCAAAGCAAAGACAATAATAATATTTTCGATGCCTATCGTGTCGTATTGCTAATAGTTTGCTAATAGATAGGTAGGTCTCATTAAAAATAAATACACACATCTCATGAACGGGAGTGGTTGTTTCACTGCCTTTATCAATGTTATGTTCTGCATTTATGTCTTCAATTACATCACACGTCCGTTTTCTGTAAAAATATTTAAAAAATCTGTCATACCTACCTTCTTAAAAAAATAAATAAAAATGAAACATCCATAGTAGGTGTAAGGATCGAACCAAGTACCACCAAAACAGAAATCATCACTTGAAATTATTGCGACTTTCCCAAGACGCCATAGTGTACTAGACATGCGAAATAAAGATAGACTAACTATTGTTGATCAATGAATTTATAAGCACTTTTTCAATAAATATTGCAATTAGAATTCGTAAATTATAAAATAATAAATAAATCACACCATTTCTTACCTTTTCACTTCCAACATGTGTAATGCATTATTTTTTTGGCCCTTTTTGTTGTTTTTTTCTTAGCATTGTCTTTGTGGCCCATTTTATATGTTTATTCACAAGTCTTACTTTGTTTTAATATTAAATAAAAACATACAGCACATCACAAAACGAAATACACACGAATATAGGAACAAATCTCCAATCATTTAAAATATTAGTCGTGAATTGCGCGCGAGTCGGTGGAGGATGCGAGCGACACACGTCCGCCTAGCATCACGTTTCGGCCGTCACTGTCAGGCGCTGCGAATTAGTGAAGGAGACAAGATTTGAAGTCGCTCGGAATTATTAGCGTAAGTGACAAGTAACAATTTTTTAAAATTTTGAATTAAAAATGGATCAATATCAAGAAAATTTACCTAAACGGATGAAGTTAATTATGGTTAACATTTAGAGACAAATTTCAGTTGGTTCGTGGCTTTTAATAATCATTTAAAACATTTTTAAAATTTTGTAAGACTGAACTTTATGATATAATTTTATCGAATGAAATTATTTCCATCGTGTTTTCATTTTTACCAACGGACTATAAATATCATTAACATTACTATATACATAGTTCAGCTACAGACATTGCGATTTACGTCAAATATAGCTTAGATAAAACATGGAAAATTCGTGACAAGCCCCTTAAAATATACTTACTCATCTGCATTAATAAAGTGACTTTATTTTTTAAATTAAAAAACATCCTGTCTACAGAAACTGGGTAGTGACCGTTAGTACTTTAATATATTTGGAATGACTATTAATTAGATCTTATTTAACTGTCAATATATACTCGGTGAGATTTTTAAACACCACATTGCATTGTGGTCACAACTTAGCCCGATTAATGGTGGGTCTACTCGGAGTCAGGGAAAATTAGAAATGTATTGGGAAGTAATCCATTTTCATCCGCGCCACTTTAAGAGTTATTTGTTGCTTATGCATGAAATAATTAAAATATACCCCTCTACGTTGAGAACATGACTATATTTTGGTTTTTTCTTTAGATTTTGTATATTCTCTAACTATCGAAAATGTAGATAGTTATAAATTCTTTGCGATCTCGCAGTTTCGTAGTTATTTAATTTAAAACTTAATGCCAGCTAGTGTTGTTGCGATAGCGATAGTCTATCGATAGTATCGATAGGCTATCTGTATTTTCGATACTATCGATTACGATCAAAATGTGAATTTATTAATCTATTTAGCAAGCAATTTATTTTAAAATTCATCTAATATTACGCATTGGTGAAGTGAATCCGAGATGGTGGCCAACTTTTTTCTTTATGGGCTGATTTCGATAAAACTCAGTTTGATACTTTATTTTGAAAAGAAAATAGCAACTGAATTATAAAATAACAAATATCCATAATGGTGGGCAACTTGTTTGTTCATGGACTGATTTAGTTAAAACTGGACTTGGGACCATTAATTTGACATGAGATTAACGGCGGTATGGTATAAATGTCAAAATACCAAGATGGCGACCAACTTTTATGTTTATGGACCGGTTTTGTAGTAACTTGGTTTAGACAAGGTTTAGAACAATATTTTAACATGAAATGTAAATCAACTTGTCAAATAAGATGCCACACAGACAGACATTAGAAAACAACGATAATATTCAAATATCTCAAAAACTATGCGTCGTAGCGAAAAAATAACGAACATTTATGCCCCCTTTATAACTCCTAACACAACCATGGCCATGCTATATAATGACCTTACTTGACCTTGACACTCACTTTTTTTAATTTTGTGAAAAATATATCTTAATGGTCCTGTAAACATTAATTGATTGATTGAGAATGGTAAGATAGTTCCAATTATTAACGAAGCAATGTTAAAAATGACAAAAATCAAACATGTCGGCCTATATTTTGTTCATGGACCGATTTTGTTAAAAATTGGCTTAGGACCATTATTTTGACATGAGATTAATAACGGTATGATATAAATGTCAAAAATCCAAGATGGCAACCAATTTTTATGTTTATGGACTGGTTTTGTTGTAACTTGGTTTAGAACAATATTTTGACATGAAATGAAAATCAATTTGTCAAATAAGATGCCACACAGACAGACATTAGAAAAAAACAATAATATTAAAATATCTCGAAAACTATGCGTCGTAGCGAAAAAAATAACGAAAATTTGTGCCCCCTTTATAACTCTTAACACAACCATGGCCATGCTATATAATGACCTTACTTGACCTTGACACTCACTTTTTTTAACTTTGTGAAAAATATATCTTAATGGTCCTGTAAACATTAATTGATTGATTGAGAATGGTAAGATAGTTCCAATTATTAACGAAGCAATGTTAAAAATGACAAAAATCCAACATGTCGGCCTATATTTCGTTCATGGACCGATTTTGTTAAAACTTGGCTTGGGAATGTTTATGGACTGGTTTTGTTGTAACTTGGTTTAGAACAATATTTTGACATGAAATGAAAATCAATTTGTCAAATAAGATGCCACACAGACAGACATAAGAAAAAAACAATAATATTCAAATATCTCGAAAACTATGCGTCGTAGCGAAAAAATAACGAAAATTTGTGCCCCCTTTATAACCCATAACACAACCATGGCCATGCTATATAATGACCTTACTTGACCTTGACACTCACTTTTTTAACTTTGTCAAGGTCAAGTAAGGTCGTTATATAGAACGACCATGGTCGTGTTCAGGGTTATTAAGGGGGCATAAATTTTCATTATTTTTTACGCTACGGCGCATTGTTTTCGAGATATTTTAATTTTATTGATTTTTTCTAGTCTATGTATCATCGTATTTACGAAACGGATTTCATTGCATGTCAAAATATTATTCCAACTAAGTTTCAACAAAATCGGTCCATAAACATATCATAGGCGCTATTTTGAATTTTACAAGTTTACGTTCTCTTTTTTTTAAATAGCATATTAATCTCAGTATATATAATATATATAAAAATATTTATTATCATAACAAATATCAATTATAAAAGTATAACGAAATGCGTTTTTTTTTTTCATACGTATGCGTCTTATCACACTTTAATAAGATATAATAATAAAATATTACAAATGTGAAAGTATGTCTGGATGTTTATATTTGTATTGATTTTGCGCCTCAACTATTAAATGGATTTAGATGAAATTTGAAATAAAGATTGTTTGTACCCTGAATTAACACATAGGATACTTTTTGTAGGAAAAGATCCTATTTTTACGGAGAAAATCGTACATTTTACTACAATTTGCGATGTTAAATTTTGAGGTATTCGTCTCCTTAGTGTATATTATTTTCATCATCATCATTATTTTTATTTTAAAGTAAACGTAGTCCGTCTCATGACTAATTAATATTTCTAGTAGAACTATGACACTCGGGTAGACCAAACTATCCAAAATTCGCTATGAAACTGGAAAAAGAAAGATACGCTAACCGCGATCGGGCGACCTCCTCACTTACTAACAAATAAGACAGGAGCTGGTCGCTCTTTGAATATACCAACCGACGACCGAGACGAAACGACGCGACGGGTGCGAGTGAGATAGACAGCGCGTCATAGCGCGTGCCGAGGTGTCGCGAGATCTCACGAAATAAAGGTAATTTTAATAAGGTTACCGGTATTACGTACCGGTTGTATAATACGCCAAAAGCTTACCTTTTTAAAATACCGGCATAAAAATAAAGGTGGTTACCAAATAATACCGGTATTTGCGGTACCGGTTTCGGTCCTTGTCCTACACTACGTTTCCCGAGACGCGGTCTCCATTCGATAACCCGTCCGCTCCAACGCTCATCGGTTCTGCGACAGACGTGGCCAGCCCACTGCCACTTCAGCTTCCTACATTTCTGGACGACATCATATTTCTATACAATGCAAAGACCAAAAGAACAAAAAAACAAAAGAACTATGAAGGACAACCTTATTACAAGATTCTATTTGTGGCTATCTAATGAGGGATTTCCTGACAAATCTTTAAAAAAAATCAAAATAATAGTTCTAAACGATAGATGGCGCCAGGTGTACTTCGTGGATTCCTTTTTTTAATCCTTTTATGGCCCTTGGTGACTCGTCTGATTTCTTCGGATCCACGAATCGTCAACGCCATCCACCGAATAAAATATACTACCCATTTTAGCACATAAATAGTACTTCCACGGTTCCATAAGTCCATAAGACCTAATAATAGTAGATAAGAAATAAAACAGAGTAAATCTACAATTTAACAGAGAGCTAGGCTACGTCGATCGCTTGACAAGGGTCGAATCAATAGGTAGTTTAGCTTAGAATCCGACGAGATGATTGAAAAACAATAGATAGCTTAAAGAAGGCAATTTTTTACTTTTAAGTCGACACCGTCCTCACAAAATCCTAATGTTTGAGTTGTTGAGACGGCTCACGTGACGATTATATCTTTACTAGCCAAAACGAAGGGTAGAGCGAATTAGAATGTTTCATAAACAGCTCATATAGCCCCTGCTCGAGCCTACCCTGAATTAGGGCGATTAGGCCTTAATCGACCACGCTGGCCCAGTGCGGGTTGGTCGACTTCACACACAACCTTTGAATTTCTTCGCAGGAGTGTGCAGGTTTCATCACGATGTTTTCCTAGAGCGTCGAATAAACGTACATATGAATTCGAAATTCGAAAACACATTGGTACGTGGTGGGGATCGAATCCGCGTTTCCCGGACGGGAGGCAGCGGCCCTAGCTACTAGACCACCGACGCGTTAGAATGTTTTTATATAACTTTTAAAGTTTTGATTTAAATAAATAAATTTGAAGTCTTACAAAGTGGTCCAATTTGACCCACTTTAAACGGACAGATTTAATTGAAACTTTGTACACTTATCAAGAACCGGTGACAATACAAAAATACGAAAAAAGAAACAAAAAAAATACACGCTTTCATAGTACATCAAACTAAAAAGTGAAAAATAATACTAGTATTTTTCGTTCATTATTGTTTTCAGCTTATATTAAGAATTATTTTTCACTTTTTAGTTGGATGTGCTTTAAAAGCGTGTTTTTTAGTTTTTTTTACTATATTTTTTTCTAACTGATGCAAACGTATATCGGAAGTTTGAAAAATCTGCCATTTTTGGCACATGTTGTGGCTAGAAGAGACGAGATGAAAATACTCCTAACAACACGTGCCGGCAAATGGTAAAATCGTGTAGATAGAACCTCTGTGACGTATACAACATTATGCAACTGACGTGAAAAGTTTGTGGGTTCGATTTCTAACAGGCTAATTTGATATCTTTGTCAGACAGGGTAATTTGATATGATTTTTCCAGCATGAATGCAAGAAATCTCGTCGTTTGCTGCATACAAGAATAAAAAACTTACTGACTTTTAAATTTATAAATTATTAAATTATGATTTCTGCAGAAACCATTTGGCGGCTCAATATTTCTGACACTAGGGTTTGTGAGGTTGGTGATAGACCTTACATTGCACAGATAAAAGATCACCAATTTATGAGTTTAATATAAAATTTTAGAAAGTCTGGAAACGCATCTTTTTGTTTGAATCGAAGACTCCAAATCCATGTCTTTATCATTCAGTATGTTCAACATTATATACTTTACCTACATACTATGTAATTTTATTTATTAGTTTATATACGGTAAAAGTATTGAAAGGATTCTTTAAAGGCTACAAGACAATCCTAGGTACCTTTTTTCTAAGAAAAAGGAAAAAGTTCTTTTGGGAAATTGTTATATTATACGATAAATTATTTAGTACCTAAGTACCTTTTGAATATTGTAGAACAACTTTTTAAAATCAAGGGCTACCTACGAGTAAGTATTTTTTTCAATGCTGGAATAAATTATGACATACTTACTTAAGTATTAATGTTCACAAAACTTTATGGCTTTAAAATCTAGATTTTCAAGCTCACAACTAGTGAGTTGTCGAAGTGAATCACAATTTATATTTAAGATATCTGTGTCATAATATGAAGAACAAAAGTCATAACATCAAACATCTGATTCTATTCTAAATCAAAACATAGGTAAAAATATTTTGAACACTGGCCAGCAAAGTTTAAAAGCCATTCTTCATTTAAAAGTTGACTTCAACATTGCTGGAACATGTAGCGAAACAAAATCTGGGCTGCCATATTTCACAGCAACAAAAAACGAGACAAAAAACGATAAAAAAAACAGTTCAAACTGGCGCGAAATAAAAGTCACTGTCCGGTGAACTGATTCAGAAAAATTTAATAAACGCATGACGAGTTTTTACTTCCTTTCAAATAACATTGGAAAAAAAAATATGTATGGCAGAAAAAAGATTATTCGTGATTCACACTTGTCAGCTAATCGAGATTGACATGTCTGGAAATGTATCCTATAAAAGATTTTTCCAATGTTATCTGAAACACGGTACTTAATTAAAATCCTATTTTATTGCAAAATACCTCTAGGTGTTGTAAAAGTACTTACGCCTTTTTACGTCGAAAAATATCATTTTATTATAATTATAACTTTTTGATCATTATGGTAAGAGATAGTAGTAAAAAACGTACAAAAAACATATATAAGAAAATAAAAAGATTTCTCTGAATAACTTTAAGCACCAAGTCAAAGTTATAGATAATAAAATTACTGAAATAGGGACAATTCTTAGAGAACCAGAATAATCTAGGACTGAATTGCGTCTTTGTACTTTGTTTGATTGAAATGTCAGTTACAAATACCTACCTTCATAACTGCTTTGATTCAAGTATTATTTCTAAATAGACTTTGGTAAAATCACTTATCGAAATCAAACACGTGATATCCAAATTGTACAATTTTATCATTCAAGCGGAGAATATCATTAGTAAACACAGTAAAGAGTTTGTACTCCTGTTGATTCGATGAATTTTCAAACAGATACAGGTAAATACTTAAATTGGTGTTATGGTATGTAATGCAGTATTGTGGTCCCCCAAAACCCCCAACAATTTTGACCCCCCATATAAATTAGTAAAGTTGATTGTGCATTTTGTATGACAAGTCGATTTTTTTGGGGGGGTTTTCAACCCATGTTCCTTGGGAAAAGTTGTTGCTTATGATAGTCTGAACATTATATTTAATTTTTGCTATATAGGGATTGCAAAATCATGCTGTATAGGTACCAATCAACAAAACGGAGTACAGCTTAACCTCGGGGTACTTGATGGCCTAGTAATAAAAAAGAAAATGTTTTGCGTAAGACAATAGCCATAGTTCGTAATAGTCCAGATATTATGGTTTTAAGGGAAAAACTAATTGGAAATTCGGCAAATATTGAATGTTTTTTCAACAGAATTTTTGTATAAATATTTAATAAAAGTCAGTTTTACTAGTTCCACGAATATTAAATTTACCCGACCGGTTTCGATCATCTTCACAGGGTTATTACTTAATCTAGATCACAAAGTTTGTCACAATAACGACCGTCCCAAACCAACTTGATCGAAAGCGATCGGGTAAGTGTAATATAGATACGTGGAACTAGTAAAAGATATGTGTACCAAGTTCCATCAAGTGCCGACAATCGCGAGTGTAAATTTTTGTATTAACTTAAGATACGTCTGTCGGGTCAGTGAGTATAAATTAATATTTCCAGACATCATCACCGCAACTAAGTTTCACACAATTATTATGTAACAAGTGATGTTTGCAGTATTGTGTCATAATATTACACAACATAATAAATACGTCAAAAATGTATAATATAAAAATATCACAATATTAAGTAATCGTATCATAGTTCAATTACATTTGCTATGAAGCAATAAGGCCGCCTAACTGTACATGACTACCTATTCTTAATTCCACTCCGTGATTTATTATTTCTGTGTGTGCAATAAAGTATATTCATTCATTCATTCATTCATTCATTCAATTGAAACAATGTATCATCAGTATCGTCTCGTAATGTATCGTTATCTTTTATAATAGAGAGAAATAAAGATTTATTACTTATTATTATTATCATGTTACAGATGATGTATAGATGTTAACATGAATGATATTATTTTTAGAAGCGGAAAACCTGCGTAATGTCTGTTTTTTTTCAAGCAAATGTAGGTCAAAGTCAAAGTCAAAGTCAAAATCATTTATATATACATTTTTTTGGGTGAGTACACAAACACAATGGCGGAATCTGTGTATCTGTGTATATAGAATATTCTCCGACTAATTCATCGTTACCTTATGTCCGTACTTTTGTTTAATTCAGAATGTTTTCCAGGCACAAAGTACAAATCTTTTAACTGCGCGATAACGTGCAATTCGATATCATCACCGAACACGATGCACAGTGATTTAATTAAACACTGCTTGAATTGTAGAGCTCTTAATTAGAGCCTTTTGAATGATAATTATTATTGAAATAAGACTGATATTTAAAGGTATTCGTAGGTATATATATTTTTGGCAAGCGCAGTGTGGGACCGCCACCTACGAGATGGACCGACGACCTGGTGAGGATCGCTGGGTCTCGTTGGATGCAGGTGGCTATGGACCGGTTGCGCTGGAGTGCGATTGGAGAGGCCTATGTTCAGCAGAGGACTTTAACAGGCTGAAATGATGATGATGATGATGATGTAGGTATATAATAGGGTGTGACAAAATTATTGATTACGCCTATCCACCCACTAGCTGTCTGCTTGCGGCTACGCTCATGTTATGTAAGCTTTTTTTCCGTGGAATTAAGACTTGTGTCTCCATTCGAAACATCAAAAAACATTCAGTAGCTTAGGCGTGATAGCGGAACAAACATATTGTTACGAGCGAGCGGGGTTCAGGGATTGAAAGATTTATTTACGGGAAATTAGTCCTTTACTCACTCACGTATAGTACACAAGCAACGTCTCAAACTGCACTTGATCGCGCACGAGTAGCACTAAACCAAAATTAGCACACTGCACTTTGTTCACTAGCACTTAAACTTGTACTTTTGTTACTTTGGCTCTGAACTCACACTGAAGTCCCCGTCTAGACCCCTATGACAGTTCGAGAATGTTCCTATTTCTTCTTTTTTATAATCAATCTTTTTGAGTAGCGACCTTTCTCGAACAGAAATTCTATCGTAGAGTCTTCTATCCAATTTTGACAGTCAGTTGTTTCGAGTAGCGAATACTTTTTGAAGGGAAATGACAGGTGTCTCGAACTTTCTGGGCGGTTGTCAAAGATCACTGACGTCTGGCGTTTTCTGGTAAGTTATCTGGTACAGTTCACCACACCAAGCTGTAACAATACAATCATCCAAACATATTTTCACAATTTTATAATATCGGTGTGATTATGATGACGTCATACCTTCGTCCCGGCTAACGCCTGTACCCTGTTAGCGTGGTAAGCGTGATCTTGACAAACCTCTTTCACCGAGCAAATCATCTCCGTTTCAGCTTGGGCAAAAATGCTTTCGTATGTCCGGTGGATGTCCGGCGGTTGTACAGCTGTTCTCACCTACAGGTTGCTAATATTCTTAACCGATTCACGTGAAATTTTGTGAACAGATTCGCTAACTATACCTATGATTTTTTGTTGGCTTAATTTATCGTTTTTTTTTTTTTCAAAATAGTGGAGATAAGAGGGTTGAAAACGTATAAAAAGCATATTTCAGCTGTTTCGAAAAAAAAGCAAACTTCCGAGGTCTACAGCTCACAGAGCCACTAGTAAATAATAGGCCTGTGTCGTAAATTTCAAAAATGGCTTATTTCGTTAGTTTAGTATCTGTATTACCCCAAAAAAATAATATTTCATGATAAAAATTGTATTGAAAACACATATTTTAAGTTTTAAGAAAATATTTTTAATCTGGCGTAAAAACACAAGAAAGTGTCATGGCGTCGTGAATGACGTCACATAGTGGCAAACGATTGTGTTCACTTGTGCTGTTGTATGAAAAAGTTAACCAAGCGTCAAAACAACAATGGCGGCATACCACTATGTGACGTAATACGTTCTGATTGACGTTCACAGCGGAGGGGCCAGGGGGGGTATTTATTTGATTTTAATTTGTAAAAATAACAATAATCATTAATTTTTATGTGGAATTATTTCGGTTTTCCCTGTTTAAATATTACAATTTACGTCTAGAAACATTCATCCATTGATTTCATTGTTAGTTGACACAAGCCTATTGTATACGCTTCGCGCTCGCTCGGTCAACTATGTACAAACTATGTACTAATTATAAAGTTACATAACTTCAGGACTGGATAGGATTGACTGGAAAGTTTACGTAGTATTCGTCTTGTCTGAATTGTTTTGAAGGCTAGTCGAAAACGTATCTTTGGTTGGTTATTTAACTAGTATCTAAGTAGATAGATATATAGAAATAAGTATCTCGAACTATCAAACCGTCATCTTCAGAAATTTTCTTAATTAGAAGTTGATGAACACTCAAAATCATACAAATAAATAGATCAGTCCATTTTCGGTAAGCGTTTCCAAGTCAGAATGAACAAACAATATTTTCGGTAGGTCGTTCATTTTGTAGGAGATTCGCAAAACATGTTGAATGTTAGACTTACTTTTTATGAAACTTTTAAGTAAATGATAGATATCTAATAACATATATAAAAAAAAATACAGACGAATTGAGAACCTCCTCCTTTTTTGAAGTCGGTTAAAAATGACACTTCACATTCGTAGATATAATGAGTAAATTTACTTTACTAGCTTTTCGCCCGCGACATCGTCCGAGTAGTTTATGTTTAAAACGTTGGAATTTTATACTTGTAAAAAAAGGTTTTGATAATACAAACAACGCCGAAGACAGTTTATAAGAATAATAATATTGAATACATTATGATAGAAATAATAAATCCACATAATATTCAACATTTTCATAGATAGGTCCGATTGTATCTGTATTCATAATAAATTATAAAATAATAATGAGTCAGATACTTGCTTCTTATTAGCTTTAAAAACTTACGAATGTAAAAAGTTAGTACGTAAGAGTATTTGTTGGACAGCCCTTGATTAAAATATTCAGTAAACTGCACAACAGAGTGTTTTGTTTTATCATAAAGTCCAAATGACTACAATTGATTATTTTTAATTTAAAAAATATTCAAATGCAAATCAGCCAGGGATACCTATTATAAATAAGTTTAATTAAAAATCCTTTTTAAACAAGCTTTTAAAGCCGTGGAGTGGAGTATCCTTGTTAAGACAAATCCAACGCGCCCAAACACGACTAGGTTGTGGTGTGTATTTAAGGAGTTCCTATGGACACCTTCCGGCTCCATCATGAGACCCTGGACATCACGTATGACTAAAGATATTGTTAAGACAAATCCAACGAGCCCAAACACGACTAGGTCCACAGTCAAACTGTACATGCAGTTTTGTGGTACTAGTTTTAGATTAAGACTAATATTGTTCTAATAAATAAATAAATAAAAAAAAAAAGGTTGTGGTGTGTATTTAAGGAGTTCCTATGGCCACCTTCCGTCTCCATCATGAAACCCTGGACATCACGTATGACTAAAGATCTTGTTAAGACAAATCCAACGAGCCCAAACACGACTAGGTTGTGTTGTGTATTAGAGGAATTCCTATGGCCACCTTCCGGCTCCATCATGAGACCCTGGACATCACGTATGACTAAAGATATTGTTAAGACAAATCCAACGAGCCCAAACACAACTAGGTTGTGGTGTGTATTTAAGGAGTTCCTATGGCCACCTTCCGGCTCCATCATGAGACCCTGGACATCACGAATGACTAAAGATCTTGTTAAGACAAATCCAACGAGCCCAAACACGACTAGGTTGTATTGTGTATTAGAGGAGTTCCTATGGTCACCTTCCGGCTCCATCATGAGACCCTGGACATCACGTATGACTAAAGATCTTGTTAATACAAAATCCAACGAGCTCAAACACGACTAGGTTGTGTTGTGTATTAATGGAGTTCCTATGGCCACCTACCGTCTCCATCATCAGACCAGCTCCATGGTACCATAATATTGCATTGTCATCGCGGTTACATAAGTGTACCAAATTTCATCAAATTCCAATGGCAGCAAGTGCTTCAAATTTAAGTTGCAAGATTTCGCCCGAACATACAAACAAACCCACACACCCAAACATACAGTGCAAGCTAATAAAAAGCTTGTAAAAAATAAAATAAGTTTCAGCCATTTGACAGACTTTGAGCACTAAATCGAGTTTTGATTTGACTCCATTAAGTTAAATTTCCGAACCTAGTTCCAGACAATTGTCTAGGAGTAGTTACTACAATAGCCATAGTTTCAACAATTCAAGTAAATCTGTGGGTAAGAGGAACTGTCTGGGGTAGATTAGGATCTTAACAAGTCAATGGAGTTACGACTAGGTGATTAAATTACTGTATTCGGGGATTAGGTGAATAATTTATAGGAAATTAATTGACAGTGGAGAGTATTTATTAATTTATTGTATGTATTTAGGAGACAACAAATAATTTGTTTCTTATCAGCGTATATTTTTAATCAGTGCGCATATAATAATAATAATTTGTAACTTTACAATGTCTCAGAATATTAAACCCTGAAGCTTGTGTTAGTTAAAAACTGTGTTATAATATTTATATAATATGATAGACTAGTTGACTGTTGTGTACAAAAACTTTGCCCAAAGAGACTCGAGACTCTTATTTTTACTATATTATACTTACTTCACACGCGTTGGTCTTCGCAAGTGATTTCTTACCATAAGAGCGTAAAAAACGTGTGAAAAATTCAAAAACACATTGGTACATGGTAAGATTTGTAGAGTGACAGACAGTGACAGAGTGGCGGCCCAGACTTGGAAAACGCTCGGTAGGCAGACCACCAGCCCGATGATGATCAGATGATAATGTGACAGTGGAAGGGAAGTACTGGATGAGAACTGTACAGGACCGTGAAAAATGGCGCAATAAAGAAGAGGCCTATACCCAGCAGTGGATGGATGTGGACTAGACAGATAGATAGAAAGTTTGTAGAAGCACCTCTTGGACGGAAGGATGAAGGAAGGAAAAAAACGATATGCTCTATCCACTGAACTATCGACCAACAAAATAATAGTCAAACAATAAGCAAAGCGTCGGTGGTCTAGTGGTTAGGGCCACTGCCTCCCGTCCGGGAGACGCGGGTTCGATCCCCACCACGCTCGTGCGGTGAAGGAAAACATCGTAATGAAAGATGCACACTGCTGTGAAGAAATTCAAAGGTTGTGTGTGAAGTCGACTAACCCACACTGGGCCAGCGTGGTCGACTAAGACCTAATCGCCCTAATTTAAGGTAGGCTCGAGCCCCTCGGTGGGGACGTTTATGTAAAATATCATATAAAAGTCTTAGAAAATAAAAGAAATATCTGAATAGTGCTTTCTGAATTGAACATTATCTCTCAAATGATAATAAACGAAAAGTATTCTTCCAAACTTTTATAATTGCAGCTATGAAACAGCATTAGTCTGAAAGCGCGAATTTTGCGAAAGTTAACACCGACTTTGAGCTACGGATTGAGGTCTTCGCACATTGCATCTGCTCCACGCCGACTTGGCTCAAGTTAAAGCATTGAAATGTGTACGTGACACTGCATTCCCACCCACACGCAAAATAGGCGCTTTAGACGTCGAATTGCGGAGACCAGTCCGTTTAACAGTTGACAATTTGTGTACGTGACACGCACAATCTGACAAAATTAATTAGAAAAAAAAACCTTCACGGATTTGGTAACACTGTTCAGTCACCAGCCACTTCCATCATTTTAACATCAATCACGAGTATGATGACTAGCTAATCTGGTGATGCTTTTGTTATTTTATTTTTTTATATTATGGCACTAGTCGTGCTTTGTGCCAGTACCGTTCTTATTTGCTTCAATCCCTCCAGTCTCTCCATGTTCCTTTCCCTACCCGAATATCATACCTTCTTATGTATCCTCTAGTATATTGTAATTTATTATCATCTTTTATTACATTTAATAATATAAATATTTGTACGTATAATATCTTTCTGTTCCTTTTTGTTCCTCTCCTCAGTTTTCTGTGAATTTAGTTTCCCTACCTTTCTGAAATAATGTTAAAAGTTTAGTCCATTGTTTTTTTCTGTCAACAGCTCTTCTTCAGACTGTCACTATTGACATCGAAGCTCTTGACATCTTATAACTCAGAATTTCCTGCATTACTAACACCTGAACAGTTGTACATCGTGTTGTCTCGTCGCCTTTGCATGCGAGGGTTTATAATGTCACGAGTTTGTATATGCTTAGTGTGGTCGTACCTTAAGAATAAAACTTAACATCAACGCAGATGAAAGCTGGTAACACAATTAATGAAAAGGCTCACAGGCAAAGAGCTTTGAAAGTTTTGGTTGCTCAGCTTAAAATTAATCTCTTGAGAAAGTCTTTAATATTATACTAGAAGTCTAATTTGTTTAGAATTTTTTTTATTTGTACCCATCAACGGCCCGTTACAGTCCACTGCTGGACTATGAGCCTCCTCCACTTAAGTGGAGGGTTTTGCCATAATCTCCACGCTTGTCAGGCGGGTTGGAGATCGCAGATTAAAAGGTTACTGTATCAGAGAGCGCTGCTGCCCGTTCCCTGTTCAATGTGTAGTCCCTAAGTCGCCTCTTACGACACCCACGGGAAGAGTAGGGGTTGGTGACAAATGTATTCTACTCTGCCGTCACCACACGGCTGTACCTACTGGTACCCAATGAATTCAAAATTATGGCCCAATCGTATCTTTATAATTCCACCATTTACAGCTGCATAATTTAACCTAACAAATTTATTAAATAGGTATTATACCACATATAAAAATTAACAAAAAAAAGCAGAAAACTTTTTCACGTGGTCCTTGTTGGGCGCCAGTTCTATAGAATGATTAGGCAGCTTATGAAATGTTTAGCTTATTGTTTTGTAGGACTCGAGCCTGGGATATTATGGCAAACAAACTTACCTCGTCAATGCTGATTTGATTTTCTTAATTCACGTACCTACGATCTTTGGTTTGGAATAAGTAAGTATCAATTTCATTATTCGTGTGGGTTTATCATAAGAAAATAAATACTAGTTTATTTTCTTTATTATTTAACAGTTTACATAAATTATTCACGTTTTCATTATGCAAACAGTCAAAAGATTCTCATTTCAGACGAGCACATGTATGCACATGTTCTTTGAAAATGACGGCTAAAGAGCCTAATTGAGTCTATGTATAGCTCAGTGGCGTTTCTAAAGAGCAACTCGTAGATTACGGACCTTTGCCTGCAGAGACGAGTCGAGGGGCTACGGGCTCATTACAAAGTAATTTCGACCACGACAAGCATTAGGAAGCGACGCGCGACGGGAAAATAGCATCATTCTGGAGCATAGAGCAGATACTACAGATAGTTCGCTATGCTACAAATTTTCCTTATATCCAATTTATAGTAAACGTTATCTAAATAAATATGTGGGGTATCTAAAATAATAGGTTAGGCTTATATTTGAATTACAGCTTGTCGTAAAACATCCAGTCGTTGCAGTTATAGCCCACTCCACCGCCGCACAATGGTAGATATGATAGTCAACCACAAGAACAGAAATAAGATAATACATCTTTGACTGTACTTCTACCCATATACCTTATAGCACAAGGGCGTTTCTAAAGAGCAATTCGTAGATTACGGACCTTTGCCTGGCAGAGACGAGTCGAAGGACTACAGGCTCATTACGAAGTAATTTCGACCATGACAGGCATTAGGAAGCGACGGGAAAATAGCATCGTTCTGGAGCATAGAGCAGATACTACAGATAATGTTGTATATTACACAATTTCCATTTCTAATTCTCGCTGTCACGTTAATCCTAGATTTAAGGTCTAGCTACGTACGTAACTTTTCCGTTTAGATGACCAACGAAGGAGAGGAGGTGAATTCCGATGAACAAATTATATTATTTTGAATTATCGTAGCTGTCACATTATTAAATCGGATGTCAAAAAATTGTACAATCGACGCATCTATAAGGATCAAATTCGCAACAACTCTAATATAAGGACGTCTACCTCCTGTCCTTTGTCTTTAAAAGGCGAAAAAGAAAAACGTATTTAAATTAAGGATTTCGGCGTGACATCGAAAATTAACCTCATTACCTAATTTATGGTATGGTAATTATAATTGTGTAAATCTGATAAGAAATAAATTTGGTTTTTAAAACTGTGTAGGCCTGATCACAGGTTCTCAAACAATTTCTGAGACTGCTTGTTAAAGGAGCTTAATACCGCGTATGTCGCGCCTGTTCGTCTGTCGAAGATAATTTTCGGTCTGACGTAAGCCGTCGGCTATCTTACACAAGTCTAGTTCCGCGGTAGGGAAACATAGGTAGGAACTCGTAACAATTCCTTATCTAATCTGTGGCTCGTGCAAGAAACTACAGAGTCGTTAACATAGAGCGCCCTTTGGCGACAAGATCACGCGAGGGTCTCTTTATGGAGACTAAAGAGTCCAAACTATTGTGATGGTAAGTTGATAGCCTCTTTATTTATATACTACATCAAATTGAAGATGGGGGACGTTAAGTTTCAAAAGCTGACGAAAGATTTAGTTGCTGCTAAAAGACATGGAATATTTTATAAGCACCTTTTATTATAAATTATTGTTATTTTAATTATGGTCGTGCAACGAGTTATGAGCGCTGGGCCTGAATGTGGAACTATCTTTTTCTCTTTTACACACTTTGTAGACGTTGAACGCAGGCGCGATGCAAATATCTCCCATCATTTCAACCAAGCGCTCATACTCGTACTACGAAGACTACGAAGGCAGTTTTTTTAAACACAATATGTTTTTATTAATAAAATATTATCAATGAAGAAACCTACAAACAGTTCCCGTCTTTAATCCCGCCCTTTGGGATTTATTAGATAACGCACCCATTATAACATGTCATGTCCATAATTAACTTCACATCACAAAACGTATCCCAGGCACCCAAGACACAAATTACGTAAAGCCGCGGCGCGCGCCCAAGATGCAAACGTGCGTTGATATTTTGACGACTAGGGTGCTGACGTGACTCTTTTAAGCGCCCACTACACTCTCGTCCGAAATTCTTCGACGAAGTCTCACGAAGTGTCAAATTGGTGTAAAAGTGAAGCCCGAAGTTGCACGAAGTGCCTCTCTATACTCTCGTCCTCGGCTTACTTCGATCAACTTCGCGAGTAGTGTAGTGGACGCTTTAGAGCATAAAAAAGAGGATTTGCGATATTAATGTCCGATTAATGGTGCGTAATCATATTTTAGTGGTAAGTGGCTTAAGTAATTCTTTCTTATCTTTAATCACAAGAGCATTTTTTTTTCGTTACTTACAAGTGCTTAATTTCCTCTTAGTCACAAAGCATTTTTCACTGTACATTTATCTAATAAATGAGGGTAACAGACAGAGATTAATGACAGAAGGGAAACAGTAAATCAAGATGTTAAACCCTAGACTTAGACTTAAGGATTTAGATTCTAGACTAATATCACGGATTACATAGAGAGCGTTATACCCGTTTATTACGTATGTTAAACCTTGAAAATTCTCTATTAGGATTCACTGTATCAGAGCAATTAAAGCTCTTACGAGAAGAGGGTTCATAATTAGATTAGACCCAAATTTAGCCCAGCCAGCAATCGAACCTGCAATGAAGGCTTCCGCATTGAAGTCTCTATCAAAATGAGAAGTGATTATTTCTAATTTGTCATATTTAAGTATAGCTTATATTTCCTTTCACGAAGGAGGAACGCTAGACGAACAGAATGTGTTTGCTTCAAAATTTGCAGTCATGCACCAAAGCAACTTAGGGCGACATTCAGAGACTAAGCTTAGCCAAACCTTAGATACACATCAAAATATACGTCCCCACCGAGGGGCTAGAGAGTACCCTAAATTAGGGACATTAAGGCCTTCCACGCTGGCCCAGTGCGGGTAGGTCGACTTCCCACGCAACCTTTGAATTTCTTCACAGGAGTGTGCAGGTTTCATCACGATGTTTTCCTTCACCGTAAGAGCATTCAAAACAAAATTGGCATAATATGTTCCTGTTGTCAAAAAGCATATTATTACCTGTTGTCACGGAAACACTCGCACTTGCAACGATTAAGTTAACTCGCAACATGCTACTTGTCGAAGTGTAAATCGGCCTTTAGACGATGCAATATTTCTATATCCCATTTTTATTACATAATACAATAGTAATAATTCAGTCCAGCGATCTTTTCATGTGATTGGACATATACGAACCTATCAAATGACCAGTAACGTTAGACCGACCGAAAAATGTATAATAAAAAAATATTTTCAACTAAATCGATGAGTCATTGCCAAAATGCACATATTTTATCCTTTTGTGCGAACTAAACTGCCATTGTTGTTCGTAAGAAACGTTCGTAGGGAGAGATTACTACCGGAAAGATTGAAGGATAAATGGACATCTGACTCAGGCGTTTCTTGTGTCCTTTCTAGTACGGTTTTGTTTTTATGTAAATAAGTTTCGGCATATTTTGTTCGTGATTCAAAATAGCAAATAGAGCGGTTGCGTGTATCGTTCTGGAGATTTCAAGATCAAATCTGTTTAAAGAAACACTTTTTAAACTGTCCCCCAGAGCTTAGAATATTGCAGGCTAAATCACAAAAAAGAAACACTCATCTCTATCTAATCACTAACCTGTACAATAATACAAAAATACATAAATATTGCTCCATCATTTATCAGTTAACATATTTTTCTGAAGGAATTTCCACGTTTCTAAGAATTCATTAGCAACAGTCAATCTAGGCAAGTCTCGAGAAGTTTCAATTTCAGAGTCCTAAAGTTCGTTTACCGTCCTAAAGACTCAACAGTATGTTTTACTGCAGTTGTTAAGGAGTTCGCCGCTAATTTTATACGAGCTCATAATGAGGCAACACCCCGTATGCATACAAGCAGGTGGTAAAGTTGGGAGTTTTGACGAAACAGTACCTTGTAAAAACTTAGTTTCGGGAGAACACCGCATGTTTATTATGTATGCTTATTTAGTAGCGGGTAAGGTTTTCGGGTAAAGTAACGCCGTGTGGTGACGGCAGAGTAGAATACATTTGTCACCAACCCCTACTCTTCCCGTGGGTGTCGTAAGAGGCGACTTAAGGACTACACATTGAACAGGGAACGGGCAGCAGCGCTCTCTGATACAGTAACCTTTTAATCTGCGATCTCCAACCCGCCTGCCAAGCGTGGAGATTATGGCAAAACCTTCCACTTAAGTGGAGGAGGCTCATAGTCCAGCAGTGGACTGTAACGGGCCGTTGATGAAGGTTTTCGTTACTTACCCAAAAATGGGAACCTACTATACTTATACAATACGTTAACTTCAAAACGCAAACCTCTCGGATTCGGCGCAGGTCACGAAACTAGCCTTCGTCCCACGATTTTTTTTATGTTCCATACATGTTCACTCGGTCTACTGATGCGTTTATATTAAAAGGCGCCATCTGGCTAGTTGTACCATTGGCCGGTACCACTGATGGTAAAAATGAGGCTGCCGAGAGGTATTAAATTATAGTCAGCATGTTGTAAAACACGGAGTCTAATTTTGTATGCATAAAAGTATGGTAAAATAAAACTTTGCCGCTTTGCCGCACGAAGCGCTTTCAATCATCTTTTATTATGCGCACGGCCAAGGAGTGGAATTCTTTGCCTGCTTCTGTTTTTCCAAGTGCTTATAACCCAAGCATTTTCAAAGTTAGAGTGAACAGGCACCTTCTGGGCGAACTCGTTCCATCATCGACCACATCTCGTCCCTATATAAAAAAAAATATAAAACACGTAGTCGGCTACGACGCGAGACGTTACTACGCTGCTACGCGCTACGCCGTAGCAGAGCTAGTAGTGAAGTATTTTAGCCGAGGAGTGAAAGTGAGAAGCGTCGTCGCTAGCCCAATGCAACAAATAAATAATAAATAAATTGTTCGACTTCACACATTTTATACCTTCGGAGTTCTTTACGATGGTACTAGCCAATAGTATATGGTCCGGCACCTATTTTCCTTCACTGAATAGTGTCGAATAACTATCAATGGATCTTAAGAAGATAACATAAATAAAGTAAAATAACATGTCTGCGGCGGTGCATTATCATAATTAACCATTAATATTTTACTGCAAACTTTTGCAAAGTTTTATGAGTTTCGCTGCAAGATTCACAGTACATAATCAAAATGAACTCTAGTTAAACTTCGTCGGATGTAAAAACTTGAAACGACATCATAAAGGTGTTGTTGTTTAAAGTTCACGTTGTAAAATGTTAATGCTATTCTCACATTGTTATTGCACTTCGTACGGGTGAGTTATTCAAAATAAAAATAATATCGTTAAATAAAATAAACAAACAGAAAAAATAAATATTTTGAACTCTCGTGATTTTTACGTATTCTTAAACAAAACAATTTCTTAATATATCGTGTTTAGACCCGCTAAACCAGTTTTAGAACAGAAAAAAATGTACTTATCTTTTTTCTTCAGGCAAATAAAACTTCACACTAACGCAAACAGATTAATAAACTACAAAATCAAATTTTAATATAAAAAAATCTGTTTAAATAATATATTATATATTACAATACCAAATGAGCAAATTTTTTATGACAGGTCCTACGCAGTAATTGGTAGTGGTTAATACAATTTTTTAACTGAAATTATTCACTATGATGTCATCAACAGCTTATTTACTTCCCCAACGAGGGGCTCGAGCCCTATCTTCCTATCTTTAGTCATAATAACGAACATAACAAAAAATCGTATTAAAAATAACAATGTACTTGACAGAGTGCTTATTAGTATTAACTGTAAAGTCGGTATATTCCATTTTTTACTGCATTCTTTCTCAACAGAAATATTTCTGCTAGTGGTCATACTGCGAGATCTTCTCATGAATATCCAAAAGTGCGCTGTACTTTATTCCAAAAATATAGGCTTGCACGTTCCCCTAGAGCACTGTCCGCACTTCGGAAAGGAAGTGGAGTGGTGTAGCTTAAATTTTAACGATGTTTTCTCAAAACTGTGAGGGAAATTCCGGCGACAGAATTTTAAAATATCGCGACTATAACCGGTGGGAGCTGGCTATTTCCACCTTCGTTTTTTCTTTTTATTCTGTTGCTTATTATTTCGTTCTGATATGTACTAGAATTTTTGTGTTTGCATAAATGGTCGTGTTACTTTTGTTACTCTAACAACGCTAAAGGTTAGTTAGAAATAATTGATCAATGATAAGTCTATATTCAACAGTTCTAGTTTTGTAATTCAGGTGCCCAATCCAATACTTTCGTAATTTTAATTGAAATAACTGGCCAAGCAAGTGTCGGACCACGCAAAGTGTAGGGTTCCGTAGTTGCCTAATATGTAGAAGTTAGCACACGGAGCTAATAAGTAATGATAAAAAATTTCCTTATTTATATTATAAACCTGAAATTTTGTAGGATTTCGAGGCACATCCGAACAGCATCTAGTCGCTCGCGCTAATGCGCTTTGTACACCTCTTTTTTGGTGCAATAAAGTATATATCAATCAATCAATCAATCAATGAGCGCGGCTGCCGCTCTATTTATTACATCGACTCCCCGCGCGCAAGCCCCGCAGGGCCATAAGCTCCGCGGCGCGGCGCGCTTTATTCGAAATTCAAAATAGTTTTATTCGAATGTTTCGAATGTTCCATTGGCAACTCGCGATTGTTACACATTTAAAACTGACTGGTAAATAAGGTAAATAGGTTATGAAATTATTTTAGTAAATGATGTTATGATTTTATTTTTTCGCAATCTTTTTACTGTTTTAATACCTACTTAAATTTACTACCTACATAGACGGACTCCATCAAGTCATTTTCTATGATACTTCTACTGAATTTCTTACTTAGCACAAGTACATTTTAAAGTTGGTATTTTATTCGTTAACCTGTCATGCCTACTTATTTCACATTTTTTTTTACTTTTCTCGTACTTAAATTTACTACATAGATAGTTTAAACTTTATCAAAGTATTTTTTTATGATATTTGTACCGAATTTCTTACTAGTACAAGTACATTTCATAAGTTGATATATTATTCGTTAACCTGTATAGCCTACATGATGTTGATAGTTTTCCTTTGAAATTCATCATATACATTACTACCGTGATTTTTTTCACATTTCCAAATACAACGGTTTCGTTTGGTGGTTGACTTGACTCTAACAAAAATAAGCACTTAAAATATTTCTGAAACGTAAACTAGCATCGAAAAATGGTTTCAGCAAACCCCCATTATTTTTTAAACCCTATCCAACGATACCTCACACCATAAGGTAACCGTGAATTTAAAAAATAACCCCCACTTCACGTGTACCAGAGGAACCCTAAAAAAAAATTTTTTTACGATTTTATTCTTTATCTTTGACGGCATAATTAATATGTATGTCCATGCCAAATTACAGCCTTCTAACATTCATCAAAATATTTTTCTATGATATTTGTAGTACCAAATTTCTTACTTTTTATAAGTTGGTCTATTATTCGATAACCTGTAGAGGCTACTTGATGTTGATAGTTTTCCTTTTACTTTTTTTACTACGGAACCCTAAAAAGGGTGCTTGTTATCAAGAACTCTAACTAGAGTTTGTGTGATCGGACATTGACCTAACAACTCACACTATGTAGGGATGAAGAATTGCCTAAAATGTAGACAGTTTCAATGACTCTACGTGCTTTTCAAAACATAGAAAACGCTCTATATTAAAACCTTAAAAAAACGAAATAATTACTGTGCCTAAACCTAATAATTTGAGCGTAACCATCTTTTCTAGAAAAATAACATAGAAAATGTAAACAAGACCGACATGTGTCTGTAAATGTAACCGTTGAAAGTTTTTTCTAACGTTATCTGAAAGACTAAAATAGGGTATAGTACCTGTGACAGTTAAACTGTAGTGCTCTACCCATTCTGTAAAGTATAATAAACATAAGCCGGTCGAGATATTCTTGAATTGTGCTGCGCCAACGTTGTGTAGCTTGTAATATTTAGCGAGCTCTATCCAGCGTACGTAGCTCAAACATTGTGACGCATTCGCTCGGATAAGATGCATCTATTTTATATAACAATAAATAATTGAAATAAACCAAAAACTAGTTTTACGGTAGATTAGCTGTAAATTCAGTTGTCGTGGTGTTTTATTTTTTTAAATATATACAGTACAGCCTTAGATTAAAAATTCATACGCAGCAAGGATTTTTCATCTAAAAGCTAAACACTCCCATTACGCATACAGCTCCTATAGCTATGGAATAAGGCGTTCTCAAGGTCAAAGTGTCCAAACGCATGTGCTGGCTACTGTACTTTCTTACTACAATTATTTTTTGTTAAATGTAGCTAGTTTAATATTTTCAGTCAAGAAAAAAACACAGTGCGGAAATTTAATGCCATCAAAAACATCTTGTAAAAAACCAAGTCTCGCAACTCAGTTCTTCTACCATAAAAAGTTGTGAGATCTATGTAATATTACGTAACCAAAGGTTGATAAATCTGATTTGTTTTTTTTTTTTATATTTTTCTCGTTTATTTTTCTGCAATCGCACATTAAGCCGCCGTTCGTATTGTACTTTTAGAGCAGCACAGCGTTTATGCAAAGGAAATGGATTTTAAAATGAGATTGTGGAGACATTCCTAGGATTTAGTTTTGACTGTAGGTGCGGTACGTCGTTTCAGTTTTTCATACGATTTTCATTTTACACTCATATTTGCATCTTGATCCTTTGAAGTAGTGTGTTGGGACGTTAGGACAGTGTTCTCGATTCTGATGTTCTAAATCTAAAACTACATACGTTTTATTCTGTTGTAGAAACTGGCATAGCTGCGGGCATACGAGTATATTTTGTTGGTCCGGAAAGTCTATTGTTTCCATGCTTCAGAGGCTTTTTCTGAAGGTAGGTAGGTTTATTGAGCCCAGTTATTATCTGCATAAACAGTCGGTATGCAACCTTAGACCTTACAACACCTGATACACATGATATACCTAATAATAAGGTGACGGTGATGACGTACATTTTTTATGAACACGCCACGCATCACAAAGGCGGTGAACAGTCTATCTCTATCCATGTAGCACATACACAAAGTAAAGAAGGCGCCACTTTACCTATACTACTCGTATGCCTATCATCATCGACGGCCCGTTACAGTCCACTGCTGGACTATGAGCCTCCTCCACTTAAGTGGAGGGTTTTGCCATAATATCCACGCTCGGCAGGCGGGTTGGAGATCGCAGATTAAAAGGTTACTGTATCAGAGAGCGCTGCTGCCCGTTCCCTGTTCAATGTGTAGTCCCTAAGTCGCCTCTTACGACATCAGATTTTAACAAAATTTGTATGGATTTTTTTGTTTTATCGAATGTAAAAAGAATCATCAAAATCGATAAAAACTGACTGAGATATGACTAAAGAATAAACGAATAACGATGCGAATGCTACATTCCGTTGAGGAATTTCCAAGTTTTACCTCATGTTCCACCATCAGATCTTAACGAAATTTATATGGGACCACCTCGAAAATAAATCCTATCGAATAAAAAAAGGATTATCAAAATCGGTTTGCAATTGACGGAGGTATCTAATCACATACATGAAAAAAATACAACCGAATTGAGAACCTCCTTTTTTTGAAGTCATTTAAAAATGATATTACTCAATATAACTTCGAATAAAGACTTTTTTATCTTTTTAAAAGATTCATTCATCGTGTGATGGCCCAATGCCGAGCCTGAAGTCTCAGGCTGTCAGTTATGCTGTGATATATTTGTTATAATTTGTGATCGTCTAGTAATTATTTTCTTGGTGGATAATTCTGTAATACTTGATTTTACTTTTTGTCCTTGCTAAACATAATAAGCAAACGAAAAGGGTTCAAAGAAAGTTTCTGTGTCGAGCTCTACCACAGCGACTTCCTGTGAATGAAGTTTTATCATATAACCCCAAAAAGAGTTTCCGCGTTGAACTCAACCCACGCTTTCTGGGACACATGATCCCAGCCAGCCGCAAGCAGGTTATAGCGAGCCAACGTCAGCGACTTCCCTTGTAGATTAAAGTGTCAGCTCTCTGTAAACTTGAGTATTGCTGTGCACCCGGCTACGCCTTCTGGAACACATGTGATTCCAGCCGACTTTGCAAGTAGCCCTCTGGGTTGTGCCAAGGATAGTGAGACTCGCATTGTTGTTTTATGTTACGTAACTTTTATTATTTTTATATTCTGTATCTCGTAGTCAGACCCGAGAACAGTAGCTGCCTCTTTATATTTTAGAATGCATTCATTTAGTTGGTTTGTGTTTTATTTGTGTGTGTGAGTGGCCACTCGTGAGGTCAGCTATAGCGCTTTTGTTTGTTTGCAGAGCTCATTTCTCAATGACACCGCGCAGTGTATACTAAAGTATTAGCAGAGTCTTTTAGGCAAAATTTAATATTTTATAACTTCTCTTTATCATGAAATGTTTGCAAGGATTAGGTATTTGAAGCAACTTTATTGAGTAAATCATAGTTGCTTTAACCTAGATCTTGATAATGTCTTTAATTCAAAATTAAGGTTATTATTAATGCAAGTGAATTTGTAATTTAGAGTAAGGCTTAAGATGAATTTAAGGGCAGATTTACTTATTTATGAAAATTTATAGATTATTTTATTTAGAGGAGAGATGAGGAAAACACAAGATAAATTAAATTATAAACTTTAGTTTATTATTCTTTTCTTTACTTTTAATTTAATCTGATTTAAATCGAGGAATCCGAAGAACGGTATTCCTTGACCCTCTGTTCGATTTCTAGGCCAAAAGTATTCTAATGAAGGGGAAAAACGAACAGAAAAAGGAAAAAACCCCTTAGGCCAATTATTATCACTACTGCTATAATATTTATTTGTGATTCAAATTATGATTAAGTGCTAAGAAGTTTTATAGTAATAATAGCTCTATCTGAGTATAGTTTATGTCAATATCGAAGCGTAAAATACAGCGAAGAAAATAGGAATAGAGAAATAAGATTATCTTTGGGCTTTAAAATATAATTTAGTATGATATGCAGCTTTAGATTTAAAGTTCAAGTAATATTATTAATATTGATTAGAATTGGAACTTTTATTGAACTATTTATTTATGTAGTTTTAAGTTTTAAAACCCAAAGTTCTTTGTACTCCCTGTCACTGACTCTATGATTAATCAACACTTAGAAATACACTGCACTATCGCTTCGACGCTCCCGGCTTGGTCTCCAGCTCTGCCTTGACTGTCCCTATCCTAGTTCCCCTACCCTATCTCTAACATCTAATCTCCTCCTACAACCCTAACCCTAAATCTTAACATCTAATTGGTCAGCTAAGTTCGGCCGCTCTCCATTGGTCGATCCGTCGATCTTGATTGGCCGGCTGCTCCCGCGCACCGACGATGCGACGCTTCTCCTTGCAAGCTTTCCTGTTGCCATGCGCGCCATCGTCAACTTCGCCTCAATGAAAGCCCTGCTGACGTCACTCAGGCTTCAGCGTTTCATATGACTTCATAGCCGCTGCTATGCTTAGGACTTCGTGTAGACAGCCTGCAATTTAGAAGCAAAATCCTTTGCGTAATCCGTTTCTATTGTACATACACATATTGTTAATAATATGTAATTTGTTATACACAGTGTTACACCGTAGGTGGAACATGTTTATTATTGTCATTGATAAAGTCATATCAATTAGGGTTTTGTTTATATGAATAATATAATTATGAAACTCGTTTAACATAAGACATAGTTGAGTTTTGTCTTAGGACATAGAGTCGTTTTTGCATAGCAAATCATAGTGGCAGTTTCACCCTTTTTATCTTAATATTATTTTGTCTTGTCTGACATCTGTTTGGTGTAAAAGTTTTGGGTCGATAAGGATTTCTCTATCTTCCTACACGTGCTACAGCAAAACCATTGAACTTTATCTGCCTATTGTTTGGTGGTAATTTATATTTCTTCGAACCGTATGTCTTGTGATGCCGCTTCCCGGGGTGTTTAGATATTTCCGTTTAAAAATATCGGTTTATTACTTACTGACAAAAGACCTCTGGCAGTTTTAATTTTTATTGTTGCCAAATGTGCATTTCTCGAAGCAATACTACTAACTTTTACTTGTCTTTCTCACGCTCATCTTAATGGCGCGTTCGGTACCATCACAATCTCCCAGCTGTACAGACAATTTTAAATAGCAAAACAGTGAGAATTGCCACCTGTGTAAATTAAGTTTTGGAATTACTAGAATACCTGTGTAGTGGGAGTGTTTATAATGTGTTTAAATAGAACTTTCGTGCGTAAAAACCTTAAATCCTAGAGAGTAAAATGCTGCGGTTTTCAAACTCAAGCGCGTGAACTTTATATTTATCTGCCCTCTGCTAAAAGAAAAAGCTTAATTCATTAATTGTTGTGGATTGTGCACGTAAGGAGAACACAAATACAGTCTATAATTAGAATACATACCTAGAGATGTACAGTAGTTTATTCCAAGCAACATTCACCGCATTTTTTCTTCGATTAATAAATACTGGCTTTAAATCATGTCAGATTAGCTCACTAAATCCTTTTATTCATTTAATCTTCTTAATTATACAAAACACACCAGCCAGCAACATTATATCTACACTGGCAAGCAGTAATTTGCATTATTTTAATTAAAAGCTGCAAAACAAAATGTAGGTACGCTGAATCTTTGAGGACTTAATTAAAATATGTTGGCAACATTACGCCAATGGTGAATTACTATAATACCAGAGGATATACAGACAGATTAAATGATAATACTTTGTATCTGGATGTACTATTACTTGTGTAGGCATCCCTACATCTCAGTTATTTTGTAGGTAGTTGCATATTTGTCTAAAGGTTCAAATTGTATAAATTGACTGCACGGAGCGCACTCGCTATAACAAGTTGTAAGTATCATTTCAACCATCTCCCTGACCAACTAGCTACAGACGCTACACCCCAACCTGCCGGTAAACTTGAAATGTTTGCCACGTTAAGGTAGAGTATCTTTTGAAAATTATAGAATCGTTTGCAGATCGGTCTGTCAGGGACCAAAAATGAATAAAGTTTGAAAAAATACGGAGTATGGTCCTTATTGTTTGTTGATCTAAATAAAAACAAATAAACCACCTTTCTTCCTTATCTGACTGTACCTATCAATACACTGGAAATTAAACGTGTATCTTCAGATGTAGTGGCGTCTAATTTGACTTGACATTACGCGGGACCGACAGCTTAACGTGCCTTCCGAAGTAATGAAAACGCTCTAGTTTATAAAGCACCGAAAAGGAAACTCCCAGAAACGTTCCAATCTCTCCCAATAACGTTTGCTGTAGGGTCGCTAGTTACTAATGGCTCGCGTTACCGGGCCGGACCCTTAGTGCCCGATTCTGGCAGATGGTACGCTTTTAAAATAAAACGGGCGATGAAAACATAATATTAGCTGTGTGTCGCAATAAATTAATTTAATTTGAGAAACTAAACATGACAACTAATAAGAGTTCGGAATAGGTAGATGATAATTTTCTTTGTAAAAAGTTCTGGAATTACGAAAAAAATAAGTTCATGCTCGCCTCTTGGACTAAGATACATTTCTCGGTTGATTGGCAATCTACTAAAATTCACAATCTTCAATTCTAAAACTTCTCGTAAATAGTAAATTTGCGAATTTAGCAGATCTGAGGATCTGGTGTCTTTATATCTAGCCAAATTCGATATTTGACAGCTTTTTAAATCAGATATTAGCCTTCTGCTATCAAAAATAAATAAAACACATATTTCAATATGATTTATTAGACTAAGTACATATTTTTCTCCAATCATTAAAAGTATTTACTTGTAAAGTGTTTACTTGTAAAGTATTTACTAGTAAAGTGTAGCTGTCCGCGTCTTAATAATCCAAATTCGATATTTCTCAGCTTTTAAAATCAGATGATGATCTCCTCCGGTTAATCGCAAAAAAAGACGATACTTTAAAGTTTACAATATTGTCTAACACTCCCAAGTGACAGCTGTCATATTTTGGCGGGGGAAATGTTGCCATAATATAATATAAGTACTTATCTTGCCATATTTACTAAGAGCGTTTACTGCAGGAATCAGGGGCAATATCGGAGTAAAGCTATCACGTTAAAAGCCGAAATACGAACGCCTCATGGACAAGCCCATTCAGCAAGAAGACAGGCCGTCCGTCTCGATACCTGTAAATGATGTCGCAGACGAGAGGATCTGGTATGGTTGGATAGCTGCAAGTTTTAGCTAATATATCGATGTGGAGTCGTTTTCTTGTGGCGACTAAGTTCACCTTTAAAAAACTATTAAAAGATCTCTTATTAAATAAGCATATAACGGGAATCCCCAAACACTTTACGTTTGATGGCTGGTGAATCTCCTTTCTCACCTCTCTTTCACTTACTATCGCAGACTCAAATACATATTTTACTCGAATACACAAACACTTAAGTAACTACAGATGAAACAGGAGGTAGCTGAAAATCAGCGTTTGCCCTACGTTTGCAAAATCTACACTGAGCTACAACCTGATTTCTGCAGTAGATAGATAGATAGATAATACTATACACAGTACACATCTGCGCATTTGTTTTTTCATTGTGTAACCTCCCAAATGTCATGACTATTTTTATTTTTGTTTTAAAATTGATTGTGTGTAAGATGTGTGTTTTGGAAATAAAATTATTATCTATGTTATCTTAACACTGATAGAAAGTAAGATGCCAGACCATTTTTATTTTTAATCTGCATAGAAACCTGTTGTCTGACTGCCTCTATAAAAATCGTAGATTTACGGTCATTTAAAAAGGTATGTTTGACTGCTATTTGCAGCTAAACTGATAGAGATATTTTTTCCGTTTAGGCGGATGAAAAAAAAAACTGTACTTACATTTGATACCAATTTTTATAAATCTAATCTGTTGCAGTCTTAAGATGAGGGATACTAATTTTCTTTCGGGTTTCTTCTAAATAAAACAGCTATGTTTTTCAGACATCTTTGATCTACTCTACTTTTTTTTTTTTCTTTTTTTTTTACATGCTTTGGCATCTAGTTAATACTTAGCTACTAGCGTTTTTAACATCCTGGACACCGGAAAAAAAAATGACATTTTATTTTAGAACTTAGAATTAGCAAATTAACAAATCTATTTTGAAAAAAAAAAACAATTGACTTAACCTAATACAGCAGTTTAACTTAAATTATAACCTACAGTAGGCAACCAGTTCCAAAGAGAATAATATAATATAAAATTATATTATTGTTATGTTTTATTATTATATGCATTTTTTTAAGATTGAACCTTGAAATTAGTATTATTTTCTGTAGGGTAAAATAATCAGTAAGTTAAGTATTCTAAAACAAGAAAAGTTGTCAGTCACAAGTAAATAAAATCAAATAAGAAAATTTGTTTGGAAAAATAAAATAAAATCATGCATCAGCAAGACTCCTCCTAACCCAAAAAAAAAATGAGACAAATATCAACCTACAGCACATACCTACTTGGAAGTCTTACTGTACGTCCTCGATTGGTTATTTTCTGGTTTGCCAGTTTTTGACTTGTCGATGGCTGTTGTGGGTCTGTAGTCCTAGGCTTACTAGAAACAGGTTGCTGCAGGACTGTAGTCCTAGACTCGTCAACTGCGGGCTGTTGAAAAAACTCTGTTTCGGACTTTCTAATTTCTAACGGGTATAGGCGTTGGACTGGTCTTACCTTATATCCCATAGAAGTTTTAATTTTAGCTGACCTTGCAATAGAATCTGCACCTGTAAATAGTTCGACAATCATGCCCAAAGGCCACTTTATGCGTTTGTCTTCAGTTTCAATTAATACTATATCTCCTACTTTTAACTTATCCTTCCTTTCCTTTCCTCTTTGAATCAATGCTGTTAAATATTCCGATTTGAATCTCTGTCTTAAGTCTGCTCGTAACTTTTGTAAATATATCATCCTCTTGTTCATACTTTGAGTATCTATGTTATCTAGGTCAGTTACATCTGCCTGTACTAATGGTTGCAAAAAATGGGTAGGCGTTAGCGGCTCTAAACAGTTGGTTTTTGCGTCCTCTATGTATGTGAGGGGTCTCGCGTTCATAGTCGCCTCGCAATCACAGAGTAGGGTGACCATTTCTTCATAGCTCACGCAGGACTTACCCAATACTCTTTTTAATAGGTCTTTAAGAATCCTTATCAACCTCTCCCAGAATCCACCCCACCAGGCGGCAGTAGGAGCGTTAAATTTCCATTTTATGCGTTTAATTGATGATTGAGCTATTATTCTGTCCCAGTCGATAGTGGAGAATAAATTGTTAGCACCGGTAAAATTTGTCCCGTTGTCGCTAATCATTAAAGTCGCTCGGCCGCGACGGGCGATGAAGCGACGCAAACACATCAGGAATGCTTCCGTTGATAGGGAATTTGTCAGCTCTAAGTGGACGGCACGGTATACCGCACATGTGAAGAGTACTATCCAGCACTTTTCTCCCGTATTTAATAACAAAGGGCCGGCTAGGTCCACGCCCGTGTTCTCGAAAGGTGCCGAACATTGTGTGCGAACTACAGGTAGAGGTGCCGTTGGAGCGTGTACGGATTTAGCGTTATAGCGCTTACAAATCGTACAGTTATAGATTACCGACTTTACTAGGTGTCTGAGTCCGATGATCCAGAATTTGCAACGTATGTCAGCGATGAGTATGTTGACGCCGGCGTGTTGCAACTGCTTGTGGCGCTGCTCTACCATTCTGCGCGCGATGGGGCTCGCTGCATGTATTACAGCTGGACATTTCGTGCTTTCAGGAACATCTGTGAGTAATAGCCTAGTTTTAACTCTAAGAATAGACTCTTTGTCGTAAAAATGTGTTATATTACCTATTCTCTTCTCTATATCAGCCTTATTCTCTCTTTGTATAAACTTTATTATTACATTTTCGGCCTTTTCGTATTCTTCACAGCTTAATTCACCAGTAATTTTTCCTGTCTCTTTTTTACAGTTCTCAATAAAACGTAGTATCCATGCTACTGTGCGAATGATTTTTGAATACTGAGAAAAATAAAGAAATTTATCTGTCATACCTTCTGTGTGGCATACATTTACACAAGCTGACTTCTTAAGTTCGCGCTTTACTTCTATCTCATTTGCATTCAACTGTGACTGTGACTGAGGCCATTCTCTGGCGGGAAGCAGCAGCCATGGTGGTCCTTCCCACCACCGAGATGCTAGTAGCTGGCTCGCGTTACAGCCTCGCGAAGCAACGTTTGCCCAATTAGAAGAGCCTGGAATGTGATACCAATTGTTAACATTAGTTTTCTCCCGAATTTCACGCACACGGTTGCCTACAAAGGTGTTCCATAGTAGCTGTCTTTTTATCCAGCATAATGTGACAGTTGAGTCAGTCCAACAGTACTCCTGAAAAGGAATATTAAGATCTCTACGGGCTTCGTCTAATAATCTTGTTCCAATCAGGGCGGCGAGCAGTTCAAGTCGTGGTGTGCTGATTTTTTTAGGTGGTACTACTCTAGATTTAGCTAACATCAACCTAACTGTAGTCTTACCGGCTCTCTCTGCCCTTAGAAATACACACGCAGCATAGCCGTCTTTACTGGCGTCGCACAGCATGTGCAACTCTAATGTGCATTCATCTATATTAAAATCAGTCAGGCGTCGAGGTACTTTACAGTGTTTTAAGCAAAGTATTGAGTCATACCAATTTAAAAATGTATCCATGAGGTCTGTTGGTAGCTCCTCATCCCACGTCAATTCGCGTCGCCAGGCTTCTTGTAAAATGAGTTTTGGAACTAGAGTAACTGGGCAAGTGAAACCAATTGGGTCGAATACTTTTTGCGTCAAAGATAATAAAATTCTTTTTGTTATCTTACCCAGTTCACATCGCGGTGGGATAGAGTTGAGGTTGCAAGCCATTTGATCACTGTCTAAGTGCCATTCTAGCCCTAACACAGAAATTGATCCTTCTTGTTTTTTCTCTTTCTTTGGGGCTATTACCCACTGTCTGAGGTCAAATTTAGCATGGCTCATAATTACCTTGGCTTCTTTCTCAAATTTAATTACTGCATTTTCTGTATTCAGGCTCGTGACGCAGTTGTCCACATAAAATGAGTTAGACAGCAACTGCGCTGTGTCCTTCATATCTCCAGTCACTTTGTTCAGATGACTTAGTATAGTGGCAGAAAGCAGAAATGGGCTTGAAGTCAAGCCGAACACTAACCTGCAATGTCTGAAGGATTGGAGTTCGCCATCTTTCCACCAAAGAAATCGCAACATATCTCTTTCGTGGGGTGATACTGAGATCTGCAAAAAGGCCTTGGCAATATCAGCAGTCACGCCTATTTGTCCTTTGCGAAATCTTGTCAAAAGTTTCGGTATTTTGTCTAGAAAATTAACACCTTTCTCTAACGATGCATTTAATGATTTACCTTGTTTATCCTTTGCAGAGGCGTCAAATACTGGTCTTATACGTGTGGTAAGACTAGACTCTTTGATGACTGGTCTGTGTGGTAGATAGTGTGAAGGCCAGTGAGCTTCCTCTGTATCAGGCACAGGTTCAATGATCTTTAGATCCTGCCACTCTTTAAAAACTTTATCATAATCATCATAGGCGCTGGTAGAAATCAGTCTTTTAGTCACAGTCTCCAGTCGCCTAGTGGCAAGATCTTTGTTATTCAATAAATCGTCATGACCCACCTTATATGGAAGACGCACCTCATAACGTCCTTCATCGTTCATAGTTGTATTTTCTTCATACCAGCTCATCATATTTTCTTCTGTCTGCATTCCTGCCTTGGTCTCTGCTGGATCCCTTATCCCCAAAGTGTCTAGGGACCAGAAGTTTGTTATTGGCTCTGAAGAACAGAAAAGATTAAAATTTTGTGTTGTAGTAGCGGATTGAATTATTTTTCCTTGTAGTGTCCACCCTACCTTAGTCTTTATGGCCACTAAACTGTTTTCTATCATTATAATCTTACCTGTCATCAACAGTCCTGAATAGTCGGCCCCTATTAAAATACCTATGTCAGTGTCTGTCAAATTTTTGTTGATGTCTTGCAAATCTATATTATACTGTTGTAGTTTATCAGAAAGAATTTTGTTACAACCAGTGTAGCGAGGAATATTTTTACAAATGCATGGTTGGCCTAAAGCAGTCATTTGAAAATTAAAAGATTTGTCTAAGCTTTCAACTTGTACCTTATAAACATTATGCTCTTTGGAACTGATTTCAACACCACCAAACAAACTATGAGCTAAAGTTTCCTTACTCACTGATGGAATGTTCATTTTCTGTGCAATATCTTCACGAATATATGACCTTTGTGCCCCATTGTCAAAAAGAGCACGTACCTTAATCGTATGGTTACCATTGCAGATGTTGACCACTGCCGTCTGTAGTAGTGTGTGTCCACCTCCTTCTGTAGGGGGCTGGGCTGATGACAACGCAGATAGCTTGGATGGCTCTGAAGGTGTTGAAGTTTCCTGTTCACTTGAAGCTTGAGATGTTCCTTGAGTGTTAGTTGCTTGGTTCAGATTGACCGATGCATTGATGTTAGTATCTTGCTTAGAGTTGCCGTTGCAGAAGACCACGTTGTGACGACGACCACATAACATGCACTTCACATGAGATTTGCACATTTTGGCATGATGTCCTGGACGAAGGCATATCATACATGCTCTTCTTTTCTTCAAATGCTCCTTCCTTTGGTCTTGTGACATATTAGAAAGCTTATAGCATTCAATGCTCACGTGTGTGTCTTTTTCACACCAAACACATGCTGGTTTTTTCGGTTTAACATTAGTTAAAAGGCACTCTGCAGTGAATGCATGGTTGTCATCTTTATCTGTGCGACAGGCAATATCCGTCTTCATAAATGTCTTCCTAGTCATTTCTATTCGCTGTTCTCCTTCAACTTCTTTTCTTAGAAACTCTAATACATTTGTCAATTCCTCAGCAACATTTTTACTTGGTTGTTTTTGACGTTCCCACACTCTTATAAGCTCCTGCGGTAGGGATGATTCAACCATTGGTAATAAGAAAGCTGCATATTTTTCTTTTGTCACATCAAGTGTCTCCAAGGCTCGTAATTGTGCATTTAATTTGTCATACAACTGTGTGATGCTATCTTTCTGTTCTGACAATACTAATGCTAGAATTTCTCTAATGTAAATTTGTATAAGAAGGTCCTCTCTTGCATACCTTTGTTTTAGCTCCTTCATACAATCCTCGTATGCAGTAGCTGGAAAACTTTCCACCAATTTCCTGACCTCGGAATGTTCTTTCATTGATTGCAACAAATATTGGTATTTATCAATTTTGTCCAAATTCGCGTCACTATCAATTTTTCCGAATTGGCTGTAAAACGGTAACCAGTTTTTCAGTTCCCCGTCAAACATTTGCAAATTTAATTTTGGTAGTTTCAGATTTCTAGAAGTATTCTTGTCGCCCTCATCATTTTGTATAGACTTTAAAATTTCGTTTATCATAACCTCCAAACGTATCCATTTTGTCTTATATTCGATCTGTCCTTCTAATTCTTTTTGTAAATCATTTTCATCGCAATTTTCTAGTAACAGATCTTTTATGGATCTGTCGAGGCGCCATAAATTTTCGCATATCTCGCGCAACTGTTTGAACTGAATATTGACTTCTAATTTCTTCTGGCGTGCTTCAGGGCTTTTGAGGATGGCTTCCAACTCGTTAGCGTTCCTTGTAAAAAGCCGCCGCGTCACAGTGCGCTCCTTACGATGGCTTTCAAGTTCCGACATTATCTCCAATTAGCACGGTCGCCACAATTTTATAAATCTAATCTATTGCAGTCTTAAGATGAGGGATACTAATTTTCTTTCAGGTTTCTTCTAAATAAAACAGCTATGTTTTTCAGACATCTTTGATCTACTCTACTTTTTTTTTTATTTCTTTTTTTTTTACATGCTTTGGCATCTAGTTAATACTTAGCTACTAGCGTTTTTAACACCAATAATGTCCGTAGTCGAGGCCAAAAATCCGTAGATTTACTACGTCCACCACTACCGGTCCGAAAACATTGCGCAGAACAGCAATCTAGCATTGGAGAATACTATTATTAATTGTATGATTGGAGTGCATACACAATACGAGTAAACGATTGCTACGTAGTTTTGGCCCTCTCGTAGCTCACCGACTACGCCGTAGAAGGTGTCGTAGCACAGCGTATTAACAATAAAGTATCATAATACGAATCATTGCACATAAATACGAACGAAATAAATTATTTCAGAAACAATTGTTTTTAGTTCAGAATATTATATTGAAAAGGAAACGGTGTCATAACTTGGGACTACTTAGAATTATATTTTTTTATGTTTCTAAGCTAATTTAGCCATACCAAACACTTTCGTCTATAAAGCAACATCTTTTCCCATTCACTTTAGCACAGGTGACCGCGTAATTTCTTTTTCAATTTGAGAAAGAGGTTTCTTTTTTATTGCGTCCAATTTTATAAGCTCTTCAATGATTCTTCAACCGTATTCTTTGATCAATTCTTTAACTACAATTAATTTACAGAGAGGTTTTAATAGGTTTTTTATTTATCAGCGTTATTATTTCACGTAGAAACATAAAGAAAATACAATGACTTATTTGACTGACTGACTGAGACATGACTAAAAGAATAGACGAATAACGATGCGAATGCTACATTGTGACATACAGTGAAAAATGAAACTTGAGTATTATTGCTGCCTACTTGGATCTATCGAAGTCGCAGGTAGATGGCTAGTCTAGGCTTCAGTCTAGGATAGAAATGATTAGGTATATCGCACTACTAAACTGCCATGTGTTAGAGAAAACTTAAAGGGCTCAGAGGCCAGTCATTAAACGGCATACGGATTTATTACACTGGTTCTCAAAGTTTTCACTGAATACCAATAAATAATATCACGTGGTACATAGGAGTACTTGGGATATTGTCCCCACAATAAAGTTCAATAACAAAGTTATAGGTCTTCAATGTGGTTCAATGGGGCTAGGTAATGTGGCGTCATAGGTGGTCATATTTCGCGCGGGCCATGCATCCGTTTAGGAGCATACATAGAAAATTTTGTTTTGGTAAGAGGGACAGATATGTTGTATCTAGTTTGTTTTTCGATCGATTTCGATTCTGTTTTGACTGTCAGTACTCCATTTTTGTATAATATCAGACGAACTCTGAAATGAAACAATTTTTTTTATGCATAGTCTGTATCAATATTAAGTCCAAAATCTCAGTTTTAAACGTGATGTGTTTAAAAAATATTACTAATTTCTTTCTTTCTCTACCACTCGTTCACAGAGGCTGGTATAATCCTTCACTTATAACCAACTATTTTAAGTAGGTAAGTAGCATTAACTCATTTCGGTGCCAGCCCAATGGTGGGTACCATCCAGTTTGAGAAACACTGTTTTAGAACAATCTAATGTCAGAACTTGAGCCATAACTCGCTCTTGTAAGGTTACAATATTGTGAGTTATGAGCACCATGTTTCCGACTAGTTTCCGCTGTTACTTCCTAAACTGCTGTACCTAATCGGAAAATGTATAGGTAGTTATATTGTATCAGTATATTACTACCTACTTACTTATTTTTTGCTAAAGGTTACCTCAAATCAAAATCAACGGCCTGTTACAGTCCACTGCTGGACTAAGAGCCTCCTCCACTTAAGTGGAGGATTTTGCCATAATCTCCACGCTTGACAGGTGGGTTGGAGATTAAAAGGTTACTGTATCAGAGAACGCTGCTGCCCGTTCTCTGTTCCATTCCATGTGTAGTCCCTAAGTCACCTCTTACGACACCCACGGGAAGAGTAAGGGTTGGTGACAAACGTATTCTACTTTGCCGTCACCACACGGCGTAAAGGTTGCCTGCAAGAACTTAAAAATAACCTATTGACAAATTGTGATCTCGTATATTAAGATTCCTTGGTATCAATAAAGAATACGTAATAATATTCCGCCATTACACGCCAAATTAATCCTGATATTAAATTTAACTCGGAAGATCAACTTGTTTTCATGGCTTAGATCACGGATCACAAATACTCCGTGGTTTAGGTATTTGATGATGTTCTTTATTACAGTAATTTGTATTTAATCGCACATCAAACGTAACAATTTAGCTTGGAGATTCTAACCACAGAAAACAGAAGGCGTTTTTATAGGAACGGGAGCAGTATTCGTAACTAACCCTTGCAACAAACCCCATTTACCTTTTATGAGAGTTAGTTGTAAAACGGGTAAGTTATATCCTACTTCCTGCATAATAAAATTACAGAATGCTATGGCATTTCCTGAGTTTGAATAACCGCTTTATAATAACAAATTTTCCTATAAACTAATGTCAAGTTTGTAATAGTTCCATAAATTCATAAAATCAGAGGCGCGAGGCGGAAAATACCGGGACGGGATTACCCCGCACGGTAAAGAGAGCTAGTGTTGTTGCCAGAAGGGTCCCGATTTGTTCGGGACGTCCCGGTTTTTAGGGTCTATGGACATGTATCTATACCCCGCGAGTGACCATGTATTCTTATGTTTTAGGTACTTATATAATTTTAGAGACCTTTGTTGTTAAGACTGGTAGGTATTATTTTATACCTTCAAAATATTTGCACACCGAATTCTCGGTAAAATACATTGTTACGTTTTTATTTTTAATATCTATTTTTTTACATGTATTTTGGCAAATAAATAAATATTCTATTCTATTCTACGGAAAACTAACTTTATAGGTAATTAGATCAGAATTAGGTCTATCGAAATAAATATAACATTTAAGTGTTTTTACTTACTTACTTACTTAATTAGGTCAGCCTTTATTTTCTTAAAAATCAACTTCATCAATAACAGTCAGCCAGCGATGTCCTGTATCTATACCTAGCGATTGACTATTAAACTAACTTTATAAGTAATTAGATCAGTGTTAGATCTATCGAAATAAATATCACATTTAATTTAGTCCGTCTTTATTTTCTTAAATATCAATTAGTAAATCAATAACAGTCAGCCAGCGATGTCCTCTTAAATTACGCACACTTCAATTAACAATAATTACAGTTACGTTTAAGTTAAAATTTTCAGTCGTACTATACTAACAAGCTTAAGCTTATTTTTTTAATAAGTAGGTATAACGTTCCGATTAGAAATCTTAAATCCCGAATGTTTCAACTTACCGTCCCGAAAGACATACCAAGTCTGGCAACACTAATCAAGCCATCTCCATAAGCCGCCTCTGCAGACGATGTCATTGGCTTCCCAACGATTTGCTGCCATTAATCGGTTCCCACAATACAGTAACCATAATGGTGTCGATTCCCGCAGCAAAATTAAATTTAAATTTTATCTTAGTCTTGTCACTTTCTGACCCACGACGATGATAAAAGGACAGGAGATTGTCAACCATCGTGGGCGCCAAATTTTATAGCGCAAATGTCAAGTTTTAACGTGTGCAATGTAATTTTAAACGGCTTGTTTTAGGATCCTGCTAAAAATTGACGTTTGTGACATAAAATTTGACGTTCAAAAGAGCCGACAATTTCCCGTTCTTTTTCATGGTCGTGGGTCAGAAAGTGAGAAGAATAATATAAAATTTAAATTTAGTTTCGCTGCGGGAATTGACACCAATTATTATTCAGCCAGGATCATTATTTTATAAATAAAAAAGGTTTCAATAAAAATCCTTTTTAAATACAAACTTTTAAACTACTGAGGAGTATACTCGTACGCTGACTACCCTATATTTAAAGTTTCGAGTTTTTGCTACTAACTCTTGAGTAACTTCATGAGGAGACAATTCTGTTTGCAGCACCGAATCATGATAAATACATGTTTAGCCATCGATAGTTGAGGAGTTCCCTTTTGAGGAAACAATCCTAGCTGCAGCACCAGTTTATTCATGGTAAGGATCATGTTTAGCTATTTATATTGAAAATATATGCGAAGTTTCGAGTCCGTGCTACTAACAGTTGAGGAGTGCCCGTATGAGTAGACAATCCTGGCTGCAGCACCAGTTCATAATAATTTCATGATAATTGAACGTATATGCGAATTTTCATGTCCATGCTACTAACCGTTGAGGAGTTCCCTCATGAGGAGACAATCCTGGTTGCACCACCAGTTCTTAATAATTTCATGATAATTGAACGTATATGCGAAGTTTCATGTTCGTGCTACTAACCGTTGAGGAGTTCCCTCATGAGAAGACAATTCTGGCTTCAGCACCAGTTCATAATATTTTAATTATAATTGAACGTATATATATATCGAAGTTTCATGTCCGTGTTACTAACCGTTGAGGAGTTCCCTCATGAGGAGACAATCCTGGCTGCAGCACCAGTTCATAATAATTTAATGATAATTGAACGTATATGCGAAGTTTCATGTCCGTGCTACTAAACGTTGAGGAGTTCCCTCATGAAGAGACAATCCTGGCTGCAGCACCGTTCATAATAATTTCATGATAATTGAACGTATGTGCAAAGTTTCATGCCGGTGCTACTAACCGTTGAGGAGTTTCCTCATGAGGAGACAATCCTGGCTGCAGCAACAGTTCATAATAAAATTCATGATTCATTCATTCAAGCAAGTTTTTTAGCGATGGTTCTTAGACACGTTTCATCAAAATCGGTTCAGCCGTTTCAAAGCCATGAGCTCTCTTTTGTTAGCCTGCGGTTAGGTTCTTAGATGCATGATATGTATTTACTTTTTACTTTCAAACATACGTGTGATGTGACCTAAAATTTGAAACACCCATCTTTGCATAATTATGGAATTATTTGTCTGATGCTGCAACCAGGATATGCAGCACTCTAGTAAACTCTTGAAAAATTAATAGCAGATGTCGTGTTTGGATTCATTTTGATCAGTATTTGAATCTACATACAATGAAATGATGGCAACAGGATAGCTGATGCTGCAGCCAGGATATCCATCACACTAGTACTCTCTTGACAAAATAATAACAGATAATATCATGTTAGGATTCATTTTGATCAGTATTTAATTCTAATAATGTTATGTGTAGAAAAACTTAACATTCTGCAGTAATAACAACGCACCAAAAAGGGGCCAATCAACAGTTTCTGAAGTTTAGTTAGGCAAATCATGCAAATCGTGAAACACTAAATCCCGAATCACCGAATTAGTGTTTCGTGATTGCGTATCACACTCGTATCATACGGCTACGTTTAAGCGTTCACGTTTCTTTGTGCGTTGATACAAAAAATCGAGACTTACTGCTGACTGACAAACCGTTGAAGCGTTGATTGCACGTCAACGGTGGATTCAACTAGTTCGTTGATTTAACTCCCCGATGGCGATCTATTACGCACATGTTATTAAGTCAATACTAATTATTTTTTAGAAACAGAAAGTAAGCGAATAATGATAAATAGCGATGATTATTATTATTATTATTTAAATTGAAATAAATATTTTTAATATTATTAAGTAGGTAGACAGGTAGCTGTAGTGGGTAGTTGGCAGTATTTTAAAGAAATATTAGAAAGTAAGTGAATTACAAATAAATATTTTAGCAATTAAGTAGGTACCTATTTAAATAATTGTATTTTGTTTTTCATTTACTGAAAATATTACATTTAAACGAAGTTAGTATATTGAAAGAATAAAATTACGGTAAGGAATGAAATGTCCAATTATATTAATAAATTCTGTTTAAAATACTCAATCATTTTTATTCTTTACTATCATAAAATTACAGATCATAAGTTATCTTATGTTTTGTAATTTTATGATGGTATTGGTAAATTAAATCTTAAATAATGTCATAAAACTTTAGTATATCGATAATTGAATTGATGTCTCTGTAATCATGAAATTTATAAATAAACTTATGTTGCTATATAATCATAGTTTTAAAATGCCACATTAGCAACATTAGTTTATTTATAAATTTGATGATTATAAATTGATGTCTTTGTAATCATGATTTCATTTCATGATTATAATTGATGTCTTTATAACTATGATTACATAGTTTTAAAATACCACATTTTAGCAACATTAGTTTATTTATACATTTCATGATTACAAAGATATCAATTATAATTAAAGACATAAATTTTGCTTGTCTGCTTGTTAACAAAATTAAAATTAATTAAATTAAACTAAACATCTATACCTACTGTAGTGAATAAAGTATCTTGCTTTACCCAGTACAGTATGTGACAGTAGGTGTATAGGTTTAGACAGAGACCGAGCGGGGAAAGAGTCTCCTAACCTAACTCTACTTCTTTCTCACTCATTTAGGTATGATTTTTAATCTAGAAGCATAATATCTTCATAGCTGACTGCCCTGACAATGTTATTGGTGATGTAGTATGGAGGCCCAGCGAATTTGAATAGGGGAGCTTTATACTCGTAGCCCACTGAAGCCACCACTCGTACGGCGTCGCGAAGCTGAGAGCAAGTTCTTTTTAGATCCACAGCCTTCTTTTCTGCCGCAATGAATCTGATGAAGACAACGAGTAGTAAAGGAAACTTTCTTTATTCGATAGATCGATTTGTTTATCGATAGATTGGCCTCGATTCGGGATGTCATGCTCTAATTCTAATTTTAAAATCCAGCTATCCTTTTCGTTTTCATGACCAATGAAAGAGAGTTGATGAATTTCATTTGAACGAAATTAATTATGTTGTCCTAGAATGATATGAATTTAATGTGAAATTAATTTGAACGAATGATAACCTAAAATAAGAGCATAGCTGTCAGTAGAGATTTTTAAGTCACATGTTTTATGTGCTCTCTAAAATTCTGCAATCGACGCGGCCACAAGGTTCAAATTCGATGTTTGACAGCTCTAATATTAGAATGGCCATCTCCTGTCCCTTTTCAATCTTTAAAAGGTAAAAAGGACGGACTATCTTAAATTAAGGATTAGAGCGTGACAATGTGAATCGGGGCCAATATTTATGTCAATTACCAGCAGAAAACATTGTACTACTTGTTTGAAAATTACTAAAGAAAATTTTTCAGCAATATTAGAGTAGATATTGCTTCCTACGAGAAAGATAATGATGGACGTTCATTGACTGGTTCTTTGCCATCAAAATTAATGAAAGCAAAAATAAAATAGCGATTTGAATGAGGAAAACTATAAATGAATGACGCCGCAATGAACAACCAATGAACCAATGTACAATGAACGCCAAACAACACGAAATGGCTTTTGGGTACAGTCGACTGTACCCAAAAGCCATTTAGTTTTCTCCCCATTATAAAAAACAACAGCATACTTACAAAGGACAGACATGAAGGTTCTGCATACAGGAGTCCATTCTCAACAGAAGCAGGGCGTTTCTAACAGCCGCCGCGGCCACCACCGAGGAATACTCCTCACTGAGGGTCTTGTTGGTCATGATGCCGCACTGGCAGAGGAACACGGCTGCGGCCTCGATCAGCCCCGCCTTGCTGTGGTCCGCGCGCCAAGCAAAGTACGGAACGAAGTCGTTCGGAGCTACCGGCAATGGTTGGAACTGCTGAAAATATATTAGGTAAATTTTATCAGGTGGATAGGAAATTCACGGGCTTGGACTGACAACATCGGGAAACTAAAGGACCAGAAAGTGTTGTTAAGCAATATTTCTTTGAATTCGGTCAGTAGGTATACCTACCAAATGTCAGTCTCGTTTATTTACTACACCTAGACCAAGCATTTAAAGTAAAAATGAATAATTTTCTTTGAGGGGATTAAAGTAATAAAAGTGATTGCTAAAATGCAATGTATGAGTGTGCGTGTCTATTTATCGACCAATAATTGGTCTATGAATAGACACGCTTACAGTCGAGGTTCCAGATCTGACTTACCATTTTCTTTAGAATACTCCTCTCGGTAGCTTCTAGTTCCCTCTCGATGAACGCGTGCGCAGAGTATTTGACGAGTCTCCTGGCGGATATCTGCCGGCCGTGGAACTTGGTGGCTATCCAGAAGCAGGCGGCGGCGATCACTTGCAGTCTGTTCACCGTTACCCAGGTCATGCTCAAGTAACAGTCGAAGTACCAGGTGGCAAGGTGGACTACAGCTGGGTTTCCGCTGGAACCCTAGAGAGCAAACTTTTTTATAGCTCATGGCATGACCGTTGTACACGACTCCAATACCATGAGTGTCTACGTTTTGAGTGTCGGGTTTCATCTTCTAGTTAAGAGCATAGATTAACAAGAGTAATATTTTTAATATTAGCGGTGGACGGTGACAATTGAACATGCAGTCGTGTCGACTCTACTTCTCAATTCAAACTTACGTTAACATTGATAATCCAGTTGATGACGCAGGAGCGCGAGGCGTTCCTTATCCGTGGTTCTCCGAAGGCCCTCCTCTCAGCAGAAAGCATATAGTTCAAATTGTCCAGTACGTAAGGATTCAGGGGATCGAAACTCTCATCTGAAGCTGGAAATATCAGTCAGACATATTATTTAAAAATAACTCGATTTGTGACCTGGAAGATACGTTTTGTACTATAAGGCAACTGTACCTATAGAACCAATCTTTTCTCGTATATTTGGTGCAAAATAGAATTACAGGACATTCCACCAACAAGTACCTACCATGGTAAGTTACTCTGTCTATCGCATTTACGAGAAGGTTACATAGACCTAAATAATAGTAAAAATAAATCGCCAATAGGTAGGTACTTGTTTAAGACAGTTAATATTCATCAAAATATTTTTCTATGATATTTGTATAGTACCATATTTCTTACTTGTACAAGTACATTTTATAAGTTGGTCTATTATTCGATAACCTGTAAAGCCTACTTGATGTTGATAGTTTTCCTTTTAAATTCATCATATTATACACTAATACCGTAAATTTTTCCTTCACACATTTCATATAAGTACAACTGTATCGCTGGTAGGGGGGGACACACTTGATTCACAAAAATAAGCACTTTAAAACGAAATATTTCTAAAACTTACGCTAGCATCGAAAAATGGTTTTAGCAAACCCCCATTATTTAAAAGAAAACTATCCAACGATACCTCACACTATAAAGTAGTCGTGAAAAAAATAACCCCTACTTGACGTGTACCAGAGGAACCCTAAAAAAATTAAATTTTATTATATCCATGCCAAATTATAGCTTTCAAGTAATAAGAGTCTCTGAGCTAAGCCGCGGACGGACAGACAGACAGACAGACGGACATACCGAATCTATAAGGGTTCCTTTTTTACTACGGAACCCTAAAAATATATCTACGTGCTTATTTAAGTAGATAAATATGAGTTTCGAATTTATACCTATATCTTAAAGCATGCTTTAAATAGATAGGCAAAGTGGTAGGTACTTACAAGGAACATGAACTTTTATGACGTTGCTGGAAAATATGCCTAGCTGCCACGATTTAGCAGTGACTGGGGAATGTGACCTGTTTTCTCTAGCCTGAGGTCTCTTCAAGCTCCTCTTGACTCTCTTCACTGTATTCACATCCAGCTGTAGACCTGGAGTCTTTATGATGACCAACGGCGTTTTTATGATAATGGCAGTTACTGGACCCAACTTTTCGGTGTTACCTTGCTTTTTTTCGTTGCTAGATTTCTCTACTATTTCTGAAATTTCTGTACTACTTTCAGTCCTTTTCTCGTTACTTGGTTTCTCACTGTCGATGTTCTTCTCCTTATTCTTATTTTTTTCCGCATTATTTGTTTTTGGTACTGTTACAGTTTTTTCTTTGTATGTTACGAAACCCTTATCTAAATTTGCGTCATAATATTTCTTCTTGTGTATCACGTATGTCGCATCCAACTTGCTGCTCGGTCCAGCCAAGCAGTTTTCAGCGTTCCCATGAAACGACAATGTTTTTAACGGATTTCTTTCCATTTCTTCTTTATTCCCTGTGGTCACTTGTCTGCACCTTCCATCAGCATGCACGTTTTCCTTATTTGCCGACATTATCTTTAGTTAAAACAATTGCACATCACTTGAGAATAAATTATACAGGAATTTAGCAAAATTTTGTCCTAATTATTATAAAATTAGGTCGAGATAGTATTTTTTGACGTCGAGTCACGTCCAGCGTTGACCACTGTGTCGTTGGTTTCAATTCTGGAATTCCTCGATTTTGAAATTAAATTGAAATACCGTCAATTATTATTTATGATTAACGGTGTCGCTTTTTCATAACGCCTAGTGTGAACCTTATAGCAAAAGCATGATACTACGATATCGAACATGTAAAGGAGTGCCACTTTGTTGTGGGTTCATCCAAGGTCTTCTCCTAAACTGTCCCAAGGCTACGTCATCATAATGTTACCATTTAATTGTTGCGTAACACGAAACTAAGGAAATGTTTAGTTTCATAGATCGTCTTAAAAAAAATAAAAATATCATTAACATTAATTTCGTTTGCGCAATATTCATACGAAACACGAATCCTTACTCAACGTTAAACAATTTCTCCGCATTCAACAAAAATAAAACGCAGGGAGTTACAATTTTATACTTATACCTGATACCAACTTGACTGTCTTATTTGATAAACAAACCACTCACCTCGACAAAATCTCAAGTTTACGTGCTAATCACACTATAGAACTAGTCCAAAATGCAAATACACCTGAAACAAATACTTATCAAACATTCACTCACAAATTCTATTAGAATTAATCATCGATAACCTAAGTTTTTCGCAAAATTATCAATAAATCGCTCTAACCTCAAACCATATTTCGATCGGGTATCTCTACATTGTCTTTGGATTTTAGAGATGAGGTATATCACGCACTCATACACAATTCAATTATTTAATCGGAATAAACTAGTTGAATCTTTGAAAATATAAAGAGAGAAATAGATAAGACAAATAAGTGGTTAGACGTCTATCCATTACCATTAAAAAATTTATGTTATAATGAATGAATCACGGCCGCGTTCCGATACGCGCTTAAATCACTTTCGAATCAAACTGTCAGTGCCATCAGCGATCAGATTGCATGGGTTTCGCCTGCTGGCAGTAATTCGGTACGCGCTTTGAGTGCGCTAAAATCGATTTCAGCGCGTCTCGAAACGCAAGGCACATCGATTCCTTTATTTGCGTGACCCCTTATATCAGGGCTGCCAGGTGAAAAGAAATTTTAAATAATATAATCATCTTTTTATTACCAATTTATATTTTTATTAATTTACCTAGTTTATATTCATTCATACTCACTCATATTTATTTTTAGGTCATTCATAGGTCAACCAATCAATCGTTCAATCTGTGTTGCCGTTTCTACGGCAATTGATGTGTTTTACGGAAATCAGACATAATTTAAGGGAAACCTGCGGCCTACGGCACTAAATAGTTTTTTTATTTATTTTATTTGTCATGGCAGCAATTTTCCCCACCAAACACGGCAGTAAAAAAATTTTCGCTGGCAACACTGCGTTCAATGGTCAAATGGTAATTCGTTTCTTTCGCTTCGGTTCGGATGTCTATTGCGTTTCTGTGATAGTATTTCCTTTTATTTATTGGATAGTTTTTAATACACATGGCCCTTGTTATCGTGCTTTTGATGCACAATAAATACGCCAATGACAAATTAGAGTAAGAGATAATTAGAGTAATTAGAGTAGTAGGATATTCCGAAATACTTGTCATCACCAATTACAATTATTCACCAATTCAATTAAATCAATGAAATATATTATTTGGAAGCACTATTTTGTGTCTATGGTCACCTTATCGCCATGTTTGTTTACCAAATAAGACACCCAAGGTGATATTAACTTTACCAGCGTTAATTATATATTTCGTTCTTTGTCTGCATACGTAATCAAAGTGTTTCTCAAACTTTTACGCCACCAATTTTATTTCAGATCGTAAAATTAAATAAAAAACGATAGTCGGGTTTTCTATTCGGAACTGTAAGAGTAGAAGTAAGTACAACAGGTGGAACAATTAGATTTTTCAGTTTTCCAAAGACAGGTTCAGTAAATTAATGTCTACGCTACTGTAATTAAGAAAATGTTTAATAACAAATAATGCACAAAAATGTCGTTAATTTATGTCTATATTCATGATCAAATCGGAGATGTTCTGAATACATGCCAGGTCAGGAGTACCTTATAACGACGAGATTGCCTGAAGAGATTGATGAATCTGGAAGAAGTGAGGGAAAATATGTCTGGATCGTAGCAAGTGGAAGGAAGTGGTCTCTGCCTACCCCTGCGGGAAAGATTATATAAGTATGTATGTATTTATGTCTATTTATCACTATTGTTACAGAGTATTGTCTAGTGAGCGCGTCGGTGGTCTAGTGGCTAGGGCCACTGCCTCCCGTCCGGGAGACGCGGGTTCGATCCCCACCACGTACCTATGTGTTTTCGAATTCATATACATGTACGTTTATTTGACGCTCTTACGGTGAAGGAAAAACATCGTGATGAAACCGGCACACTCCTGTGAAGAAATTCAAAGGTTGTGTGTGAAGTCGACCAACCCGCACTTGGCCAGCGTAGTCGACTAAGGCCTAATCGCAATAATTCAGGGTAGGCTCGAGCCTCTCGATGGGGACGTATATGAGTTGTTGATGATCACTATTGTTAAATTCCAAAAATAATATAGATAACGAATGGGAAACCCCGACTTACAAAGTTTGAGAACCATCAAGGCAATGGTAGTTATGTCACCATCATATTATTATACTGCTATCGAGTATGTGTTTCCTCTTAATTTATTTGTGTTATATCTTAGCGAGAAATGTTTAAGGAGATAGTGTTATAACCATGTACCTACTAACTACCTGTATTTGTTCAAATTACTGTATACGCTATCAGCTGTTGTTTCTCCATAATAAATAAATAAATGATGACGTAGGCGTGGGACAAATAAGATAATACTTACCTGGCGCAGTATATATTATTACATCATCCGTGTTCATCAACATATAAAAGGGACTCTGGTGGCGCATGTTGCTCCAAAATGTTCCTCACGCACGGTTATCATAAGCTTATGCTTGTTTTTCATTTCTAAAAAATGTTTACGTTGCGTCAGTGTTAGTGAACTCACCCAAAAAAATGTAATGACGGATCTAAGTGATGTAATAACATCCTATGGAAATAAATTATTTTGACTTTGACTTTGACTTTGTCACTCACACGCCCGTTTCACCCGATATTGAAACGGGTCAATAAACTGAGATTGTTTAATTATCTTCATTGGTTCATGTTTTTGAAGCAAACACACTTATTAGATACCTACTTAAGTATAATAACCATGTTGAGGAAGAGCGGCATCTCCTGGCACAGGCTGCTGTTGCTTAAAAGGAGATTCCGACTGAATGGTCAAATTATGTATCTCTTTGGCAAATGGAATAAAGATTTATTTATTTATTTATTTAATACGTAATAGACATTTCATTAACCGATACTGATTTAGAAAACTTTAATATCCTACTTCTTGGTATTTCGCTTGAAAAAATACGTGTATCTGTATTAATTCTATCAAAGTGTAGGGATACTAACTGGGACTTGCTATACAAAAGACAGCTACTATAAAGATTGTACATTGGGATGTTATTGATGATGAATCATCATCATTTCAGCCTGTTAAAGTCCACTGCTGAACATAGGCCTCTCCAATCGCACCCTTGAATCGCATTGTTGAATCCTTGAATGGAGACCACGTACTGGCAAGCGCAGTGTGGGACGGCCACCTACGAGATGGACCGACGACCTGGTGAGGATCGCTGGGTCTCGTTGGATGCAGGTGGCTATGGACCGGTCGCGCTGGAGTGCGAATGGATGTTATTGTACGCTGATAATACAAATGAAATTTGAAATATACCGTGTTTATACAATGCCTGCTCGGTTACTTAAAATTCAGGCTTCTATAATAGTTTTATCCACAACGAAGTTATATATAAAAAAATCGTTCTCCCTACCCTTGATAAAATGTAATATGTGATCTTCGTTATTGGCTATGTATAATTTTAATGTCACTTATATAAGATGTGTTTATGTGCTGTGAAGTATCACTAATAATAAATAAATAAATAAATAAAATAAAATATATGGCCTGAACTGCTTCGAGAAAAGTATGGTACGGTCGTGCCGCTTTATTGTTCGACTTGGGGACTGTCGTGCCCCCAGATGTAATATAATAAAATTGTTATGAATTATTTTGTATTTTTTTTTTTTTTTTTTTTATTTATTTTTTTTTTTATTTTTTCTTTTAACAGTCGGTATGAAAGCTAGAATACAAAGAAAAATAATCCACGCATGAATTTTCTTTTGATGCTATCAGGCACCAAAATCATGGAATGGTGGGTGTATGTGTATGTGTGTGTGTGTGTGTGTGTGTGTGTGCGTGTGTGTGTGGACGTTAATTTATAGTAGGGATCTTATCTTTGTTATCTTTTAATATAAATAATCTATAATGTTTTTAAATTGATCATTGTGCCTATCTATATTTTTTCAGACAATGTTTCTTATTATAGAATGACAACTTAAACTTTTATGACAATACACCTAACTGGTGCTTAACTATTGTGAAATTAAATGTATCAATTTAGTATCTATCGATTGATTGTTTTGAATGTAACGTTTAGACTAGGTATGCTGTAAAGTTATATTTAATTATAAATAATAATAATAATAATGGGAAAATACTTTTACGAAATGCTACACTTTTCGATAAAAATTACTAAAAACTATTATTACACTCATTTTGCAAAGGTCATGCCCGTGTTATCTGTCAATCCATACAACTATGAACCCATTTCTGATGAACTATTAATGATGGCTATAATCAAGGGTCCATGGTGTGAGGTCACCAGCGATTGCACCGCGGAGACACGCACTTCGGATGATGGTAGCCCAATGGTCATTGATCACCGTTAACTGGACGCGTTTCCTTAACTCACGTCTAAAAAAATACTTTAGTAAACTGTTACAGTAGCTACTGCAGCATTACTGCAGGTTTTTTAATAACCTTTTTGGTATGGTTCTTTTTTCTTTTGGCCGGTTTTTATGTCACATTTTCGAATTTAAAATTTTCTTGGTTTGACCTTTTTCTAAATTGTTTATTGTTTTCTCAGATGTCGTCTGTCATCAGATGGGAACGATTTGAACTTGGTTGAATATAAATCTCTAAATAAAAATATGAGTAAATGTTGTAAGTGGCTTGGAATGCAATAATTATTGGGACAGGCTCCTACTTTGGACTAGCCGGGTAAGTCTTGTGTTGTCTTCCTACTGGTTTTTATCGACGCACTTTTCTCTTTCCTTGTCTTGGTCGGATGGCGATTATTTCTTTGTCAATCTTTACAGTGTATTTCCGGCCTCTCCGCGACGCACGCACGAGTGTCCCTCCGTGCCTATCACGATCTCTTGCGGTGGTTCTGGACACCTGAGGCCACCAGGCATTGAGCGTGCCTGGATCCCTGCGTTGTGTGCGTCCGCGCCCGTGCCAGCTGAGTGCCGCAGACCCGCGCACCGGCGCCCCCCCAGGGATACTGCCCATCACGCGGATTTTTTTAGCCTGTTTTTGTATCAGTTTTGTTATTTTGTATGCGGATTTTGTCAAATGCTGTCAAAATTCCTTTTCCAAATTCTAAAAAGGCCGTTTAGGTTGCTCTGGCCCTCCCTTTTTTGGTTCCCGTTTGGCTATACTCTCTCGGGGTACTCCGCGGTTTTGGTACACCTTCCTGCATCGATACACCACAACACAACACTGGTTCAGCGACACGATATCGACGGAGTCCCCTCAGGACTCGACTCTCGGCTCATACTTTGGCAATTTCTAGGCCCTTTTAAATTTATATTATACCGTTCGGACAAATTCAACTAAATCTTTCTTTGTACACCTAAATTTCACGTTCCGCCTGTGGTCGTCGACCACAGGTTAGCTAGCTTCTTTTTTTATCGCTACACTACGTGTTACTCATGGATGCTCTCGCTACGCCCCGTAGCCGTAGCACCTAATAAAGTAGCCGTAGTCCGTAGTTAACTCGCGTCTAAAAAATACTATAAATTGTTACAGTAGCTACGTGTTACTCGTAGATGCTCTCGCTACGCCTCGTTGCCGTAGCACCTAATTACGTAGCCGTAGTCCGTAGTTAACACGCGTCTAAAAAATACTTTAGTAAACTGTTACAGTAGCTACGTGTTGTAGCCGTAGCACCTAATAACGTAGCCGTAGTCCATAGTTAACTCGCGTCTAAAAAATACTGTAAACTGTTACAGTAGCTACGTGTTACTCATGGATGCTCTCGCTACGCCTCGTAGCCGTAGCACCTAATAACGTAGCCGTAGTCCATAGTTAACTCGCGTCTAAAAAATACTGTAAACTGTTACAGTAGCTACGTGTTACTCGTAGATGCTCTCGCTATGCCTCGTAGCCGTAGCACCTAATTACGTAGCCGTAGTCCGTAGTTAACACGCGTCTAAAAAATACTTTAGTAAATTGTTACAGTAGCTACGTGTTACTCGTAGATGCTCTCGCTACGCCCCGTAGCCGTAGCACCTAATACCGTTGTCGTAGTCCGTAAGTAACGAGTGCACTACGCAGCAAAGCGACCCTCCTCCATAATTTATCCAATCCAATCAAACCATCGAACCACTGGAACTGTTGGCCTGCATAAGAGAATTACTCAAGCTATACAGAGTGTCGTGAGAACAATTAATTAAACTCTTTTAAGGAGAAACCTGTGATAAATTGTATACTTTGGCTGCTGAAAAGAAAAAGTAGGTGGTAGGTGGCCGCATACGCGTTTGGTAACAGCGCACCTACGATGTAGGGGCCGCGCAGTTACATAGGAAATTATTGCACCTACGAGGCGGGTATACGCGCACGGCAGTCTAAGCACGCTCCACCTACGTCGTAGGTCGTAGGTGCATAGCAGGCGTCGTGGAAACCTGTGTTTTGCGCTTCGCACTCGTTCGCATTGTTTTTGTGAAAAATATTTTTTTTACTGCAAAATCTGCAAAGCTATACAGCGTGAAATTCTTATCGTTTTGTTCGCTTGGCCAGATGAAAGTACCCATGAATATGAACAACTTTTTGTATGAGACCAACTTTCCTACTTGAAAAAAAATCAGCTGTTCCATTTCCATACAAAACTGCAGTACCTACTTGACATAAATGTATGAAACAGCACATTTTTTTTCAAGTAGGAAAGTTGGTCCCATACAAAAAGTTGTTCATATTCATGGGTACTTTCATCTGGCCAAGGGAACAAAACGATAAGAATTTCATGGTGTATAAACTTTTTCTAATTATTTACTTACGCAAGTATACACCGTGAAATTTACATCGTTTTGTTCCCGCCGTGTAGTGATAGTAGGCGTGAAACTGAACAACTTTTCATAAAAAAAAAATTCCTGCGACAAAAAAATTTTTGGTCTCTCCATACAAAGTGAGACTCCCGACCGACCCATTTTTTATGGAGAGACCAAAAATTTTTTTGTTGCAGGAAATTTTTTTTCGTGAAAAGTTGTTCAGTTTGACGGGTACTATCGCTACACGGCGGGAACAAAACGATGTAAATTTCATGCTGTACTTATTAGATCACAAAGTAACATCCTGTATACATACTTAATAAAAGTGGCTCCAAATTAATATTCACCAGATACAGCCTTCTACCACGTATTTACCATACAAATCTACGGGAGGTTTATCCATAGTTAGTATTCAACTGAAAATGTTCCGGTATTTCTTTAATGCATGCCTTGGTAAGTAAGACCGGTAAATACGACCTTATTCCGTTTATAGCATTTTTTAAGATTTTGGATATCCTATCAGCTAGACTAACTGAAGTAAATGCCTGTAAGTACTGTAAGGAGCGATCTCCTTTGAGCGGACTGGCTGTTCGTTTAATTCGATTGAATTTAAATATTTTGAAATACGAATGGTTCTTTTTTGTTGTTTTGACTCGGGACGTCATCGTGTTACCGAGTTGACGGGATTTTGTTCTAGAGAGTGAAAACATATTAAATATATTCATTTACGTTTATTATACGCGTTTCACTCAGATTAGCTTAGCGCCCAACTGGCTACTGCCCCCCGCTTTTACTGTACCCATTTTAGAACTACCCTAATTTTCAATGCAATTATATTTAGGTCCACATGTTTTGAAACATTTTTATGTCGCACTAAATGGTACAGTAACCTATCTTCACACATATTTACCTATCTTGTCATTGAACGAACACAATCGAACTACAAGCTAAATTTCGCGGTTTAGTAGGATGCGGTTACGACTTACAATCGGATCAAATCGCGCTATAAAAATTGACGTGTAAAATAATTATGTTGATCCCCGTAAAATGAGCGGCAAACACTTTAATCTACTCTAGAGTAATTGGCGTGAAATCGTCCCCTGTAGAATTAGCACGGGGCCCATTTGCCCACTCCTCGGGGTCCATTAGGGATTGAATACCAATTATGTGCCTTTTGGGTCGAATACGGCAAACATGCTACCCCGGACTGTTCTGTTTTATGAGCGCTAATTTAAATTTGCAGAGTTTTTTAAAATTGGAATAAAATTGGGGCATAAAACCGGTAAAAGTTTATTTTATTTTAAAATTAACCACACAAAGAGCCCACACATTTTTTTTTGTTGTTCCATAAAATGAATTAGTTTTATTACTTGCATACCTTTAGGTATTTATATCTACGTTTTTACAGTTTTTAAATATTTTGCTAGGTTTGAATTAGCGATTTGAAAGTCTAAATTTGGATATTATAAAATTATCTATTAAGTAGCTGTTTACGTCATTTCAGAAAGATTTTTGTTCTGTTTTTTAGTTGGTTATATATTTGTAGATTAGGTATATTTTATGATACTTTAGATAGGTATAGGTATAGGATGAGGCGAAATAAAACGACGAAGTAGATTACGATCATTTATTGCCGGATAGTATACTTAGGTAAGTAGGTACCTATACTTAAAGTACTCTATTAAGGGCCGGTTTTTCAATCCTCAGATAAATTATCTAATAACTATCTACTCGTAACGAACAAAGTTATATGACTGTTTATCGGACGAATAATAAAAATGTTCTCCAATTTTTCAATCGTTATTAAATTTATTCCATTGATTGATAACTATCTGACACAATCTTCAGAGAGGTGAAACAAATATATTGCTTAGACTAACGTTAGAGCAAGATAGACTTTTCTGTCTATTTTCTGTCAACAGTGTCATGTCAATTCTATTATTTTCTTCTTTTTTTTTGTTATGTCACTAGTTGAACTTTGTGCCAGTTTAAAGTTTTTTTTTTAAAATTATTTGTCATAAACGTCATGCGTCAAACTATCAATCGAATAGTACGGTTATCTGGCAAATGAAGCGGCAGATAGATTTATTCTTCAGATATTGGAGTTATTCGTTAAATAAGTCTAATCCGACTGTTGAGAAATTCAATATCTTGCCTGTTAGTTTATCTAGTGATTGAAAATCCGGCCCTAATAATTGTAACTTAAAAATAATTATAACTACTAAACTATACTAACACTTTTACTTACAACCATCACCAATCAAAAGAAATCTAATTAATAATTCAGTGAATAGAAACAGTTATAATAGAAAAACGTATTATTTAAAAACTTTGAACAGTTATACATACAGATTAACCTAAAGTAAGAACTAACCCTTACTAATACACTACATAACATACCTACTACTCAATGCATATCTTCATACTTGTACATAAAGTAAACGAAACTCTTTGCACTATCATAATTATATTGCTCGAACACCTAAACCAATCAAAACTTAAACTAGGTAAGTACTCTACCTATTTATACATTCATTTCAGATGTTAAACTTAGAATAATAAGTAAGTAAAAGTAAGTAAGTAACACTTCAATAAACAATGTTATACTTATAAATATCTTATTAATGTTGTCCTTGTTGTTAATTTCAATTTTAATAGGTGGTCTATAAATCGAATGTTATTAAACTACAAACGTTATAAACATCCCAATATGTTAGTATGTAATAGTATAATAGATGTTAATTATTATTGAGCAGAGGCTGAAGTAGAAACAAATAGGACTACCCAATTGGTTCCCTTATTACGTATTTACACACATATATATCATTTTCTTATTTTATTAATTACACTTGCATAAATATGACACTGTATCATCATTCACCATTGTTTTTGTATTGTTGATGCTATAGTGTACAGGTTCGACCCATTTTAGCGTCAATAACAACCTATTGATTGACCCCTAGCTCTTAAGTAAATACGTGTCAAAATACAACTTTATAATTAGTTTTTAAGGCTTCAAGAAATAAATTATAATGGGGAAACTTCAACTAAATTATGATTATTATGGGGAAACTTCTTCAGTTCACCGATTATTATTATTATTCTATAGAATCTTAAAGATAATCCTAAGATTACAAACAGTTATTATAATAACGAAGACGTTATACTATAGGTACTACGAATTCCATTCAAAAATTAAAATTAACTAGGTACCTAACCCCAATATAACTATCATCTATAATTTCTATATGAGACCACGCTTAATTATCGTCTCCGTCAACAACCACAGCTCATATACATCCCCAATTCCCCTCCAAGGGGCTCGAGCCTGTTACGATCGCCGTGTTACTCGCCTTCACACACTCAACATCCTCACGATGATTTCCTTCACAGTAAAAGCGTCGAATAATCATCTGTAACACGAGGTATAAGACAGCAGTTACTTTAGCCTACATACATCGTACAATGTATAAAATAAAGAAATGAAAAATAATAACCCTTAAAACGTAATTCATATTTTCTTTTCCTTTCCTTTATTCGTATTTCCTTGTGTGCTGTAAAGTGTATTCTATTCTATTCTTTTTTCCTAATACACAGATCTACCAACTTGTAACGAGGCATTCGTCCTCTTTCCTGTTTTATGACTGGCAACCTTTCTTGCTGGCAGTTTTATTTTTCATTTTAAATTCATTTTCAAATTTAGATTTCTTACGTTTCGATTTTGTCTTTTTTCTGCCAAATTCTTCACTTTATGTCCTGATCTCCGATTGTACATTCCTAAAGCTTTTCTACTATTCTCTACTATTTTTCCTTGACAGTTATTAAAATATATAAATATATAAATACCTTTTTTTCTTCGGAATGTGCCCTGGTTATTGACACATAACCCTCTAAAACACTCTTCGTGTAGTGCTCAGCAGCTTCGTGGCGGCTGCTGGCCCACAAACTTATGTGAAAATGAACGGTGGCGTTTATAGTAGAGAGGCCAATTCGTAGAAACTAGCTTATTTTCGATTTTCGTTGGACTGGAAAGGTTTATACCTACAAGTGGTATCGTTGGAATCAGCGTGATTTACTGATTACCAAAACGCATGTTGTCGCTTTCTAAAAAGGAACAAGTAGTTATGACGTAACAAAGATGGCGGCCGGGCCTATTCTATTTACGCTATGTTTAGATAACTACTGGGCCGATTTACTCAAACAGGGTCTCAAATGAAAGATAATTAAATGAACTTAATTTTATTCTAAAAACTCAATAATGTAAACCTAAAACCAAATGAAATATTTTCAAAAAACTACATTTTGTAAAATCAAACATTTTTTTCATGTGAGAAACTCTGAAACCGTTAGGATTATGGAAATTTAACTAATTATCAAAAATATAGTTACATTTATCAGCTTTCTAATGAACCTTAAATCATTGAAATCGAGCTATAAACAACGGAACTGCAGTCGACTAAGTTAGCGTGGGTAACGCCAAACTGACTACGGTTCTTAGATTTTAGTACGAATAATCTTGAAAATGGTCAGTACCATTGAGTCTTTTGTTTTGAATGGTACTGCTCTGTACTGATTGACATGAGAGAGTAAATGGACGCACTCGAGGTAGAGGCAGGTCTCAACACTGAGACCGATTCATTCCGGGGAATTCCTGCACCGTGAACTTTGGCGTTTGTCGCTTCATTCATTTGAAATCATTGGTTACAAGTTGACACGGATAAAAACTATTACCGTTTATTTTGTGTTCAAAATGGATATAGAACCTGTGTGTAGTGTAAATGTGCCCCAAAGACCATCTTACAATTAAATTGGAAATTGTGTCTCATTTGTAATAAAAAAAGCAAAACGGATTTAAGTAAAGCCACTCAAAGCGGATTAGATCGATGGAATCCTTTAATATTTGCAAGAATTGTAATGATTTTAATCAATCAGCCCATTGCAGTCCACTGCTGGACGTAGGCCTACTCAAGGGCACGTCAAACGCATGATCGCCCGCTTTCCTCATCCAGCCCCCACCAGCGACCTTCCTCAGGTCATCAGTCCACCTGACAGGGGGGCGTCCCGCACTACGTTTCCCGAGATGTGGTCTCCATTCGAGAACCCGTCTGCTCCAACACTCATCGGTTCTGCGACAGACGTGGCCAGCCCATTACCACTTCAGCTTGCTACTCTTCTGGACGATATCAACCTTATAATATACTGTTACGGTCTAGCAGTAGCAACTAGCGCCATCTATCCACAGAGCCGGGAACTATCTAGATATCCCAAGACGCTCGAGAGCTGTTTACGTAATGCGTCTACTCGATGCTAGATGGCGGCTTTGTTCCGGAATGTTCGTCGTAGTGTGGGACTACACTGGTAGTTTCTGGAAGATTCTAGACCCGATTTCGGTGCATATATAAGGCGGCCGGCTCTGCGCGAGTTCAGTTCAGTTTCGAGTGAGCTATCTGAGTGAAAACTTCAAAGCGATCAAGAGCGAAGAAACCTGCGACCTAAGCGATACCTACGGATTACGAGTGACTCTGTGAATTGGATTATAGTGTGATTTGCCCTGGAACCAGTTGTTCATCGTCGAATAAACCCTCGAATTACGTCATTGGTGTTTTAATCCAAATTATCGAACCCTTGTGCGTAACATTTGGTGTTGGAAGTGGAATTTGGAGATGCCAGTGACTCCGAGAGACGATACTACCGGCGTTAGAACGAGGGCGCAACTTGCTGCGGAAGCCACGCCTACTCCCCGTGGGGCCACGCCCACTGACTACCAAGCCCCGCCCACCGGACCTCAGGCCACGCCCCCTTGCCCCGCCTACCAAGCCACGCCCACCGGCCACGCCCCCCAAGCTACGCCCACTGGACCGCCCACTAGCCCCGCCCACCAGGCCACGCTCACTATGGAGGCCACGCCCACCATGGAAGCCCCGCCCACTGGCTTGACCCAGCGGGCCACGCCCACAGCTCAAGCTCCGGTTAGCAGCCGCATTCAAGAGGCAAGGGCATCTGCGTTCGACTATAGCAGATTCATCCTGATGATGGAATGCATGTTCGAGAAACAGGAAGAAATAAAGGAGGTAATGCGCGAGAAACAAGAGGAAATGTTCAAGGAGCAGAAAGAAATGAAGGAAGTAATGCGCGAGAAACAGGAGAAAATGAGCGAGAAACAGGATAAAATGCTGCTTGCCGTGAACTCGGTTACTGATGTGGTTAAAAAACTGCAGCAAAATGTAAACCTGGTGGAAGAGCGAGTAGTTAATCTGGAGACCGACGTAAACAACTTTAAAACGAATCTCGCTGGACTGCAGAAAGACGTTCTGCGACTCAAGACTGCAGGACCCGCTGCGTCGAGTGAAGTCACTATCCAGGCACCGAGGGTGAAAGTACCCGCTTACGACGGCACTACGTCCTGGGCCGCGTACCGCCAGCATTTTCAGACCGTCGCCGCTGCAAACGGGTGGACAGAGGAACAGAGCCTGACTGCTCTCACCGTCGCACTTCGGGGCTCGGCCCTCTCCGTCTTGGAGGCGCTGCCCAGCTCAGGCAGCACATTTAAAGACCTGATGGAGGCACTCGAGTCTCGTTATGGAGAGCGTCATCTGGAGCACGTTTTCCGCGCCCAACTACGTGACCGAGTCCAGCGCGCAGGAGAAGGACTGCAGCAGTGGGCTCTGGAAATTGAAAAGCTCGTCCGCAAGGCGTATCCGTCTGCCGATGCGAAGATGGTAGACTCTAATATACTGCAAGCATTCGTCGACGGAATCCGAGATCTGGAGATTGGGGCTGCAGTGAGACTTCGCCATCATGACTCGCTGAAGGAAGCCCTAGCGCACGCTCTTGAAGTTGAAGCCGTGCGGAGCGATGTAAGGCCAGCTCACAAATTGCGGGAGGTAACGGAAGAATTGCAGGGGATCAAGACGTCGCCACCACCCAAGAACAAGATGACTGGCCCAATGTGCTACAGATGTGGAGAAAGGGGTCATCTTCAGTTCACCTGCCCCAAAAAGGAGACTCAGACGACAAAGCTTGCTGACGAGATGAGTAAGCTAAAGGAGCGCGTTGACGAGATGGCAAAGAGGCAGGAGGCCCTATCTCCTGCTGCTTGTCAGGGAAACGAGTAACAGCCAGGACCAAGGGGCGGGTACTGGCTGGCATGAAGGAAGCCCCGGCAATGATGATTTCACAAGCATGTAATGGGAACAGTTTGGCGATATGTGGCTCCATTAATGGGACAAGCTGCATGATAACAATAGACACTGGAGCCACTAGGACGATAGTCAGACCGGACCTGGTGAAGGTTATGACAAGCCGAATGGAAAATATCAACTGTCGGCTTCTTTCCGCCTCCGGCCAGCCTATATCCGCCCAAGGAGAGTTATCAGTCACGTTGAGTGTAGGAGATGCAGCATACACTCACAATGTCATCGTGGCTGAAATAATGGATGACTGCATTTTGGGCTTAGACTTCATGAAGGAACACGACTGCCGAATCGATGTCACCAACGGTGTTTTTAAGTGTGGTAATGAAGAAATCTTCATCCTTGGCGCACCAACCGGGAAAGTGACTTGTCTGGGTAAAGTCATAGTTCCTGGGCGAACACAAGCCCAGGTAAAAGTAAAGCTGCCATCAGCTAGGAAGATTAAAAACAAACCAAACAGATGCGTTTTAATTGAAGATGCAGCGAATAAGACCACGACCCGGAAACTCATGACAGCAAGAACCTTAGTCAGAGGAGGCAATACTGCAGTGGTGAGGGTAGTGAATCTAGAAGACCGCGAGGTTATCCTAAATGAGGGAGATGTTGTTGGAAAATGCGAAGAAGTCATCTGGATGAAAAAGTGTCATCCAACATCGAACTCAGTTAAGCCCAGCTTCGCAAGCGGATTTGCTGTAACCGAACTTCTTGAAGATTGCAAAGGTAACCTGAGTTATATGCAAAGCGTGAAAGCCAAGAAACTGCTGCAACAGTTTGCAAATGTCTTCTCTTCAGCAGAGGGAGACCTTGGAAGGACATCGTTAGTTCGACACCGAATTGATACTGGAGACGAAACACCTATCCGTCAAAGAGCAAGGCGAATACCGATTGCTAAGGAAAAAGAAGTTGAAGACCTGTTGGAAGACATGAAAAGAAATAAAGTGATAGAGCCATCTGCAAGTCCGTGGTGCTCTCCCGTCGTTCTAGTTAAAAAGAAGGATGGCAGCACGCGCTTCTGTGTGGATTATCGGCGATTGAACGAAGTCACGAAAAAGGACAGCTATCCATTGCCACGTATTGACGACACCTTGGATACCCTGAGTGGCATGCATTGGTTCTCAACCCTTGACTTGAAATCTGGCTACTGGCAGGTGGAAATTGATCCGAAAGATAAAGAGAAGACTGCTTTTTCAACCGGAAAAGGTTTATGGCAATTTAATGTTATGCCTTTCGGGTTATGCAACGCGCCAGCTACCTTCGAGCGACTTATGGAGTGTGTACTGGCTGGGTTGGTAGGAACTGCCTGTCTGGTCTATTTGGATGACGTCATCATCATGGGTCGAGACTTCGAGGATCACTTGCGGAACCTGGAGCAAGTTCTGAGGAAAATACGGGGAGCCAACTTAAAACTTAATCCAAAGAAATGTCACCTATTCAGGAAGGAAGTTCACTACCTTGGACACGTAATCAGTAGTGAGGGTATTCGAACTGATCCGGATAAAATTGAAGCAGTACAAAGTTGGCCTACTCCCAAAGACAAAACGGAAGTGCGAGCTTTCCTGGGTCTCTGCTCGTACTATAGACGATTTGTTAAAGGATTCGCTGAAATTGCCAAGCCATTACACCGCCTGACTGAAGACAAGCAACCATTTAGATGGGACGAGACCTGCGAGAATTCCTTTCAAAAACTGAGAGAGTGTCTGTGTAAGTCTCCAATCTTGGGATATCCACAGGCGAATGGTCAGTTTATTGTTGACACTGATGCAAGTAACATGGCAATTGGTGGAGTTTTGTCACAGAAACAGGGCGATTCAAAAGTTGTTATTGCTTACTTCAGCAAAACACTGTCAAGGCCTGAAAGAAATTACTGCGTAACGAGAAGGGAACTCCTGGCTGTGGTGAAAACACTGCATCATTTCAGCAAGTACCTCATCGGCAGACAGTTCATACTCCGGACGGATCACGCTGCTTTGAAATGGTTGTTACAATTCAAGAATCCGGAAGGACAAGTTGCTCGATGGATTGAACAACTCCAAGAATTCGACTTTACCACTGAACATCGCAGTGGGAAGGCCCATGGAAATGCTGATGCGCTCTCTAGGAGGCCGTGTCCGGAAGATTGTAAGCACTGTGTCAAGCACGAGTCGAAAGAGCTGTTGGTTAGGCTTACGAGGACGAGCCCTTCGGGACCTTGGAAAGATGAGGTTTTCAAGGAAGCCCAAGAAGATGACGAAGATATAAGGCTTATAAGCGCTTGGAAGAAGCGAAGTACAGATAAACCAGAATGGGTGGAGGTAGCCCCTACAAGCCCCACTACTAAGGCATACTGGGCTCAGTGGGACAGTTTCATCTTACAGGATGGAATACTTTACCGGAAATGGGAAAAACCTAATGGCAAAGAGTTTCATCTTCAGGTAGTAGTTCCGAGGGCCAAGGTGAAGGATGTACTGCGTGAAGTTCATGATGGTGTGTCGGGTGGACATCTAGGCGTCAAGAGGACATTAACGAAAATAAGAGAGAGGTTTTACTGGCTTCATTGTCGGGATGACGTGCAGGATTGGTGCCGTAAGTGTTCCGTCTGCGCTGCTGTGAAAGGCCCACCAACAAGAAGTCGCGGAAGCCTTCAACTCTACAACGTTGGTGCACCCTGGGAACGGATCGCAGTGGACGTGGCAGGACCATTCCCTGTAACTGAATCCGGAAATAAATACTTCATGGTCATCATGGACTACTTCACTAAGTGGCCAGAAGTGTTCGCTATCCCTAACCAGGAAGCTGCAACAGTAGCTTCAAAGTTGGTAGAGGAAGTAATATGCCGGTTCGGTGTACCTTTAGAAATCCACTCTGATCAAGGAAGGAACTTCGAGTCACAGATATTTCAGGAAGTTTGTAAGATATTGGGAATGCACAAAACAAGGACCACTCCGTATCATCCACAGTCTGATGGCATGGTGGAAAGATTTAATCAGACTCTAGAGAGGCATTTAGCGAAACTGGTCGACAACCACCAGAGAGACTGGGACAAATATATTCCTCTATTCCTGCTGGCGTATAGGACCTCGGAACAGGAAAGTACTAAGGTGACTCCGGCATATGTGAATTTTGGTAGAGAACTACGCTTACCAGTGGATCTGCTGACAGGAAGACCTCCAGACGATCCCCAGACTGAGCAAGACTATGTCTCCGAGCTACGAGAAAGGATGCAGGACATTTATGCCATAGTTCGAGAAAATGGTTTGCAGTCGAGCAAGAACATGAAAACGAGATACGATAGAAGGGCGAATACAAGTGGCTTTGAGGAAGGAGCATTAGTCTGGCTACACAACCCGACTCGCCGTAAAGGAAAATCACCAAAATTGCAAGCGAGGTGGGAAGGTCCCTACAAGGTCGTCACCAGAATAAACGATGTTACATACCGGATTCAACGGCAGCCGAGAGGAGCATTTAAGGTGGTGCATATAGACCGCTTGGCACGGTATCACGGCAACAACAGTAAGAGCGTAACTAAGGAGGGGGTAGTGTTACGGTCTAGCAGTAGCAACTAGCGCCATCTATCCACAGAGCCGGGAACTATCTAGATATCCCAAGACGCTCGAGAGCTGTTTACGTAATGCGTCTACTCGATGCTAGATGGCGGCTTTGTTCCGGAATATTCGTCGTAGTGTGGGACTACACTGGTAGTTTCTGGAAGATTCTAGACCCGATTTCGGTGCATATATAAGGCGGCCGGCTCTGCGCGAGTTCAGTTCAGTTTCGAGTGAGCTATCTGAGTGAAAACTTCAAAGCGATCAAGAGCGAAGAAACCTGCGACCTAAGCGATACCTACGGATTACGAGTGACTCTGTGAATTGGATTATAGTGTGATTTGCCCTGGAACCAGTTGTTCATCGTCGAATAAACCCTCGAATTACGTCATTGGTGTTTTAATCCAAATTATCGAACCCTTGTACGTAACAATACGATAATATCAACCTTGGTCCTCTGCCGGATGATTTCGTTTCGGATTTTATCCCATAGCGAAATACTTAGCATAGATCTTTCCATGGCTCGCTGAGTGACATATAACCGATGGGCCAGCTTCACACCGTCATGTTCCACGTCTCGGCTCCGTATGTAAATACGGGTAGAACACACTGATTATACACCCTGCTCCTCAGGCATTGCGATAGTGGCGACGAGAAGACATGACGCAGTTTACCAAATGCTGCGCAGCCCAACTGTACTCTTCTTGCGATTTCACGCTCGAAGTTGTCTTTGCCCAACTGCAATGTCTACCCGAGGTACACATATTCTTGGACAGCTTCGAGCACTTCGCTATTGATCGGGATCAGTTCCGGAATGATTAGTTCATTGAACATGACCAAGTTCATCCGGAGACCGACTGACAATGAGGCAGCGTTAAGACTGTGCAGCATTTTTTGCAGATCCTGCAACGATTCAGCCATTATCACTTTATGTTGTCGGCAAAGCGGAGGTGACTGAGATATTCGCCATTAATGTTGATGCCCAATCCGTTCCAGTCTATGGTTTTAAAGACGTCCTCCAGTGCGTTGGAGAATAGTTTCAGAGAGATGTCATCCCCCTGTCTCACTCCCCTGAGCAACTGGATGGGTTTTGTCTTATATGACTCTGTACTTGGACGGACATCGACGCCATACTGTACAGGCTTCTCAGTACCTCCACGTACCGCCAATCGACTTGTAATCGCTACAAGAATTCCAGAACAGTCCAGGTTTCAATGGAGTCGAAAGCTTTCTCGTAGTCCACAAATGCTAGACACAGCGGCTGATTATACTCTTGCGACTTCTGTATAACCAGTCTCACTGTATGGAAGTGGTCTACGGTACTGAAACCTTTTCGAAACCCAGCCTGTTCCGGAGGCTGGAAGGCGTCAAATCTTGCGGCGAGACGGTTTGTGACGACTCTCGAAAACAGCTTATAGACGTGACTTAAGAGCGTAATTGGTTTAAAGTTTTCAGGAGAGAATTCTCTTTTCTTGAAAAAAAAAACAGTCCACCCTGCTCTCAATCCACGCCTTCGGGGTAGTTCCATTGGCTATGACGGAATTAAATAGCTCCTTTAGCTTTCTCAGTACTGGAGTATCTCCTGTTTTGAGAAGCTCGGAAGTGATTCCGTCTTCGCCAGGAGCCTTCCCATTTTTAAGCTGTTTGAGAGCCCCCTCAGTTTCGTCTTCATCTACGTCTGGGAGATCTTCAGTGAAGTGGCGTGTCAGTGTGGCTCTTGGGTCGTTCGCGTCAGGCGGAGGCTTTGCGGCATGCGAGGCATATAAACGACCATAAAAGTCTTCGAACTCGGCGAGGATTTCTGGAACTGATGTGACGATTTTGCTTTCCGAGTTTTTACACACAATTTCCAATTGTGTGATGGTCTTTGGGGCACACTTACACTACATACAGGTGCTATATCCATTTTGATCACAAAATAAACGCTAATAGTTTTAATTCGTGTCAATACTTGTAACCAAGGGCGCATTCCGAATCAGACTTTCAGCGCTGTCAGCGATCAGAAAATCAAAAAATGTATGGCTGACAGTGATTCGGAACGCGATTACTTTAATCGATTTCAGCGTGTCTCGGAACGCAGGGAACATGCTTTCAAATGAATGAAGCGACAAACGCCAAAGTTCACGGTGCAGGAATTCCCCGGAATGAATCGGTCTGAATGTTGGCGATGTAAAAAATATAATGGCGGCTGTACACTCTCACACGTGAGAGACCTGCCTCTGCCTCGAGTGCGTCCATTTACACTCATGTCAATCAGTACAGACCAGTAGGTACCATTGAGTCTTTTATTTTGAAATATAACGCAAGTACATGCAAGTACGAAGAGTTTTATTTCGACACGATACGAAGCGATATTTGTTACGAGAATTTTTGAAGTTAGTTCGCAGTTTTTTTTGAAGAAATATTTTTTGACTGGTACTTATTTAAAACTAAGAGTTAAAACTAGTGCGATGATATGAATAAAAGATATGTTGCCTGTTCTACTTTTTTATTTTGCTGTGATTTTACCCGTTTTGTTACGTTATTTTCAAGATTATTCGTACCAAAATCTAAGAACCGTAGTCAGTTCAGCGCTACCCACGCTCACTTAGTCCGTTGTTTATAGCTCGATTTCAATGATTTAAGGTTTATTAGAAAGCTGATAAATGTAACTATATTTTTGATAATAAGTTAAATTTCCATAATCCTAACGGTTTCCGAGTTTCTCACATGATAAAAAATGTTAGATTTTACAAATTGTAGGTTTTTGAAAATATTTCATTTGGTTTTAGGTTTACATTAGTGAGTTTTTAGAATAAAATAAAGTTCATTTATTTATCTTTCATTTGAGACCCTGTTTGAGTAAATCAGCCCAGTAGTTATCTAAACATAGCGTAAATAGAATAGGCCCGGCCGCCATCTTTGTGACGTCATAACTACTTGCTCCACCATTTTAGAAAGCGACAACATACGTTTCGGTGATCAGTAAACCACGCTGATTCCAACGATACCACTTGTCGGTATAAACCTTTTCAGTCCTACGAAAATTAATAATTTTCAACTTGGCCCCTCTACTATTAGTAATGATTCTGACAAGGCTAAATATAATAAGCGACTTGATTTTTTTACTAGATTGTCAGAATCTATTGAAAGCCCGCACTCACGACAAGGATTTTGTTGTTAAATAACTAATACTTATACTAAATTACCCGGACAAAACACACACGTCACATTATAAGTATATGATATCTAAGTAAATGTTTGTTATAACTACACTTATCACTAAGTTGTATCACTAACTGTAACAGTTCCAATGGAATCACATTTAAACACTTACCCGAAACCCCGCCGTTAACTTCAGTCTTCAAACATTTCTTCAAAGAGAATCATCAGACTTACCGCATGACATACCTTTACTTGATAATTTACCAGTCATTTACAGTAGCTTAACTCCTATACGATTTCCTAAAATCATACAATTATTGTATTGTACTGAAAATCTGTTACGGAAATATAATAATAAAATTACCTTGTTACTAGCTTTTATTTAACTTGTTAACTTGCACTGTATGTGGGAGGGTGGGTGTGTATGTGGGAGGGTGGGTGTGTATGTTCGGGCGGAATCTTGCAACTCAATTTTGAAGCACTCGCTGCCATTGGATTTTGCTGAAATTTGGTACACTTATGTAACCGCGATGACAATTCAATATTATGGTACGGAAGGTGGCCATAGGAACTCATCTAATACACACCACAACCTAGTCGTGTTTAGGCTCGTTGGATTTGTCTTAACAAGATCTTTAGCCATACGTGATTTCCAGGGTCTCATGATGGAGCCGGAAGGTGGCCATAGGAACTCCTTAAATACACACCACAACCTAGTCGTTTGAGCTCGTTAAACTCCACTCCATGGCTTTAAAAGCTTGTTCAAAAAGGATTTTTAATTAAGCTTATTTTTAAACGCAAGACAGTCAAACAAAACAGGAATGGTTTATTGTATTTGTATCTCAACTTATGACGACACACGAGAGAGCATCGACCAATTGAATTAATGTGTTTTTCAATTAAAAGAAGTATCGATTGAGATTGTTTAATTAATACCTAAGCGACAGAGTATAAACATAGTACCTAAGTACTTACATGTTTTTTTATCGTGGGAATTAAGCTCGTCATACAAAGTTTCAACTAAATAATTCAATAACCCTCCTAAAGCAGTCGGGTAAAAAAAGGGTGGACGTTAACTCTGTGAAACTGAACAAATTTTATTCCAGAACTTTTCAAAATGGAGGTCTTTTGTCAGCATCTGACAATGGCGGGCGTGTCGTCGTTTTATTTTTTTTATTTTAGTTTATTGAAGTGTTTAGTGTATAATTTCGATAGTGCATTATCCAGTGAATGTTTCGGGACTATAAACTTTAATAAAACAATTGAATCGCTTACACTTTGCTGACATTTTTAGGTGATGCCAAGAGGCCTTGTGGTGGCTTCAGTAATTGTACTATCACATTACTGAGCTCAATTAACCGAACAATCATCCAAGGATATATCTTGAACCTACAAATATCACTCCACACTGGCGAAATACGTCTATATAAGATGTGTAGCCATTAGTTAGGAAGAAGAAAAAAAAAACCTTTCAAAATCTCAAAAAATAGTCTGTATATTATATACTTTTTTTTTTATTATTATTGAGAATAGTTGATATGTTCAGTTTCATGAGAACTACCACCCGGGAGGTTTTTGCACTATCGAAGTTTTGTCTCGAAGAGTCGCCCAAACCAACCTACAATATTTGTAAAGGATACTAAAACACTTCTCCGCGTGCACCCTTTGCGCGAACTGGACGACGGCGCACCCGGGCGAGGTCAGCTGGACCGACATCACCTGGCCACACTCCGACATCTTCTCACAGAGGAGGGAAAACGTCGTGCTTAGAGGCAACTGGAGACAAAAATGGTTCTCTGGACACTGACACAACCCATTCAGCGGATTAGTTCTCAGCTCAACCTATTCGTATAATCACGCTGTCGCATATTGTCTAATTTGTAAATGGTACCGTTCGCAACTTGTTTTTTAGTCTTTGGAACCCAAAAAAGTTAAAAAGAATTCGTTTTTTAACATTATTTTATTTTATTATTTAAAACGGAAACACTCACGTAAAAAATAAAACTATGTCTAAAAATCACGTATCGTTCAATAATAAAATTGTTCTGTTGTCAAAATAAAGAAAAAAATTATAATAATATTATTTTGTATAAGCACATTTTAGAATAGGACAAGATGCAAATGGGATGCGTTACGAATTAAACGATTTGCGTCAGCATGAAGAGTTTGCAAATAGGACGAACTGCTACTAATCCAGCTCGTTATACTTCTTTTCAGATACCATACAGAAAATATTTTCGTTATTCACACTCGTGACTGACAAAATTGAGAAGTGTCTAGTAATTAAACATTTTTTTTATGTTGCAATAGAGTATACAGGGTGTTACAAATAAAACGCGGGAGTTCAGTCCATGAAACTGAACGACATTCCCCAAGGAACGAAGGCTGACATGGGATAAAAAAACGGCGCGGTCATCTGATCACTGATGCGATTTTTATTTCATCTGTCAATAGGGGATCGGACTATTCACCATATTTTATGAATTTACCATATTATATGAATTATTTTTAAAATATAGATTAGCAGCAGACGATTCGCGAAGAAAAAAACAGAATCGGTTGAAAAACAAATTTACAGTGATTTTTAAAGTTACAATATGTCTGTCTCTTTCAAAAACAATTTTTTGTGTGGAGATTATATGGCGTTACTAACAAATGACGTCACAAGTGGGTATGTGCCTCTCTGTCTAATCTTGAATTTCAAACCTTTATAACTCGGTCAAATTTAAAGATAGAGCAAAAATTCTTTTAGTGTTCGATAGCAGAAACTAACAAGTTTGGATTTATAAAATAAAAAACAGTAGTCCGATACCCTATTCTTGTTTCCTTGGGAAAGTTTTTCAATTCGATGGTCCAGCAGTAGTAGTAGTAGTTCAGTAAACTTCATTGAAAAACTAAATCATTTTCTTTTTGTACAAAATTTGTTACTTTCCAGGTATTTTTACTCACATTACAAAGTTCTACGACGACTTGGTTGTTAGTTGAAGGCCTGGAGCCAATCATTCCCATTGGTGCGATTTGGTTCGCCGGACCAAACTTAGGGACTGACGGGCCTAGCATGGATACAGGTCCTGACATTGAACCAGCCATTTGACCAGGAGCAGACATTGAACTAGACATTGGACCCGGGCCACACATTGGGCCTGACATTGAGCCAGGGCGAGACATTGGTCCAAAGCCAGGACCTGACATTGGGCCAGGTCCAGATATTGAACTAGGATTGCACATCGGGCCAGGGCCAGACATTGAACCAGGGCCACACATAGGACCAGAATTAGGCATTAAAGCGGTGCCATTCATAGGGCCAGGGCCAGACCTTAGACCGGGGCCATTCATAGGACCAGGGCCGCACATTGGACCAGAATTTGACATTGAACCGGGGCCAGACATTAGACCAGGACCTGACATTGAACCAGGGCCGCATATTGGACCAGAATTAAGCATTGAACCGGGACCACCGGATCCATGCATTGGTACTGAACCAGACATTGGACCACCGGATCCATGCATTGGTACTGAACCAGTCATTGGACCGAGGCCTTGCACTGAAGCGGAACTAGACATCGTTTGCTTCGATCCAGACGTCGGCCAAGATCCTTCTATATTACCAACGGGTACGTGACCAGAAAAGCCTTGTGAAGAATGACCAAATTGTGAAAAATTACTGTCTCCGGAATTATAATTGGCTGAACTGTTACATTTCACAGGATTTGTTGATGGGTAGACATTTCGGTGATTGGAATTATCGTTGTTCGAAAAGAGATCGTCGGGACTAGAGAAAAGGGTCGAATTTATATAAGAACTTTTATACTGGACGAACCTTTTGTACTGTTTAATAACGTCTCTTAAGGGGTTCCCGTCAGCGCCTAAGCCTGGACCTACGCCCTGTAGACCTTTTGGGAGGAGCGTTTTAGTATCAGGGCTCTTTTCCATCGTGACCTTCAAAAGCTGCCCATAGAAATGTTGGTCGTTAAGCATTGATACCGCCTGTAACAGAAAATACTTGATATCGAAGTTTTTGTTACTTTAAAGTAAGTAGCCCATAAAATTCAGAACATTATTATATCTGGGTGACAAATTTCATCTATCAACAGCTCATACACGTCCCCACCGAGGGGCTCGAGTCTACTCTGAATTAGAGCGATTAGGCCTTAGTCGACCACGCTGGCCCAGTGCGGGTTGGTCGACAATTTCATCTAAATCGGTTTAATTGTTTATGCATAATTGAATCATGAACATGTTAAAAGGGAGACCAAGGGTTGTGTTATGGTGTTGTGTTGTTAAAAAGATAAAAGATAAAAGTGTCTTTATTCGAAGTAAGATTTAACAAAATCATTTTTCGACGTCAAAATTTTTAGTTACGATGGTTTGTTAGTTATTATGGTAGTGTTTAACCACAGTTTAACAACAAATACAAATCCATAGTAACAAATACCTAACATTTTATAGTTATGCCAATGATATACATACCTGAACAGCTTCCAGTGGATGGGAGTACATGACATGAGCAATCCTCGATGTTCTCGTATCCACAGAGCATAGTAACACTTGGCCTGCTAGCTCCATTACCTCCTTCAACTCCGATTTATCGCAACGGAACTGCCGACAAAATTATACACAATCTTTAAAGTTACTCTAGAAATAACTGGAAACCAATGGAAGTGTTTGACTGAAAGTAGTGCCCACATTAATTACTTGGATCTTCAGATCGAGAGGGTATGGATGGAACTCTACGTACTATCGGTTACAAAATTACCTGAGACAGCCAAGTACGTACATCTATATGCAACTGTCTCAGGTGTCTCTGCTACCGACCGTACATAATATGTACAAAACAAACAACCACTCACCCCCTCCCGCCAATCCACGTTTCTTCACTCTACAGGCAGGTTTAGACGAAGACAATTTTCAGGCTCCAAAATGTGGCGCCAGTGTGACTGCCGTACGGCATGCCTTCAGACTGTTTAGACGATGGCAATTTTCTGCTGCCTAAATATCGCCGCCAGTGACTAACAAGCCGGCACTGGTCGTTCATACGGTGCAATTTGAGCGTCGCCAGTCAGTAGTAAAATTGGCGAGAGACGTGGGCGGAGGTCACTGGCGCCAAAAATAAGCGCGTGCTCTATTCCGTACCAGCGCTGGCATGCCTTGAAAAAATGGCGCGGAAAGTGTTTATACCTTTTTTAGGCGACGTTATTTTGGCGCCTGAAAGTGGTCTCCGTCTAAACCTGCCTTACCTCGCAGTTGAGGAGCGAGTTTGAAAGATCGAAGTAGAAAGGACGCGCGCTGTCAATCGTACAGCGTACTGCTAGCCGTACTGGCATGCTAGGTGCGCAACGATAACCCCAGTAGCTTCCCGCGCACTTTACTAGTGAAAGTGAATCGAGTAGTAAGATTTGGCGGTTTTAGAGTGGCCAAGGTCATCAACATCAACAGTTCTTATACGTCCCAACCGAGAGGCTCGAGCCTACCCTGAATTAGAGCGACTAGGCCTTAGTCGCTGACGCTGGCCCAGTGCGGGTTGGTCGACTTCACACGCAACCTTTGAATTTCTTCGCAGGAGTGTGCAGGTTTCATCACGATGTATTCCTTCATCTTAAGGCAGCGGCCCTAACCACTAGACGACCGACGCAAGACGTGGCCAAGGTAATATACATAAAATATTGATATGCTTGGTTTCACGAACTCAGGGTCGCTCAGCGTGCGATAGAGAGCTATGTTCTGAGTCTCACTACGTGATCGAATCAGAAATGAGGAGATACGTAGACAGACCAATGTCATCGACATTGCTCTCAGGATAAACAAGTTGAAATGGCAACCGACGGGGAAGACAGGTTCTCGAATGGCGACCACGCGCAGGACCGTTCACGTTGGAAACCTATGGGGGAGGCCTATGTTCAGCAGTGGACGTCTTCCGGCTGAGATGATGATGGATATACTTACGTTTGTAACTTGAACCCATTTTTGAAGTGGAGGTTGAATTCCCAAAGACGAGAGGTACTCCGGTTGGAAGCCATACAAGCCTCTTGGGTCTGCTTCCCAGATGTCAACATCGGGCCGCCAAGGACCACTGCTATGTTTTTTTCTGTGTATGAATGAGATACATTTAATATATTAAGTATCTATATTATTATATTTTTGATAACAGCTAATAAAGTAATGCTTTCATAATCATTGTTTTCATTGTTTTTTATGTTAAACTTTCCAGTGCAATGGACACTAAAAATAAATAATTCTGTATTCCTTTTAGGAATAAATGAGATCATACCTACAATACAAATGTGAATGGTATCAAGGCTAGCGGGAATCGAACCCTGTTGAATTAGCAGAAAAAACAAAAGGAAAAAAAATACAGTGCATTGAAATATTCATTGTTTTAGGTATATATTACTATGAAATATGCATAGTAATATTTACTGCTTAGGACCTACACAATCGATATTGACATAGGGATATTTTTGTTTTTTCTTTAATACGACCGGGTTCGATTCCCGAATTAGTATTTTTATTTAATCTATGAATGCAGTTTTTCTCGTCACTAAAATCTATGACAATATGTTTCCTTAGAACAAATCTTTTTATGTCTCATAGTTTCAAAGTGTCGAGATTTCGTCGCTTATTACGGAGGTTCCGGATTCGATTCCCGGTGGGGACACTGTCAAGCAAAATTCTCTTTGTGAGACATTCCCCAGTTGGGTAGGACATGCAAGCTGAATCACCTTATTGTCCGTAAAGATGATTCCGTGGCCTGACACCTGCACGCTGAGACCTGTGGGAGGCGACCGACAATGCTCGCCGGGTGGCTGCCTACTGGTCCACCAAAATATAAAACCATAGACTCGAAAAGAAGAAGAAGATGATTCCGTGCTTCGGAAGACACGTTAAGCCGTTGGTCCCGGCTACTATCTAGTAGTTACACGAGCCATCATGTCAGTGGCTTTTAGCGGCTCTGTAACACTGACACTAGGGTTTGTGAGGTTAGCTGTCGACCTTACAACCCACATGATGAAGAGTTACTCATCCCATTCAAATGGACCACTCTCCCATTTAAATGGACCACTCTGTATATGGGTAGTGTGTATGAATGAATGACATGTATTGTAATATTAAGGAACTCACTTCTTAGCAGATGCAGCTTCATCATCAGATTCTTCATCCAAATCTAAAAAACAATATAGTATTCTTTTATTATCAATTATTTCTAAATAACTTTAGTTTGGTAAACATTGTCATAATGTTACTGCTCATTAGACTGTTATTCATTAGAATACCATTACAACAAGCAATAGGGGATCGGACTGTTCATCATATTTTATGAATTTACCATATTTTTTAAATATAGACTAGTAGCAGACGATTCGCGAAAAAAAAAACAGAATCGGTTGAAAAACTAATTTACAGTGATTTTTTAAAGTTTCAATATGTCTGTCTCTTTCAAAAACGATTTTTTGTATGGAGATTATATGGCGTTACTAACAAATGACGTCACAAGTGGGTATGTGCCTGTCTAATCTTGAATTTCAAACCTTTATAACTCAGTCAATTTTAAAGATAGAGCAAAAATTATTTTAGTGTTCGATAACAGAAGCTAAGTCAGGCTACTTTTTGACCTATTCCATGCTCCATGCATATGTCGTAGGAAGATTTGATAATTCGAATTTTCGCGAAAACCCTAGCTCCGACGGGCCAATCATAGCTAAAGCATAGTTCTTATTTCATAATAGCTTCGTTTCGCAATATTACTAGAGCGACTCGTGTTATTGCAAAAATCCTATCTTTTTCCAGTAAAATTGAGAAACGTTTTCACCATTGTCTAATGGGTCTGACCAACGATTTTAGCTGAAAATGCCAAAATGTTCTATAAAAAATTACAAAAAATCCTGTGATTTTTTTTTATATCTTTAAAAACGACTAAGTTATTAACGATCAAAGTGCACACTTTCGCACGAGGCGAGTGGTAGCTGTGACGTCATATTGACGTCATATGCACGCAACGTTCCTATTACACCGCCCGCAACCACCTGCATATGACGTCACACGCTCGGAACTTCTCGCGGTCATAACAGCTTTGGTAATATTGCATGTATTGAAGTGAAATAAAAAGTAATGTAATGTACATGATATAAACTTTAATATTTAAGGCATGTTTTAATGTGAAATAAGACCCTATCGGTGTTCTCCATTATCCGTGTTCTCGCAATATCCCTAGGGCTTTCGCGAAAATTCGAATTATCACATCTTCCTACGACACATACATTTTATGATTTAAGAAAATAATACCTCTTATTTCAGCAAACAATTTAATTTCATTAATGATTTTGCCATGGAATGCTTCATATGCTTTTTGGCAATCGGTGAAGTTGCTAAACTTGAGTTTCAGCATGCCAACAAACCACTTGTCATCCTCAATAGCTGTGTAAACATAGTCTACTGGCCCATACTGCAACAGACATCATAGCAATCATAAATACTTAAATAAATAGTTAAAGTTCTTTTGTGAAATCCAATATTACAAAATTGTTTGAGGAGACAAACACAATGTATACAGGGTTATTTTTTAGTCAGTGCACAATTTTTTATCATGCAACATGTTTCATGAATAATTTATTTTCTTATTGGTAATTTTTTCCTGCACTAAATTAAAGTGGTGATCCTACTACCTGTAAAATCAAAGATGAAGTGAAAAACTGTCATTTTACGAATGAACAACTGATAGTTATAGTGGCTAGTGCTGCAAGGACAAGGAAGGATATTGTCTTAAAACATACTGGACCGTGTTTGGAAAATCAAGGACTGCATTTTGAGCAGATGCTAAGTAATTTACGCAAATTAGTGTTCGAGAAATGGACTCCAGAAGCTTAAACTCGAAAAAATTAATTGTAACCTAAAGGCAAGTTTAGACAAAGACAATTTTCAGACGCCAAAATTCTGCCGCCTCAAAAAGGCATTGTATGTATATGCCAGCCAGCGCTGGCACGGAATAGAGCACGCGCCCTTTTTATGGGGCCAGTGACCTCCGCCCACGTCTCTCGCAATCCCCGCGCCTATTTTGCAAAAGACTGGCACTGAAATTGCACCGTATAAACGACCGGTGCCGGCTTGCTACTTACGGCGGCGAGATTTACAGCATATCGTACGGCAGACACTACTGGCGCCGAAATTTTGGCACCTGAGAATTGTCTTTGTCTAAACCTGCCTTAAGCCTGTAAAAGTGTGAGGGAAGAATTGAAATCACCTATCTAAATACCTACTTTTTCCAGTTCTACCTATTACTAGCTACCTATTTTTGAAATAGTTCTTAAATACAGAGCAGGTCACCCGTCTGCGCTCCTCGCAGACGTCCCCCGTTATACATACATAGCTACCTATTTACTCGTATAGTCAAATACAGGTCAAGCTCGATCAAATTCTCACTGATCTTAACTGTTTATCATGATCTGCACTTGCCTGTACATAATATGATAACAGATGCCTGAATGGAGTAGGGTGTCCATGGCCACCTCTGTTGCTGTGGACATTTTCGAGTGAAGTTATTTTGATATTTTTGTTTGTAAATGGTTAAACAAAAAATATATAGGTTCCGCGCCCACTATATTACCACTCTGGTATAAATAGTGATTAGGTCTGTCAAAAAAAAAAAATATAGGTCTTAAAATTTTTTATTACCTGCATGTATGCAAAATTTGTGCACAGACTAAAAATAACCCTGTATAAATAGGACCAAATCCATCCAGTGCATTTCACATGTTCAATGAGCTTTAAGGATCACACATCTGTTCATTCAGATATGACCACAGAATTAATCTAGTAATACCAATATGACACAAGAAAACAGAATTAATACAAATAATATTGTATTTATTAATTATTTATATTTTTTTGTATAGGTACAAGACTGAAACATTGCACACCTTATTAAAAGTTACTTTAAAGTCACTTTTACTAGTTCCACTTATATATATTACATTCACCCGACCGGTTTCGATCAACAGATCATCTTCACAGGGTTATTAATCACTTATTCTAGATCACATAGTTTGTCAATAATGACTGTTCAAACTAACATAAACAACAGTATAAACTAACACAACTAGTATAACTCTTATACTGTTGTTTATGTTAGTTTGAACAGTCGTTATTGACGAACTATGTAATCTAGAATAAGTGATTAATAACCCTGTGAAGATGATCTGTTGATCGAAACTGGTCGGGTGAATGTAATATAAGTGGAACTAGTAAAAGTGACTTTTATTAAATATATGTACCAAGTTCCGTCAAGTGCCGACAATCGCAAGTATCAATTGTTTTAAAAAGAAATTTACTTACATTATTAATAACAACATCCTTGATTTCATCCAGACCCCAATCTGTAGGGAAGTTCGATATTTTCAATGAGAAATTGTAATTTTTATCTGTGTTTCTGTCAGCGGATTTCAACTTCCATAATTCTTTATTTATTGTTCGTCTTTCCCACTGGTAGACTTTCCTTGGCCGTTTCAAATTGGTTTTGGAATCTGGTGAACATTTTACTTCCATGGAAGACAGGTCACTGCCTTCCCGGGTGAGGCAAGATTTGACTGGTGAAATTACTGATGAACATTTAGACTTATCATCATCATCATTATCACTCTCAATTCCTCTGCTTTCGTCTTTAACCTGACTTGATGATGGTGTTCGATGGTGACGCCTTTCTTTGTTAAACATGATAGAAAGACTAAACGCGCGTAGGTTTTCGACTTATCAAGACGGATTGCTAGATTTGCTGGTTTACCATCAGCGTTCAAACCGTGAAAACTTAATTTTCCTTGTTATCAAGTACTACGTACAAGCGTACAAGCTACTGCACCATTAACTTATTCATCTGTGCACTGCACTGAGCTGAGCAATGAGCATCAAATGAGCATAATAATCACTACGTTTACAACCAAAGAATACTATACTCCACAAGACGTGGAGATTTTTTTTTTTTTTTTTTTAAATGGCTTCACGTCTAGATTGGACGTATTTAAAGAGAACTCTCTTTGATGTATTATGACATGAGCCATGAAAGTTGATGAAACGAAATAACAACAAAATACCAACAACAAACAAGAAAAAATCAATCAGAATCAACAAACAAAACAAAACGTACAGTCCAGTTCAACCAGGATCTTTCTTTTGGCGCGTGGCGAAAATCTGAACTAACGATATTCGTCATACATTTCGTCATTTGTTATTCACCACCAACGCCCCCTTGTCAATGTCATCCACGCGCCAATAAATCCTGGTTCGGCTGTACACATTCCTCCCACAGAGCATCAATCAGGTTTTTTTACTTTTTTTGTACTTATAAGGTAAGCGCACATTTGCCGGGCTGCAGCGTGCCGGGTCGCATCGCAAAAATCGCTCATATGTATTTTAAGGCGCGTTTCCATTGTGCAAGTGCTTGCATGCAAGTATGACGTCACACTTGCGTACAAGTTACTTGAATTGTAAACTTTAATTTGAACCTCGCATGCAAGTTGCATATCACTTGCGCAGACAAGCGTCAGTCGCGCATTATGTTTACAAGTTCAAAACTACCTGCATGCAATTTGCAGCCTGCATGCAAGCTTACGTTTCCATTACTCAAGCTGCATGCAACTTGCAACTTGCATGCAGGCTACTTGAATAATGGAAACGCGGCTTTATATGAACTATCGCACACTATGTCGGGTCGCAGCGGGCCACATAATCCGCATGCGTGCGATGCGGCCCGCTGCGACCCGGCATCACATATAAAATAGTTATAGTGTGATAGTTCATATAAAATACATACGAGCGATTTGAGCGGATTTTTGTGATGCGACCCGGCATGCTGCGGCCCGGCAATATGTGCGCGTACCTTAAAAGTGCCATAAAATAAAGCCGCGTTTCCATTATGCAAGTAGCTTGCATGCAAGTTGCATGCAGCTTGAGTAATGAAAACGTAAACTTGCATGCAGGCTGCAAATTGCATGCAGGTAGTTTTGAACTTGTAAACATAATGCGCAACTAACGCTTGTCTGCGCAAGTGATATGCAACTTGCATGCATGTTTCAAATTTTTACAATACAAGTTAAGGGCATCACACACGGCAGCTATAATATATATTATAGCACGAGGCAGCCAGCTCTCTCGTCGCCATTCACTTTTACGCAAAGCGGGGGTCAAACAAAATGGCGAATCAATCAGTGACCGGCCATTCTGCTTGACCCCCGCTTTGCACACAAAGTGAATGGTGATGAGAGAGCTGGCTGCCTCGTGCTACAATATATATTATAGCTCCGTCTGTGACGGGCTTTACTTGTACGCAAGTGTGACGTCATACTTGCATGCAAGAACTTGCACAATGGAAACGCGCCAGCAAATAAAAAAGTAAGGTATATCTGTCGGTTCCGTGTAAAATTTGTTGAAAATCTCAAAATAGAGAAAGTAAAATTAACAACGATGTCCAAAAACGACGTTCTATATTGTAAGGGAATGAACATGGTAAGTCCCATCATGGTATACCTAATAATTATTTTGGTTTCTACTGTTTCATTTCTGGCAAATGTTGGTTGTTTTTGATTCACAACCGTTTAAGTTCCAATTTGTGTCTCTATAAAGGGTGCAGATTCAAGTTGCTAAATTGGTATCATCCCTGTACCTAAATCACTTACAAATGGAACTATGTACATTTACTTACCATGTTGCTTATTACTTGCATGCCTAAAAACTGATATTTTAGTAAAGATGTCGTATGTTCATACTATTCGGTGTTCAAAGTTGATTCCTTTTTAATGCTGGCAGGCAAGCATATTTTTACTAAGTACCACTACGCGATTGTTTTTTTTTTCTTAAAATTTTATTATGGCCATTGTCTTATTTGACCGCTTCAGTTTCTGCGCGCTATTTCATTGCCTGAAAATAATTTAATTTTAGGATGAATCCGAGTCGGATGATCCGCAAAATAACAGTACAGAATGGGATGATTCACTGCTGAACTCTGCGTATGACCGGGCTCTGAAAATGGCTAATGTGGAGGTGGCCAGACGCCTTGCAATGGCTACTAATACCAAGCCTGGAGACAAAGGTAAGTGTTTGAAAACCTTAATATCATATCTTAATAGATTACCCCAAACTGTTCCACTGTTGGGCAAAGGCTTCTTTTCTTCACTGTTCCCTACCAAAATAAAAAGTTTTTTTCATATACTTACTTTTCAATGTTCGGGTGGCTCGAGTAGTGGGCAACCCCGCTCACACGCAAAATAGGCGCAGCAGACGTCGATTTGCGGAAACCAGCCCATCATATCATACTATACCATACCGATATTCCATCTTAGCGAGACAAAAAGTAGTCAATGTTCATTCCTGGGTTAAACTATCTTTATACCAAATTTCATTAATGTTGGCTTAGTAGTTTAGTTAAGAAAGCATAACATACAGACTTGATTTCCCATTATAAATATCTGTGGTAAGGACAAAGAAGTAAAGATTAAACAGTAATAGTAAGTAAATCAATGGTTCTTTTATTCAGGTGAGACATCACTTGTTATATTATCTGAGGTTAAGTAAATAATATTATCTTAGTTTAAATAAATAAATATTGTATGTATCAATCAATCAATCAACGGCCTGTTATTCTATGTATACTTAGTTTAAATGGGAATGCAGTTTTTCTTGTCACTAAGATCGATAACATGTTTCCTTAGAACAGATCTCTCCGTGTCTGATAGTTTCAGAATTACCTATACTGGCTCATCTAAATGGGCCACTATAGTCTTAATAGAATTTTCCATTCCGGACCCAATTTTCCATCCTTCAAATGATAAAATAAAGTCTGTGGTTATGATGCATTTGAATGAGATACCAAGCTCCATTTATTTTTAGTTATTCCTTTTAATAAATAATAAAATAACAAAAATCCATTTTAATTAGGTTGGGTATTATCAATAACAATAAAAAGAATTTTATTCACTAAAGTCGGGCCACGTTATGAAGCGACTTTTGAAGGATGTCATTGTGACGTAAATAGTGACGTCCCGTAGTGTAATGGTTGACTTTGCCTAGTATCTAGTATTTCAGTCAGACCTTTTCATTTCTTAGCATGAAATTTACATCGTTTTGTTCCCGCCGTGTAGTGATAGTACCCGTCAAACTGAACAACTTTTCACGAAAAAAAAATCCTGTGACAAAAAAATTTTTGGTCCATACAAAATGGGTCGGTCGGGAGTCTCACTTTGTATGGAGAGGCCGTTGTTCAGTTTGACGGGTACTATCACTACACGGCGGGAACAAAACGATGTAAATTTCACGGTATTTACTTACAAAGATGCCTATTTATTTGAATTTTATTATTTTCGTAATTACTTAAGAAAAAAAATGATTTAGTACTTTGTTAAATGTTGTATTACAATCGGTGTTGATGATATTTTGTTATTAGAAATAATCAACATACACATTCTGTGAAGTATCACAGAATAAAATTATTTATTTGATACTATCAATGTACAGATTATAATATTATATGAAAATATGCAGATGTCATATTAAAATTAACAGATCGACCGTTTAGAATTATAATTAGAAAAAAATTACAAAATATGCTATTAACAGAAAAAAAACAGATACGTAAAAAAATACAGGTAGTATTTAAAAAAAAGCAGGATCAGAGTCCAAATGAGGGTAGCCACTGCGCACGAAAACGAAAGACTGACTGACTGAACCGAAACATTAACAAGACTACACGAAATAACTAATTATCTTTTCTCAGAATTTTAAGTACAAAAGACGCCGATGCACCCTACACAATCGCAACCATGATAGATAACAAAATACCTATACTCAAAAGTAACTCTTGAGCGTACTCACGTTATAACTGCTATCAGGCTGGTACTGATAGTGACAACACTGGGAATTAAAAAAAATATATTACGGCCGATGTAACTTTTACGCGTCGGCCTAATATTTTTGTTATAGATTTTTTAAATTGTTGCGCTCACATAGCAGCTGTAATTTATCATAGAAGTAGTGTAAAATTTAAAGTTCTTTGATTATATCTAAGAAGTATGCTTCAAAAGGGCTTCTTTTCTTGTTTTTTATTTGTACGCTGATACAAGGTTATCGTTCTTTGGTAAGTACATGAAACTTCAAAAGTCGCTTCATAAAGTGGCCCGACTATAATTAGTGGGTACAATAAAAGTAACAATAACAAACTTAACTAAATGATTAAATATCTGACATATTGGTAAAAATTCTCAGCGTGGGTGCTGCTTTACAGAACCCTCCTGAATCGCTTTGCTGGGTCATGCTCTGCACAGCTGAGTTTCTATTACTTACTTATATGATCTAGAAATGTAATATAACATAACGAATAATATAACTAAATGAACCAATCTACACACACAATGATCGCCATTTACAATATTAAATACAGTTACTCTTGTAAACCCAGCGGGTTACATGATTATTTCATTTTCCAGCTGGTTCAAGTTCTAAACAATCCAAGAAAAAAGGCAAGAAGAAGCAATGGGGAGCTGGGATGCCATGCAGAGCTATATATGAGGAAGATGGTATCGAGTATGAGGCTTTTGTGCTCAAAATCCTGAATGACCAGAACTGTATTGTCAAATTTTTGGGTAAGATTTAACACTATGAAAAAATACAACAATTTAAAACTAGTGCCTCCGTGAGCTGTAGACCTCAAGAGTATATAATATATTTTTTTGTAAATGGCAGATTTTTTTTTCATGTTTTCAACCCTCATAACTCCATAATTTAGTTACTTTCACTAAAACTCAATTAGCATAATTTGGAAACAAGCTTTTTTTCCTAATGGTTCTAAGGAGTGATATAGCATGTGCTTGCAGGGGAGCAAAAGGCTCAGACCCCAAAAATTTATGTCATCTTTAACAGACATTTTTTTGTTTAGGATATAACAACTCTGAGCAAGTTGATACAAGCACACTGAAGCCATCGCAGGGCAAAGCAGCTCAGCAGCTTCAGATAGAGCAGGCCATTCTCGACAGAGCAGAGGAGAGCGACGCGAGCACATCTGCTACTGATGACGTGAACAGTGACCGTGCGCAAAGCTCCGTTAATACTGGTGAGTTATACGAGTAGTATGGTATAGACTATTTTTTTTATAGATCGAAATTCAAGAACAGTCAAAGAGTAAATCGTCGAATGTAGTCGTAGATACCAAATGAGACTCACAGAGCACGTTAATGAATATGCTGTGCAACTTCAAGAGACAGTCTAGAATATGCATGGTTAAAAAGACACAGTGTACCAAATCTAACGAATAGATTCGACGAAGTATGAGGAGGAAGTCAATGGACTTTTATCTTCTAGAGATGACACATTCGGTGTGAAACCAGACACAGATTGGCTTATTGTATCCTATACAGCTTGCCATGTAGCAGAAGACATAAAAAAAAGATCCAAATTCGTTAGTTCCTTGTATCGAACAGAAAAAAAATTAAGAGCGTTAGGATCGCTTCCTCCCGTGTTCAGGAGACGCGGGTTAGATCCCCACCATATACCAATGTGATTTCGAATTCACATGTAGGCAAGTTTATTCGACACTCTTTTGGTGAAGGATAACATTGTGAGGAAACCTGCTCACTCCTGTAAAGAAATTCATAGGTAGTGTGTGAAATCAACCAAATTCAAAGCCAATACCTTATTCAGGATCAGCTCGAGCCCCTTGGTGGGGTCCACGGAGACAAGGTGGGGTCGTATATATAAGCTGGTAACAGAAGAAGCGCCTACTTATTACGTTTTTAATTAGCACTTTTTTCTATAAAAAGTCAGAAAAGTCAGTACGCTTTGATACATACTTCACACATTTGATTAGATATCAGCCTCCGTGGCCGAGTGGTCGAGATTTCGAGGCCCATTACGGAGGTTCCGGGTTCGATTCCCGGTGGGGACACTGTCAAGCAAAAATCTCTTTGTGAGACTTTCCCCAGTTTGGTTAGGACATTGCAGGCTAAATTACCTGATTGTCCGAAAAGAAAGATTATTCCGTGCTTCGGAAGGCATGTTAAGCCGTTGGTCCCACCCATCTACTATCAAGTCGTACATGAGCCAAGTCAGTGGCCTTTGGCGGCTCCATGATAGGGTATTTGACTACTTATTTTTTATTCCAAACTTGTTAGTTTCTGCTATCAAACACAAAAATAACTTTTGCTCTATCTTTAAAATTGACCGAGTTATAAAGGTTTGAAATTCAAGATTAGACAGAGAAGCACTTACTATCATGTGACGTCACTTGCTAGTAACGCCATATAATCTCCATACAAAAAATAGTTTTTGAAAGAGACTATATTGAAACTTTAACTTTAAGAGTCTATATTGAGACTATATTGTAACTTTAGATATTAAAACTAAAAAAAAAACATTGTAAACGCGAATCGTCTGCTACTAATCTATATTTAAAAATAAATTCATAAACTATGGTAAATTTAGGAACAGTCAAATACCCTATACTGACACTAGGGTTTGTGAGGTCGGTTGTCGACCTTACAACCCACACGATGATGATGATGATTAGTTAAAATCATGCCATTAAGTTGACTTGAGATGAGATGTCGATTTTTCTTTAATGTTAGTCATAGTCATATCGGGCTGGTTTCCGCAACTCGACGTCTAATGCGCCTATTTTGCGTGTGGGTGGGAATGCGGTGTCATTCGAGCCAACCCAACTCTTCCAGGAAACCCAGTAGGCCCTTTACATTACCGGTTATCCCTGGAAGGTCCCTCGCTTGACCGAGGTATTTAGCCCTGTAGTCCGCCACTCCCGTGCACTCCATGAGGACGTGAGCAGCCGTTTTTTCTGCCTCCAAGCAGGCTCTGCAAAGGGGGCTGTCAGTAACACCTAGGACATTAGATGTTTGTTAAAAGAACCATGACCATTCTTTAATGTTAAAGTATTTGTTGAATTCCTAGGCAAAACATATGAGAAGAAAAATCCAAAAAAGAAAAAAAGACAGTCGCATAACTTCGAACTGCCCGAAGTGCCAATGCCTGACTGGAACAAACTAAGAAATGTAAGTATTTTTATCCTGAAACAGCACTGGTCTATCTGACAACAAGGTTTGTGAGGTCGGTTGTCGACCTTACAGCCCACACGATGATGATGATGATGATGATGATGATGATGATGATAGGTCTGTCTAAGAGCCCTTACTGTATGTAAGATTCTTTGAGGATGATATGGTGATATGGAGACTGTTTCATTCACATTTCCTGTAAATAGGGAATAATACTGCCATTTTCTCCCGCTAGTGGCGCCACTTAAAGAAATGGACTTTTCGAGCCAATATTAATGAATAACAACAAATAATTTCCGCTTTTTAGGGTTCCGTGTTCTAAAATGAACCCTTATAGTTTCGCCATGTCCGTCTGTCTGTCTGTCCGCGGCTTAGCTTTTCGATTCTAGGTACGTTTGAGATTTTTTTTGTTTTAAAATACTTATTTTTGTTAGAATCAAGTGTCCGCCCCCCTACCAACGTAGCCATTGTATTAAGTTATGTGAAAAAAATTATAGTAGTAGTGCATATAATGAATTTAAAAGGAAAATTATCAACATTAAGTAGACTTAACAGGCTAACGATTAATAGAACAACCTATAAAATGTACTTGTAATAGTAAGAAATTCGGTGCAAAAAATATCGTAGAAAATGACTGATGAACGATAACCTAAGTATAGTATTAGGAAACTACGGAACCCTACACTGCGTAACCTGACACGTACTTGGCCGGTTTTTTTTTTGCTGCCCACGGTGGCGCCATCTACGATTGCTTTGATACACAATCCTATATGAATAGTAGCAGTCGGGCTCTAAGAGGACCCAAAATTGCTGTATTATTCCGTAACTATTAGAGATATCAAAAAACTTTAAACTGATATCGAAAGTACGTTCCCTAATGAGTAAAATGGCATCGATAACTTTTAAAAATAAAACGAGAAATATCTAGAAATTTACATCAAACACTCCCACATATTTAAACACAGCAATGTATAACGAATTAAAGATGATTTTACGAAAGTGCAATATCACTGTTTTCAGATGGCGTCAATGGATATTCCTTTTCCGATGCCGCCGCCGCTGCAATTGCCGTCTAGCGCTGACTTAGATAACGAAGATGATAACGTTTCAACGATGCTGATCGCCTGGTACATGAGCGGATATTATACTGGTCTCTATCAAGGAACAAAAAAGTAAGTAGAGTTATATCTCGTTGAAACTGAATATCAAAGTCGCAAAATGCTCTTGATTTTAGCCCGTGTTGTCTTTTGTGAATTAGTTCGTCGGGCTACAAATAGATGGCGTTATTTACTAACTAGTTAAAAAGGATCAGTCCTGAATCACGCTGATTAAGTTTCTGCCAAAGCCATAGATGATACACTACATAACAGACATAGATTGGGAACTCGTTTTTTCTTTTTAAATCAAACAAAGCTATCGTCCTCCGCAAACAGAGCAAAAATCGATTGCTTTTATATTAATTTTTATACGTAACTTTCATATTTGTGGCAATAACATTTGAAATAACGTCATACATATACGATAACGGTTTACGATTAAAATAAATTCCTGATTTCCGCGTCTTTTTAGACCTAGATTCATTTTAATACCATTTTACAAACTACTGATTTAAATTTGTGGTTCAGTTTCCGGCAAAATAAATTTAAATTCAAAGTATTTTTTTGTGGATCATAATAATAGGTAAGTATGTTACATGAATCTTGTGGAAACAATTATGTCCCGCCCCATGGGCATACAAAATTTATATAAAGTCAAGCATTAATTTATTATTATTAGAAATCATTAGGATCATCATTTAGGATCTTAATCACTGTCGACCAACCCGCACTGGGCCAGCGTGGTCGACTAAGGCCTAATCGCCCTAATTCAGGGTAGGTACGAGCCCCTCGGTGGGGACGTATATGAGCTGTTGATGATGATTAGAAATCATTATAATTTACTATAAAACCACATTATGATACACGTTACAGTTTTAAACACTTAAAAATAAATTTGTCATTTAAAATTATAATTCATAAATTCATTTAAATTATAATAACATTTATTCACAATAAATCGACACCTGCTATGAACAACAACGTAACTCAATTTTAGCAACTAATCAGTACAGCAGTTTAAAGAGAAAAAAAAAATACGTTTTACCTATAGTTAGGTTTTTTGACTAATGCTAACTTAGAGACTGCTTGGACAGAAAATTAAGAGTAAATAAAATTATGATAAGGAATAATATTAACTTAAATTAATAATATTAACTTAATATTAACTCAAGTTACGTTGTTGTTCATAGGTGTTGTCGAAATTATTGTAGTTTAATTTTAAAATCGGTTAGGTTTGTTGTATTTCTCGGTGACTTCGGCAATTTATTATATCTGTCCCTCTTACGAAAACAAAATTTTCTATGGTGGATGTATAGCCCGCGTGACATATGACGTCACATGTTACGTCGGACCTCTGTCTAACCATCAACTTTGAAGCCTTATAACTTTGTTTTTGAGCAAGATATTTAAAAATATTTTTTATATGTTTATCTGGAACTTGAAATATTTCGATTAATGTATTTAAATAAATTGTGCATATTCCCTATTGCCGAAGAGCGTAAGAAGATTGGTTAATTCTCTTGCAAACGTATTGATATTAACTTTTGACTAACACTTACGTAATTTATTTAATTTTTAGGTCCAAGGTCAACAACAGACGAACGGAGTAACATCAAACGGTATTTATGTAAAATAGCAATAAATTTGTATTTTGTATTTATACCCCTTATTAAACTAACAAAATATGAAATAGAAAAAGATATTATTAAATTTTTCTGTGTAACAAACTATGTATATTTTGTTTTTAATATCTTTCTTCTTCTTTTTCATCGTGTGAGTTTGTTAGGTCGACAACCGACCTCTCAAACCCTAGTGTCAGTGTTATAGAGCCGCCAAAGGCCACCGACATGGCTCGTGTAACGATTAGATAGTAGCCGGGACCAACGGATGATCGTTCAATCTTGTGCTTACATAGTTAAGACGGATTGAGTGGAAATAGTTCAAAAGGATTACCACCATTGATGCCGCTAAGCACATCAATGGTGGTAATCCTGCCGCTAAGCGCGCTATAACGTGCCAAGTGGTTGCCTAATATGGTGACGTCATAATCTCATAGAAAACAAGCAAGAACGAATTTCGGCGCTGCCACTATGCCCTCTGTGGTGTAGTTGGTAAGCACGTTGGCTGCGTATAGTCGTGGGTTCAAGTCTTGCCGGAAGGTTTTTACGTTTTTGGTTGTTTTCTATGAATCTAAAATATTTAATTTTTAATAAGTTTGTCCTTTAAGACCTACGAATATAATAGAAGTCGCATTCCGTTCAAAAAATGGCCCCACGCAAAGGGCAACAAAGAAGGCGGGGCTTAAAAAGGGCAACACACGCGCTAGTTAGTCTGTCACGCACTGTATGACGGACTGCCGCTTCCGATAAAATACAAAAATACAATACAATTCAGACAAACATAGGTAATAAAATGACCTTCGGCGAGGTAAAATGGTGCAGGAGGCCCAAAAAGCCAGCAAAAAAGAAACTGGGGTAACAAACTACAAGTAAATACATTTATTTTCAGTATTCTAAATATACTTGACATAAAATAATGATGGATGGGATTATGCAAACAATAGTCAGCCAATGTCTACGGCTTATATTAATTAAGGTATAATGTCATGATACCTATATCCTATAAAAATACTTAAATAATCTCCATAATAAGTATTACTTAAATAATCTTGAATAGAAACTGTTATTTTCCGTTAGTAACCCCACTAAGTAAATTTTGAAATTATATTGATTGTGCTGCATTATTATTAACATAATATGATGAAGTTTTCTCTATAACCCAAAGTGAAAGACAATGTAAGTAAACCATACATCTGAAGTTGCCAATTTTCTTTGTTATTTTCTTTTAAAAGGCACAAGGCCAAGTCGTCTATACTAGTGGCTCTGTAAGCTGTAGACCTCGCGAGTCGCTGTATATCTCTTTATATTTGACGGAGAACCGTTGCCAGCAGGATCGCACATGGTGGATGGATCTCCGAAATAATGTAGTCTTTCCTTAGTTCAGACTTGTATTTCAACGTTAGTAAAATCACAACTCGAAAATAACAAATGATTGGCAAGATTTTAATGGATACAAAATACAATACTAAAACGTGGGAAGTTTGACACAGAGTAATGGCCTCTTCCCAAAAACAATCACACAATCACACATTTAAATGGTGATTTTAGTAAATAATTACAAAGCAATCTGATTGATATCATTAATGCAAAAATACGATAATTTTTAATTTGACTTGTTCTATCACATTTAATGCATAACACATCTACTGCACAAGTGACGCGATCCAATCACCGTTATCCGTCATGCCGTGAACCAATCACCGCGCTTGTCGGAATATGACGTGATGCCTCGGATGATGACGTCGGAATATGACGTGTAGACAGGCCAATTGGATGCGTGAACGCATCCAATTGGCCTGTCTACAGTGACGTTTCTCGTTTAAGTACTCGAGATTTGGGGCCATATTTTTCTTGGGTTTTGTTTACAATTACACTTCCATAGCTTCCTTATTCGTAGTTTAAGACAGACTAAGTCTTAGACCACAGTGTCTAAGTTTTTTTAGCAACATCCTTATTCAAAATGTGGGATTTGTTTTTGTATAAAAATTACAATCTAAGATGTACCGTACATTCAGCCTCATAATAAAACATATTAGTCACTTACTGATAATAAGAGGCTTAGATAAATGCTCGCGCGGCGCTCGCTTAGATACCGCTGGCGTAGTTGTAAAATGCGGCAACAAATACTACGCCGATTTCGGCGTACCCGAGCTCGCGCCGACGCAGTCTCATTGTAAGCAATGTGCGAGAAAGTCATACTGAGTACGAGGAGGGATCAAAAAGTAGTGAGAATGAAATAGAATATAATGACTATTGATAACTTAATAATTTATTTTTCTACATAGTCTCCGAGTCTCTCTACACACCGAGTCCCAGCGCTTTTCCAAGGCTTCAATCCCTTTAAAAAAAAAGTTTTGTCTTGGTCCTGCAAAAAGCTCTCCACGGCATCCATCACCTCGTTATCGTCTTCGTACCTGTTTCCCCTTAAGTATTCTTTCAATTTGGGGAACAGATAAAAATCGCTAGGCGCCAGATCTGGTGAATAAGGGGGGTGGTCAACCAATTCGAAGCCAGCTTGCTGAATGGCAGCCATCGCAACTGCCGACCTGTGCGCGGGTGCGTTGTCGTGATGAAACAGCACGCCCCTTCGAAGTTTCCCTCTCCTTTTCTCTTTGATGGCATTCCTCAACTTGGGAATTAAAGCTGCATAATATTGGCCTGTAATAGTGGTTCCACTCTCCAGGTAATCAATCAACAATATCCCTTCTGAGTCCTAAAATATTGAGGCCATAACCTTGCCAGCCGATGCCACGGCACGAAACTTCGGGGTCGGTCATGATGGCCGTTTCCATTGCGAAGATTGCTGTTTTGTCTCAGGATCAAAATGATGGACCCATGTTTCGTCCATTGTTACGAAACGAGACAAAAAGTTCAGAATATTCTTGAAACTTGTCCAACAATATCTTCGAAATGTCAAGTCGATTTTGTTTCTGACTGTCGGTTAACATTCTCGGCAACAGTTTCCGCAAGATGGGTTCTTGCGGAAACTGTTCTCATATCCAAAGATTGTTTCAATATGAAATGCCCGTTTCTTGAATTAAGTATCGGATGGTCAATACAATTTTCTCGACTTTCGCAACATTTTCTTGGGTGACTGACGTCGATGGACGGCCGCACGGTTCGTCTTCCGTGCTCGTTCTCCCTACTCGAAATTGAGAAGCCCACCTTGCGACAGTAGAATACGGCGGAGCAGACTCTCCTAATGTTGCCTTCAAATCGCAATGAATTTCTTGAGTCGTCAACTTTTTTAAACAGAGGTATTTAATAACGGCTCGCACTTCGTTTTTCTCCATTTTTGAGAACACGTTCCGACACGAAGCAAACAAATGACTACATTCAGAAAAAAAACAAAAGAGAATCGATTTTTTCAAATATGTATGTGAGCTATGCCTGCCAGTAGTTTTTTTCTTACCAAGGAGTATGTCGTTCTCACTACATTTTGATCCCTCCTCGTATTTTATTAAATACTAGCTTTCCGCTCGCGGTTTCACCCGCGTTTAATGAGTTTTCCCGTAGAAATGAAGTGTTTTCCCGCGGTAAAAAGTAGCCTATGTCCTATACCAGGACCTCACCTATATGTGTGCCAAGTTTCATCCCGATCCGTCCAGGGGTTCAAGCGTGATTCGGCAACAAACATCCAAACTTTCGCATTTATAATATTAGTAGGATTGATCAAAATACGAAGTAAAATGCCAGTTTGCGTCGTGAAATTGTGTAAAAATAATACTACAAGAAATAAAAAAGACACTGGAATCACATACCATCAGCAAGTATCCTATAATTTTGAAGTTTCTACATAAAATATCATGAATCATAAACGCCATTTAGTGTTGCCGCCTATACAAAAATAGTTCCCCGTGGTCAGCCCGTGGTTCATTTTTTATGGTATGTGAATTTATTGTTATTATATTTTATTTTATTATCTAACTACTATTTATTTATTATTTAAGGGGCTACCTGACTGCGCACTAGCGCCACTTCGAAAAAAAATCATAACTCCGAAAAAACTAAATATATTAAAAAAGTGGACGATCATTTTAAAGTGTAGGTACTTTAGTATTTTTAGAAATACCGAATTTTATAAAATCTTATACAGTAGCGAAAGTGCTAAAAACGGCCGTTATTAGCACTTTTGCTATCTGTTACTACAATTAACAATAGATAACTGAATTTATCAATTCTAAAAATACAACAAGACTAATGAAACAATTTGATCGTTCATATTTTTGATATTTTGTGTTTTCACTAAGTTATGATTTTTTATCCAAGTGGCGCTAGTGTTCACATAGGGTACCCCCTTAAGAAATTCCCGTGAAAAGTGGGTTCTGTCGTGGAGCAGAACAACCAATTATTTATTTAGTAACTCATTGTATAAAATAATTTTCCTAATTTTTAATTCGGGTAACAATTAAGCAGCTGGCAGCACAATTTTTCACGCACATCGTATTTCCTCCGAGCTTGCATCCTTCCAATTTGTCATTGTTGAGTTGCCGCATTCACGGAGCTGTTGTTTTTAGATATAAAATGTACTCGACTGACTTTTTAATAATTTTAACTGAAAACGGATAAAAAAATAAAAATAATAATAATATAAATAAATTCTTATCTGTTTTATTTATTTGCTTAATATCTTCTAGTTTTCACACCTTTTTGGGGCGCTTTATGCCCCATTTTAAGAAGTGCTATGAAACATCTCTCCCGAAGTCTCAAATTCGAATTGAGCTTAACTTTTCGAAAAGTATTTTATTTTGTGAGTTAGTATCAAGTATCAATCGATATGTCGCAATCCAGTGATGAAGTTTGTGTCGTATTGGATTCAGATTCTGTATCAGGATGTACAAGGTAAATATGAACTATCTTATTTTAATAGTAATAATTAGATTGTTTTAGTTAAAATATTTTTTAATTCAGAGTGGAAGTTAGTGGAGTTACTCAGAGTGGAACCTTTTACGATCGGTTCAAAAGGTATTAGCCAGAACCTTAAAACCTAATGTATAAAAAAAAACTAATATATATTTTTTTTAATTTACTTTTTTATTATTTAATATTCAAATTACGATGATTCTTGTATTTAATTATCCAAGTATTTAAAATTGTATTTAAATAAAGTTTTACACGCACTAAATAACTTTGTATCTCTGTAGTTAGGCTCTTTTAAAAACTAGAAGCATTATTTCATATTTTTGAGCGGTTAGCGCGAAAAAGTTGTTAGGCCAAATATTTTCCATCGGGGAATCAGCCAATCAAATCATCATGGGCAGTTTCATGACAAATATTTCCTAAGGAGTTTTAGATTCAATATCGAGTCATTTTATTAAAACATAATGTTAAGTTTCTAATAACAATCTAAGATTAATTTAATAATAATACGTAGTAAACTTCCTTATAGATATTTGTAATAAAAAGCCAGAAGAGCTAGACGCGCGGCTTTATGTTTTGAGCAGTTAGGTTCAGAGTCAGTCATTTGGCGCGTATTATAAATACCTTAAATAAGTTTGTTAGAACATGAAGAATATTTATCTTTGCGTATTTTTAGCCCTGCTGCTCTCTCAAGTCGTCGCGTATTAAAAACGCCTTCTCACTTGAAACCAAATGACAGGTTTCGTCGTCAATTAAAATCGCCTCCGTTTCATCAATGAGGGATTTTCTTAAAAATAATAATTCTAATTAAGACGATAGATAGCGCCAGGTGTACTTCGTGGATCTTTTTTTTTTTAATCCTTTTATGGTCCTGGGTGACTCACCGGATTTCTTCGGATCCACGAATCGTCTACGCCATCTACCGAAGTTTTATGAACTATATGTTTTATTTGCTGTCGGAAAATCCCCCATTGAAAATGCCTCCACTCAAATCCTGCCTGAAGAGACGACAAGAACATGAAGAGAAAAATGATTGGCTGCAGAGCGAACCCAAGCGGTGGAGGAGTGAAGTGACGTCACGCGATAGTGAAGAGACTTACATACAGCTGTTACAGCAGAAATATAAGCAGAAGTAAGTGGCGCTGTCGTTATTTGCCATCTTCTTCTTCTTTGCGTGTCGATGACAAATTGTCTTTCTATCCCAGAACTTAGCCACTTCGACTGCACTATTTGTGGCGTCCATTAAGTCCTGCTGCGAACAGGTGACAGGGCATCAGTAACAAAATTCCGCAGCAATAGAAGACATTTATCTTCTTGGTATATATATCGGCTGCGCAATGTATTTCGAATTGTAATTGTAAATTGCAAGTTTTATTAAATAGGCCCCAGTTCTTATATGCGTTGTTTTACGGAACTGCAAAAACTTGCTTGGTCTGATTTAGATTACATAAGAACATAGAGTATATTTGATTTTTCATACTGTAATCTACTTATCGTGTTGGCAGTGAGGTCGACAACCGACCTCACAAACTCGTTAGTGTCCAGAGTGAGAGAGCCTCCGAAGCAAACAAAAAAAAAAACAGACGTACACACAAAATCACATGATTTATGTAAAGAATGTTTTCAGTAGATAATAAGATACATAATAGTAGATAATAGATTTTAAAATAATTGTTTGCATCTTTTATTATTTTAAAATAAATTAAATATTGTTTCAATTAATAAATGCGGTCACCTGTGCCTGTCACAACCTTATCTGTATTTTTTTTTTAAATGGCCAAACACCTACGTGGCGCCGGGGGCGTTTCCACCCTCACGTGGTTGAATTTCCCGTAGTCCGCACTAAACGTGGCGCCGGGGGCGTTTCCACCCTCACGTGGTTGAATTTCCCGTAGTCCGCACTAAACGTGGCGCCGGGGGCGTTTCCACCCTCACGTGGTTGAATTTCCCGTAGTCCGCACTAAACGTGGCGCCGGGGGCGTTTCCACCCTCACGTGGTTGAATTTCCCGTAGTCCGCACTAAACGTGGCGCCGGGGGCGTTTCCACCCTCACGTGGTTGAATTTCCCGTAGTCCGCACTAAACGTGGCGCCGGGGGCGTTTCCACCCTCACGTGGTTGAATTTCCCATAGTCCGCACTAAACGTGGCGCCGGGGGCGTTTCCACCCTCACGTGGTTGAATTTCCCGTAGTCCGCACTAAACGTGGCGCCGAGGTCGTTTCCACCCTCACGTGGTTAAATTTCCCGTAGTCCGCACTAAACGTGGCGCCGAGGTCGTTTCCACCCTCACGTGGTTGAATTTCCCGTAGTCCGCACTAAACGTGGCGCCGAGGTCGTTTCCACCCTCACGTGGTTAAATTTCCCGTAGTCCGCACTAAACGTGGCGCCGAGGTCGTTTCCACCCTCACGTGGTTAAATTTCCCGTAGTCCGCACTAAACGTGGCGCCGAGGTCGTTTCCACCCTCACGTGGTTGAATTTCCCGTAGTCCGCACTAAACGTGGCGCCGAGGTCGTTTCCACCCTCACGTGGTTGAGTTTCCCGTAGTCCGCACTAAACGTGGCGCCGAGGTCGTTTCCACCCTCACGTGGTTGAGTTTCCCGTAGTCCGCACTAAACGTGGCGCCGAGGTCGTTTCCACCCTCACGTGGTTAAATTTCCCGTAGTCCGCACTAAACGTGGCGCCGAGGTCGTTTCCACCCTCACGTGGTTGAATTTCCCGTAGTCCGCACTAAACGTTTTGCGTCGTCTTTTTTGGTGCGTACAGCACGAGAGTGGAATGCTCTTCCGGCGTCTGTGTTTCCGAAGTCTTATAATCTTGGTGTATTCAAGGCAAGAGTGAATAGGCATCTTTTGGGTGAGCGTGTATCATCTTCGACCTCGTCATCACTTTCCATCAGGCGAGACTGGTCAAACGCGAACCTATTTTACATTTAAAAAAAACCTACGTGTTAGGCCACGCAAAGTGTAGGGTTCAGTAAGGTTTCATAAGAAATAAATAGTATTTTCTTAAATACATTTTATTCATGCTTTTACTTTAACTACAATAAAAAATAAAAATGATGTTATTCAATTTAAAATAAATTAAATTATGCCTCCTGATTCTGTGTAAAAACTATGTACAAAATATACACTTCGATTTTTTTTTTCTTTTGAACTGTCATTAACTTTTATTTTTCTGTTTGTTTAAACATCTGGATAAATTTTATTATTTTAAAACAAAAGTAGCATCACAGGTTGACAACATTTACCTACTGGGTAAAATTAGAAATAAATTCAATAATACTTTTTCAATTAATAAATGCGGTCACCTGTGACAACCCTATCTGTATTCTTAAATATTAAAAAATGGCAAAGCACACTAATCTGGCATTTGAACTCTAGAAAACAATATTTACAACAAAAAAAAAACAGTATTCCTGTAGGTATTGTCGGACCATTGGCCAGTCTGACAATATTTACAATCCTCATAATTTACAAATAAAATAATTCGTTTTATTCTTATTAACGAAACGTTTCGAGTCTGTTCGATATTCGAGTCACGCTTCGCAATACAAAAAATACCATCAAAAGGCCATTCTTAGCGAATATTCTTGTAAAGATAAGACTTTATGGATGCAACTTAGAAATTACTGGGTTTGATAAAAAACGAATCAAAATTTTTACAGATTCCATTATGACTAGGAGAAGAATAAAACATTGGAAACAGATTACTCTAACTAATTAAACAACGTGTCTTAAAATTTATAAGCATTTTGATTTGTTCTGTCCATGTTTTTACTTTATACGTGCACTTGCACGCTAGTGTGAAAATTAAGTACGCGGTTGTTATTTTCACAATTTCAGGGATTGGTAGATCATATCATTCGCAAACTCCAAATGTCTGACAGCGTGACAAAAAAAAAAGACGGGACGATCTGCTACTATAATCCAATTTGAATTCTGGAACTTAAAATTATGTTTTAAACGATAGCACTGTATGTAGTTGTTAAATTATATTTGTCCTATGATCATGGCCCGATTTAGGCTCCCCCTAACTGGAATTTGCGAACTCAGAGATTCGACTTGGGGCCAACTGTTTTCACGAAATCGTGCAGAAAAAGCGGCAGGTATTTAGCTCTCGCCGTTTATTCCTGTATTTAAATTTGAGAGATTTAAAATATTTGAAAATGTGTACAATATCGATTAAAACATTGTACGGCACGCTATAGCTCAGATTTACTGAGCTTGCGCGTGTCATGGCTGCGTCAGAGTCGTCGTAAAGTCGAATCCGTCGCCGTCGTAGACCATAATGAGGGATTTTCTGACAGCTCTTAAAAAATAAATATAAATCCCCCATTAGGTGGGAAAAAAGCTCAAATGCAAATCTTACTTTCCATCGTGTCCCAATAAAACCTCAACTATCAAACCCAGATTACTGACCTACCAACCTCTCTGTGTAATTAAAGGCGGCGCTAGTAGTAATATAAAATACGCGACAGTTCTGAAAGTTGTCATTTTTTTCCGCTACTTTGAAATGTCAATTTCCAGGCGTAGTTCCAATTATGGCCATTTCACAGATAGGTACGCGTCTGTAAGTTCAAATTCGTACGGCCTTTAAATATTTAGTTCACAAAACATCCGCAATATAGCGGTCGTCTCGTTGTTCGATTCAGACCAGGGTGCTGAGTTCGTGTGTGTCGTGGCTGAGGTCTATCGTGGCTGGTGGCACCCCTGGAGTAACTGCCCCTTCACCGGGAGGCGTGCTGGTTGGAGGCCTGTAAAATAAAATAGTATAAAGTAAAATTAAGTTTTCGTAAGTGGAGAACAAGAGAATCTCGTCTGTCACGTTTCCATAAATTAATAGTCATCAAAGTCAATTTAGTACAGTTTAACTTGCAGTACGACAAGTGTACTTTTTTATGTAGTTTATTAATTAATCCTTCCCTCCTCGGTGGGAAGGTAAATAAACTGTTTATTAAAGCTACTCACCTAATAATATAAGGCCCGCCTTGTTGCAACAACGTGATAGGATACGGCGCAGCGCCACCCATACTGTGAAAACTCAGATTCGCCATCCCTGTATTATTCAAATGTCCGTTGCCTAGCAATACGCCATTTGATGTATTCAATCCGCCATTTTGTGTGGCGCTGGTAGTGTTTAGCTCTTGTTGTCTGAAAGCCTTGACGAGGTTCGTTTTCTCTTTCTGCCACACGAAGACGTTGTGGACCATCGCGCAGCCGCAGAAGACTATGCCGACGCCGATGAAGACTGAAGTCACAATCGCTGGTGTCGAGTGGAACTGGATGAAGGTGTACAGGATTATTCCTGGAAAAGAGAAAAGGCGTTTGTTAAGAAAGTAGTGCAAAACTTGTTAAATTCATTGCCATGCGAGATTCTGGGGAGTGCGGTTACATCCGTAGAACAACGATGCAATGGTAGTTTTAATTGGTAGGGGTCGTCATAGAGCGTCGGTGTTGAATGTGTAGTGACTAGGGCCGCTGTCTTCCGTTCGGGAGACACGGGTTCGATCCCCACATGGCTGAAATGATGATGAGGGGGTCTTAGGCAAAAAACAAGCCACGTGGCGATCGTAGCTATTTCAAATTCAAATATTTATTTCGGTAACTTAATCCTAGTGTACAATAATCTGAGATTGGAGTTTCCAAAATTTGCTTGTATGAGAAAGCTCCGCTCTTCCAAAAACAAGAAGCAGGTAGGCTTAAGATTAGGCTATTTGCTAGATAGAACGTGATAGGAAAATAACGCTAAACCTCGGGGGTACGTAAACCTATGAAACTGAACAACTTTTGTTCCAGAAGTTCCACAAAAAAAAACTTTTCATACAAACTGATCAGCTGATGGAATCAGTCTGTATTGTTAAGGGGCTACCTGGCTGCGCACTAGCGCCACTTCGAAAAAAAATCATAACTCCGAAAAAACTAAATATATTAAAAAAGTGGACGATCATTTTAAAGTGTAGGTACTTTAGTATTTTCAGAAATACCGAATTTTATAAAATCTTATACGATGTAGTAAGAGATAGCGAAAGTGCTAAAAACGGCCGTTATTAGCACTTTCGCTATCTGTTACTACAATTAACAATGGATAACTGAATTTATCAATTCTAAAAATACAACAAGACTAATGAAACAATTTGATCGTTCATATTTTTGATATTTTGTGTTTTCACTAAGTTATGATTTTTTATCCAAGTGGCGCTAGTGTTCACTTGGGGTACCCCCTTAACCGAATTTTATTGATCACTAGTGGTGTCCATAGAGCGCATGCGCACAACACTAGTGGGGAGACTTTGACAGATGGTCTCGGTGCTCTCGTGCCAATTTGGTAGCTCTGGTGGAAATATAATAATTACGTGTGTAAGATGGTTTTCTACATATAATCTACTATAGTATGAACATAAAAAAATTGTGATTTCAAAAAGATGTGGAACCAAAGTTGTTTAGTTTCATGAGAAAGAAAGAAAAACGATTTATGCAAGGCATCGCACATTATGAGCTGACCACCACCCGAGAGGTTTTGCGTTATTTCGCTAATAGAAAAATATAGTATTTTTTTCCTAAAGTATAAGAAGAATATTTAAAACCCACCTGTTAAAAACACCGGTATTGATATAAAGAAGCCTCCAACTGCACAAACCCTCGTCACAGCCGATTTCTGCAGGTATTTGTTTGACCTGGAAACCAAAACATACATCGGTTAACCTTTCGCGCCAAATAACATAACCTACTTGCTGGGGGCCGTTTCACGAAGCTACAAATTACAAGCACAATTCGATGTACATTGCGTAGACAGTGAGATTAAAACGATAAGGCCTACTGTTTAGGCGAATTAACTACGCAATGAATATCAAATTGTAACTTGTTGCTTCGTGAAACGGGGCCCTGGTCCTTCGAGCAAGTATGCATTTTGTTTTGGTTCGGATTTCGAATGAAATAAAAAGAAAATGGCAGAATTGAGCGGCGGTGGTGCAGCGTTTAGGGTCACTGCTTCCCGTCCGCGAGGCGCGGGTTCGAACTTCACCATGTAACAATGTGTTTTAGAATTTTATCTTACGGTGAAGAAAAACATAGTATCTAAGAGAGGAAACATCCTAGGAAAAAAATCAAAGGTTTTGTGTGTAAGTCGATCAACCCGCATTGGGCCACCGTGGTCGCGATCGCCCTAATTCAGGTAGGCTCGAGCCTCTCAGTGGGGACGTATATGAATGAGCTGTTGACGTGAGCAGAATTCGCAACTTATAGACAGAGTCGTCGTATTTTGTATTATTTGGGCAAATATTGTGTTTACGTCTTGTTAAACCTTTTGAGTAGGCAAATAGACGGTCATGTGACCGTGTCAAAGATTTTTATCTTTGGCAACAATGCGTGCTGAACTTCAAGCTGCTAATTGGTGTAAAGGTTTATGCAGCTTAGAATAACCTAGGCCTAAATCTTGTGTTTGTTTGAATTAAAAGAGTGCGCCTACGTAAACACTTGGGAGTCTTGGTAGACACCGAATTCGATTTCTTTTAGGAATCAGTTTTGGGTATTGATAGCATTTTTATTAGCTCGTGTAATTATTATCGATAATTATCAAACCCGTGTAGACGTAGACGTTGAGACGACGACGGTTGTGATTGATTTAAGAACTTACGTCAAAATTTTCATTTTTTAAATTGTTATATATTATGTGTGTTGATTTAATTGAAGATCTTATGAAATTCTTATAAGAAATCTGCCAAGGATCTGGCTGTCTATTTATTTAAATACTCAATATAATAATGTTTAAATACGCTAAATACAAAAGCCTTTACCCAAATGTGGATACTTAAAAAACATTACAACAATTACTGTTGTAATGCGTAAAAAACACTGGTATAAGTTGACCAGTTGTCCCCAAACTGTCTTGCGCAGGAGTCAATAATTATTTAAGAAACCGAATCGACAAAACGCGTCGAATCGAATCGTATTGGAAACGAGTTTGTAAGTTCGCGTGTAACGGATTCCGCACCTGTTCTTTCGTGTTATGCTGAGGTATTAAAAAAGATGTTCTGCATATTAGATTTTTGATACTAACCTTCTTAGCACGTCATTTTCATCTTATTGTATGAGTTTTAAAATCGACCTCATCGAAAAACAATTTCCCTAAATAATAGCCGGGACGGGACCAACAACGGGTTAACGTGCCCAGGAGTAGAACAATAGGCAAATAAAAAAAAAACAATAAAAAAGGTTATTCTAACTGTACTTGGTGAAGGACAAAAGTTAAGCGTGTGTCCTTTGGATGATTTTTATCTGAAAAGGACTACATATTCATGATTATAATGACGCACTTCGAGCAACTATAGAAATATAAACACATCTCGAGTTTTATAATTATAGAGATTACTCGTCGTACCAAATTCAAGTAGTATAGTACAAGTAAATCCATGATATCATATAAAATTTAGTCTGCAATATTTCCACTGTAGTGACCGTTACATGTCTCTAATCTGGCTTGCGACTGGTTTCCGCAGAGTAGCATAGCGACTGCATGTCAGTGGCGGATCCAGGTTCGCCTTTAGGGGGGCTCACGGTCAATTTTGTCCCGATATTTTAGTAAATCAGAACAAGTTCCGAATTTTGTAAAAAACTAAACAATGTTGTACAACTAAGAAATTATACATTATATTACGCACAGTTCGATTTCACATACAAGTATTTAGTGCATTCTGAAACTTTATTATTAATTTATGCTTTGTCATGATAATTATGTAGGTTAGTTAGCTGCCCAAGTATATAAAGTCTTATCTAGAAATATAAATAATCTACTGAGAAAACTTCATCAGTTTCAAGTGGCCTGTATAGCTATTTCTCTAGCAGACTGTATCTACAAATTTTTGTTGTTTTTGGGGGTGGGGCTTAAGCCCCCTAGTCCCCCCCTCTGGATCCGCTACTGCTGCATGTCACTGACACTGTAAAGCTGTTCCGTCAGGTCTGATGGCTAGCATCCTCGACGGCCCTGCCTCCGATGCTGTCATTGATTACAGCATTAATAGCATCCGTTGTCACATTAATTCAGCTTCGTGTTGTTATATTTAGTCGTATGATGAAGTTGATAAGAGCTGGCTTGAGTTTTTTTGCGATCTTTACTGGTTGTGACCACTTCTAAAAACTTAAGACTTTTATGAATCTACCAATATTTGTAGGGGGTAAAGTTGACACTAAACACTCTAGTTGTAATCCCCATTCATTTGCATATATTTGAAACTTATAATTTGACACACAACAGTAATGTAGAGACAAGTAAGAGGTTAAAGTCAAAGTCAAAGTCAAAATAATTTATTTCCATAGGATGTTATTACATCACTTAGATCCGTCATTACATTTTTTTGGGTGAGTTCACTAACACAATGGCGGAATCTGTGGAGAAGAGGGATGGCGTAAACAAATCCTAGGCCTTTGCCGTTGACAAATAAAGCTCTTGATATTTAATCTGTAGATATACGAATAAGTATGTATGTATAGTCGATTTTCATTCATTAACGCTTGTCTTCTGACAACCTATTACGGCCCCGTAGTCTAGTCGGTAATATGCCCGCCTTCGAAGCACAGGGTTGCGGGTTCGAATCCAGATGAGCACTTGTGTTTGCCTTGTGTCTGGATGGTACAAGCCTTGCTCAGTTTGTGATCAGATGGCCGTGTGTGAGACGTCCCCACATATTTATTATTATTGATTTATTAAGATTAGACAGTAGACCCGTTACTAATTTAGCACAGCTTTGTAGTTAAAACAACAAGTAAAGTGTGCACTAATGCCATTGACCTTTTTTTGATATGAACAGGCAAGTCACCACTAGTTAATCAAGTTAAAAGGGTAGATTATTAATTACTGCCCTATGCAGCAGGTAGATAAGTAATATTAGTACCCCCAGTAGTGACTTGCAGGAGTATGTTTATCAACGGTTTTACCAGTTGCTCTGGCAACGGTCGCGTGGTTCTGTGGTCACACTTGGGTGGTTGAGGGGTAAATGGGATTGTCAACTGTTATTTAAAGGACATGGCTATGAAAAATAAACATTCAAATAACACAAAATATGCTTCGTGTATTTTTTTAATGTAATGTCTAATTTAAATAAATAAATTAATAATATAATAATTATTTATAAATAGTGTACATATCGATTTATTAGATTAGAATGACAGAGACAACAGACAAGATTGCGTTTCTCTGCATTAATTCGTTTCTTCTGCTACGAATTCGTTTCTCCAATTCGTAGCAGAAGCTACGAAGTTGAGAGACTTTTCATTATCATTTACCATCTAAGTTATTTGCATATCTACATGCTTTTACGTGGTGCATTTTCTTATGTTAGATTAGGCACGAATCTAGGTTTTCACTTATAATTATTGTTGTACTCGTCATCTGAAAAATTCGTAGCAAATTGCTACGAACTACGAACTCTAGGTTTATGACCAGAATTTAAGGAACACATTAATACCTATAATATAGAAGTATGTATTTATTTATTTATCTTTTTTTCGATCTTTTTATCTTTAGAGCATCGGTGGTCTAGTGGTTAGGGCCGTTGCCTCCCGTCCGAGAGACGCTGGTTCGATCCCCACCACGTTTTTTTTTAAATCTAAAATAGGTTCGCGTTTGAGCACAGTCTCACCTGATGGAAAGTGATGACGAGGTCGAAGATGATACACGCTCACCCAAAAGATGCCTATTCACAATTGCCTTGAATACGCCAAGACTATAAGACTCCGGAAACACAGACCGTACCAGTGTTTTCGAATTTCGAATTCATTATGTACGTTTATTCGACGCTCTAAACGGTAAAGGAAAACATCGTGATGCAACCTGCACACTCCTGCGAAGAAATTCAAAGGTTGTGTGTGATGCCGACCAACCCGCACTGGGCCAGCGTGGTCGACTAAGGCCTAATCGCCCTAATTCAGGGTATGCTCGAGCCTCTCGGTGGGGACGTATATGGGCTGTTGATGATGATGTATTTATTTATATACTTTCTGAAGATGAACTAGGCCTTTAATTAGAATATTGAAGGAAAATATTCGTAGATAATAAACGAAACAAAAATCCGTCTACGCTTAGGGCAACTCAAGAAGCAGCAAATTAAATTGCAATTACTCTATCAGAGCCAATCTGCATACTGAACTAATTACCCATTATAAAGCTCAAGTGCGAAGGTTGGCAGAAGGAACATTCTGTGAGAATGGGAACCGAAACAACAGATTACATCTTCAAGCTCGACGCTCGTACGTTGTTATAAGAGCAGGTAAAAGCGCTTGTAAAATGTTTAGGGAGACCACATGGCATGATTTTGATTTGTGATTTGTATGTATAGAACATGGCCCGAGATGAGACGTCCAGGTGTAAACGTATCCTCGAATGGATACCGTCGTGGGGAGAAAAGCGGCCACAAATGCGCTGGAAAGATGACATAAAAGTCGCGGGCTGGAATTGGATACGAAGAGCGCAACATAGAGAGGAATGGAGAAAGTTGAAGAAGGCCTACACCAAAATGGTTGAAAAGGGCTGAAGAAGAAGAAGATGTATAGAAAATGATACATTTTGTACACAATATAACCATAAAATTTATTAATCCATCAACAGCTCATATACGTCCTCACGAGGAGCTCAGGACGATCAGGCCGTAGTCGTCCACGCTGCGCTGGCCCAGTGCGGGTTGGTCGCCGGAGACACAACCTTTGAATTTCTTCGCAGGAGTGTGCAGGTTACCTCGCGAAGTTTTCCTTCACACATACCACAACCATAGATTGAATAAACAGTAAATATGTATCGGGAATGTTTAACTAAATGTATATATTAATTATATATAATATCATAATTATTAGCCAACTTAACATTAGCTGTAAAAGATGGGCTACAAGAATGTAGGTGACAGTATTAATAATAAAATTTTAAAGTCTAAATTTTCCTGTTCTATTCAAACAGCTACCTTAAAGGTTAACCATATTACTTATTTATGAAAATCGATTTATTTTATTAGTAGTTATGTATAGATACCAATTTAAACGTAGGTGTTGTCTGTCACATTATAATAACCACAAAAAACAAAGTGTTTCGATAGGTCTGTAGGCCAATTCCTTACTTGGGAGCACAAGGAAATGGTGAATCAATTTAAAATTAAATTAGCTGTTGTATCTGTGTTAGACAATTTTTATTTAATTCTTAATGTTTGATCTGATCGTGAAGAGGTGGGATTTTATGATTGTGATTTTAAACACTTTATAGATACACTAATGATCTTAAGCACATAATTTATTGTAAATAACCTTATTTATAAGCTAAAAATATGAGTATGTAGAAACCTGTTTTGATTTGCTTAATGTTATTTATTGTGTGCTGTAAATAAGGTAAATGCATTGTTATTTTCATTCGGTATATAATATAAACACTCTTGACCGGGAGTTACAAATCACAGCAATAAAAGGTACTTTATCTGGCACTCTATTGTTTGTTAAAATATCATAACAGATAACTAAAATACGATATCAACATTACATCTGATTAGACTGCTCAGTTTTAACCGACTTTCCGCTGCGCTTGCGTTGCCGATGCCGCCATTTACGATCGTCAGCTGTTAGTTCCAACCGGTTTTAGATTCAGCCAGCATCAACTCTGGACAAATTCCGAAGTAACAGCTACGTGCTTACGTACTATAAGGTGGTATTTGTTTGTGTATTTGATGTGGACATTCTTGTGGAGGGAAGGTGGATGTACTAAGCGCCTGGCGTGAGGTTATTTTTGCGTGGGGGGAGAAATGACTTGGTTTGTCGATGGCGTAACCACGACCAAACAGTCGAGTTATAAATTTTTAATTAGTCAACCATTTTGGAACATTATTTTGTAGTTTGTCTCATGTTTCGTTCAGTGGTGGATCTATTTTTATAGACAGCCATGTCTGTTTTCTTATCCTAGCTAATGACGGACGGACGAACTCTGCACTTACCGAGCTAGAGTATTTGCAAGTGTAGATTCTAGTAACTATGTTAGTTATCCTGCCAGAGTGCAGTAGGTTAAAAGGTTAGGTGGCACGTTCTGCACTTTCTATTGTTCATTCTGGACCTGTTACTTTTCATGAGCTCCTGGTAACTTTATAGTCTTTTGTGTTCGCTCGCACCTAGACTAAGTTTCAGTATCAGTAATTGTGTTAAAACAAAATAGCAAGTAGTGTTAAAATTGATATTAGTACGAATATGTCATGTGAATACTGTGAATGTAATAGTGAGAGCCTGACAGAATTAGATTCTTCGATACGAAAAGTATAGGTAGCCCAATTAGCGAAGACCAAAACAAGAAAAAATTTGTTGGAATGGAGAACACTAAACACAAGTCTCTTACGGTGAAGGAAAACATCGTGATGAAACCTGCACACTCCTGCGAAGAAATTCAAAGGTTGTGTGTGAAGTCGACCAACCCGCACTGGGCCAGCGTGTTCGACTAAGGCCTAATCGCCCTAATTCAGGGTAGGCTCGATCCCCTCGGTGGGGACGTATATGAGCTGTTGATGAAACACAAGTCTATCTAATTTGAACCGTAAATAAAACAATACCAGTTCTAAACAAAATTTTGAAGAAGTGAGAAATAAATTACACAGTTTATGTTCAAAACAATAAGCCATTAATTATGGTTCTCCGTAGCGAATCAAGTAATGCTGATGGAAAAGCATTTTAGATTTCCGTAGCGAATCTCTTATCTTCTGTTCGGAAGATTGTTAAGCTGAAACCCAACTAATACATGCATTGCATTGCTGGTCAAATTAGCTTATTTTTAATATTTCATTTTTCAGTTTTTTTCCTTTAATTCCAGTAACTTTACTATGAAAAATAAAATAAAAACGTGGTTCTGACGTCACGCCGTGCTATGACCGATTGTATACCTCTATAAAAATTAGTCATGAGTGATAACTTTTAAATTATGTAAAGTTAGTTACGGTTCAGGTTTACGAATAAAGAAAGGTACCTATTTAGTACGAGTACATACTTACATTATACACACACATACACATCAACAGATCATATACGTCCCTGCCGAGGCGCTCGAAGCCTACCCTGGAGTAAGGCAACCAGGCCTTAGTCGGCTACGGCCCAGTGCGAACTAGCCGACTTTGTTACGACGACGTTTTCCTTTACCGTAAGAGCGTCGAATAAACGACGAATTCGCATTTCTAAAACACATTGGTACGTGATGGGTATCGAACCCGCGTCTCCCGTTTAGGAGGCAGCAGCCCTAGCCAATACACCACCGAAGCTCTTCACTATAATTTACTCGCAGTAACAAATGTAAATAAATCTGTCGGTTGTAAATCAGTCAGTTGGTTTGTCCGTTACACCGACTAGTTTGGGCCGCGGGTTTGTCTACCTGCTTCCATTCAAGGCCGCAAGGTGCATCAATGCCGTTTGTATGCGCTACTATTTGTACTCACTTTTCTCTCGTGTGAACTCACTTCTGTTTACTTTTATTTAGTAACTTTATTCCTTAACTGCATGTCTTTCTGGCATGTATGCCAATGTGGTTATATAATGGTTGGTGACATAATATATTCATGGATCTTAGCAAAAACATTTGGTAAAAAATAGAACAAACATCACTTCAAGGTACCCACTTATTATAAATTGTTACGAAAACATAACAACACGCAAGTATTATAAATAGTTGTTTTAAAAAGTAGTACTTATAAAAGTCTACTATAGAAATTAGAAAAAGTATGTGATGTGTGAAAAAGTGTGTAAAAAAAGCGCCAGTCATTCTTTGCCATTCTCACCTATGACTTTCAAGTGAGATTTAAAGTAAACAAATCTAGCCCGTGGTAGCTCTACAACCCAAGATAAAATTCCTTTGCAACTTTATTTTAGACATGCTTACATCATTGTAATCTTCGAAAATATTTAAGGAATTTCACTTTTTTGCACTTAATGGCTTTATATTTATTGCATTCCATCGGAATATCAAGCAATAAAATGATAAACTTATTAGTTCTTAAACATCTTATATCGTCGGTGTTTTGTAGAAAGGGCGAGGAGTTAACTTATTTTTACGCTTATAACAAAGAGATAACTATGTTAACAATTATACCGTAGATAGTTAAAAACCGTCATTGAAACTAAAAAATAGCTGTCCTGTCAAATTATTAAAAAGCGCTTTCGCCCTTTCTACAAAACACCGACGATATTAACACTATTTCCAGATCTCACTCGAATAACATAGATTTAAGTTTTTCCTTTCATAAATTTAAAAATTTGTTAAAAAAATATTTTATATCCGTCCACTCGGGCTGGACTCGTTTCTGTCGTGTAGTTTTAAAAATTAGATGCCACTATGCCCTTCGTGGTGTAGTTGGTAAGCACGTTGGCTGCGTATAGGCTGAAGGTCGTGGGTTCAAGTCCCACCGGAAGGTATGTTTTTGGTTGTTTTCTATGAATCTAAAAAATATTTAAAAATTAGTTTTAAATTTAATGTTTTTTACGCATGCTGTGCTCACCACAGTTCCACAGTTCTTCTCCACAGAGGGCGTACACGTGTAGTGAACGTGCCAACCAGGGACAAACTTCTTCGCGAGCTTTGACGTCGAAAAATTATCTTGTTAAATCTTACTTCGAATAAAGACATTTTTATCTTTTATCTTTATCTTTTTTTTTGGAGCATTAGGTTTTATGATAAGATTTTTTTTTAATGAATATGAAATGTAACCAATGTTGGTGTGCTAAATAAATAAATAACAATTTTGTGACTTAAATATACTTTGATTACCGAAATGAATGTAAAAAGACTTAAATACTTTACTTTTTTTACTTTACTTTAGTTTCCATTTCTTTCTTTTTATATACTTTTATTATATTATTATTATTTTAATAAAAAAATCTACTACAGCGTTGAGCACTTTAATTCCCTACATCGGGAATGCCATGGACATTGAACACACATAGAAACAGACACAAATAACAACCGGAGATCAAACCCTGAACCCACAGAAGGCAGTTATTCCACCAACTAGGCCATACAGGTATTCAAAACGCAGCTAAAAAGAAAAAAAAAACAACAATGTTCGAACCAAGAACGTGCGAATTCTCCGTAGTAAGCACCTTCGCAAACCATAGCACACATTATTTTTGTTATCCTTTTCTTTTACAAACAGAACGAACAGGACAAAATACTTACAACTACCTTATTCAAGAGCAAAATGTATATGTTATATTAGGCTCTCGACTTTACTAGCTTATGCTATTCTTGGCATGAGAATTGGTATTCTTAGAAAAAGAAACATTTGGCACCTTTGTAAGGTACAACAATGTGCACTATATTTTTTGCGAAATGCATAAAATTGTATGAAAAATTCAAGGGCCTCCAAAAATGAGTCAGCTTTGAAGATAGAATATAGGTAAGTGTAAAAGGTAGGTTTGAGCTCCTTAGAGACGTAGATGACAATATTTTATAATATAATATTAAACAATATTTTATTTAAAAAAAAAAAAGAATAATACAAGATTTACGAGTCCTGTGGAGTTTCTCCTGGCCGTTCTTCTCCACAGAAGGCGTACACTTGTAGTGAACGTGCCAACCAGGGACAAACTTCTTTTGTCCACCTAGCTTTGACGACGAAAAATCTGTCCGATCCTGTCGATCCCATCCAGTCGATTTTGCGACACAAGCATTAGGTCCATGTCAAAAAAAAAAAAAAAGACGACGAAAAATTATTTTGTTAAATCTTACTTCGAATAGTACATTACTGCCGCGGCCGCAAAATTAGTTATTGCTGGACGAGGACACGTTTAAAGTCCGAGGCGCAGGCGAGGACTTTTATTGTGTACGAGTCCAGCAAGAGTTATTGCGGCCGAGGCTTGTATAGTGCTTTTCTCTGAAATATGCGAGGAAATTACAAAATACTTAAAATATAGTGGTACCTTGAATTTAGATGTCTACTTGTGTCGCACTAAACTTATAAGTTCTAATCTTTATCGCTTTCTGCTTTGATTTCTTGAACCATTCATTGTTATAATATTTCCCCAATTCAATGATTAGTTAACTCCATCATGTAAAATAAGTAACAAAATAAATACATAGTACGATAAAAACAAAAGCGGGGAAAATTACAAACAAACCGCCATATTGTGCACTTTTCTTTTTTTTTGTTTTGTGCCAGTGTCATACAGAGCGTACAGCCAACTCAAATTACTACGAGTCGATACGATTCATATAAAATTTGAATTTAGAACATTAAAACTTATGAAGAGTATGCTATAAAAGACTCAAAAACATTTAAATTTCTGAACGAAAGTTACTTTGCTGGCTTAGGCCGTTTGAGGGCACATTGTCGGCCCCTGTTTTGTATGGGGCAATGTTTCGTCACTTCGCGTACTGTTTTTTTACAGTAATGATCACATTTTCGAGCGTGTCGGAGAAAATACATTTTTATCTTATCTTTATCTCGGTAAACCAATTCTTCCTGTAAAAAGCCTCTGTGACTTAGTAGTTGGGTTAGATGCAAAAGCTAACATTTTTAAACGAAGCAATATAGGCAATAAACAATAGACCGAAAACACAATACAACTACAAACAGACATAAATATAAAAGTCGTCATCTGTAAAAACAATAGTCTAAACCTCACAGGGAAGAGTTCCAATAAGAAAGCGGGGTAGGACACTCTTTTTACGAAGCTTCTGTAATGAAGAAAAAACTTTGATCAGATTGCTGTGATTTAGATTTAAATGTCAAACTCAAGATTGACCAAGAAATTGACGCAACTTTGCGTCAATTTGCGTCCGTTGCAGTCAGTCTTATTCAATTCATAAAAAAAATAGTAATAATATTAATAATTTAGATAGATAGTTAGAAAAAGTACACCTTTTTCCACAGATTGTTTTAATTTTCATCGTTAACTATGTGGACGTGGAATACGTCTTTCCTTGGAGGTTGGTGTTTAGAAGCCCATGATCGTGATAGTTGGCAAAATAAAGCGGGGAGGTCTTTGCCCGTCAATGGAAAACAATAGAGGCTGATAAAAAAAAGTTAAAGATAATACTTTTACGTGAAGAAGCCTCTTTCCCAGCAGTTAACCCTTTTATGTAAACGACTTAGAATCGCATGCGAAGTTATTAGGTTAAATACATTACAGACTTGCGTGCCGCACGGGCGGCTACGCCGTGCCATTATCTCAACTGTCTGAACTTGGAGTGCGTTCTTTTATTTAAATTATTACCTTTTATATAGTCTGCTTGTGTAGATTGGAAAGCAGTATTATAAACGAAGACATAAACGGTTTACTTACTATTATTTTAATGTTTGTGAAGAAAATAAGTTAATCCCTAGACACTTTTGATGAGTGTATTTAGGTATATTGTGTGTATTTCAGGATATATTGTATTTTTAGACTTCATATTTAAGTGTATCCATATCACGTGCTATACTTTGAATTATACTTTGAAATATCTTTTTAATAATATAGCTCTTTTCGTAAATTATATTTACAGTTCCGAACATTCATAACAGCAAAGACAAAAAAAGCGGCCAAGTGCGAGTCGGACTCACCCAAGGGTTCCGTAGCAGCAAGTAACATAAAAGTTCTTGTAGTTCGTTGTAACTTTGATCGATGTTTGCGGTTTACGATTTACGATTTATGACGTATTAAAAAAAAACTACTTACTGGATCTCGTTCAAACCAATTTTCTTTGGAAGATTTCATAGTAATGTACATCATATATTTTTTTTAGTTTTATCATTCTCTTATTTTAGAAGTTACAGGGGGGGGGGACACACATTTTACCACTTTGGAAGTGTCTCTCGCGCAAACTATTCAGTTTAGAAAAAAATGGTATTAGAAACCTCAATATCATTTTTGAAGACCTATCCATAGACACCCCACACGTATGAGTTGGATGAAAAAAAAAATTTTGAGTTTCAGTTCTATGTATGGGGAACCCCCAAAATTTATTGTTTTTTTTTCTATTTTTGTATGAAAATCTTAATGCGGTTCACAGAATACATCTACTTGCCAAGTTTAAACAGTATAGTTCTCATAGTTTCCGAAAAAAGTGGCTGTGACATACGGACGGACAGACAGACAGACAGACAGACATGACGAATCCATAAGGGTTCCGTTTTTTGCCATTTGGCTACGGAACCCTAAAAAAGAAAATTCTTGTAGAAAAATGGTTATTTCAATGTATACACGCAGGTGATATGGATCCATTTTTACTTGTACTATAGGTTTACTTAAAGAATGTGCGTTGAAAAAAACTACGTGGTACATGAGAGCTGTTTAATTTATATATATTTTATTCAAGTAACATATACGAGAAACGATCTTCTTTATACAGTAATTTCATATACTGTTTCGTAAGTAACTTATTACAAATTTTTGGGCTAATACAATTTTATGGTCAATTTGTTACCCGAACGTTCAACCTACTTCTTGTCATAAACCTTTGTACAACTAACAGTCTTACATTTCTAAGTTTTCCCTCTTCGCCACTACTTTTCCTTATTTTCATACAGCTTCGAAAACCCCTTACTGTTTTAAAGTTAAAGAACAGAATCGCATATTTCTTCCAACCGCAAGTTTTTTTAAAGTATCATGTTGCTTCCTTTAGGAAACGCGTTTTAAACTTGACGTAGCATTTTAAGGTTTCAAGTAAACTTTAAAAGTAGGTGTTTGAAGTATCAAGTGGCATTCTCCCATGCCATTGACGAGTTTTACATAATTAATGTCGTTGCATTAATGTATTTGTCACAAGGCAGTCTTATTTGTAACTAAAACTACGGTATTACTTGTATATAGTCTTATAATAAGTACTGTATCACGTGCATATAGTTAGGTAGGTATAAAAATTCCATTTCAGAAACGCTCAATACCAAAATAAAAACTTGCTCAAGTTTTCAAAACAATTATAAAATAGCTTAAACTATTCGATGTTTTATATAAGTGCACAGGTTTTTACCATTTTCGTTTGTTACCACGGATATCAGTTATTTTACTATTATTTAATGTGTCCAAAAATTTTCCAAAGTAACTTTCCAAACTTCTTTTTTATTTGGTAAATTACCTATTATCTAAGACACAGCCACCTTCAAAACCTAGATCAAGGAACATAACTTTGGCTCTATTTTGGATTACAGGTATAAAAAATACCTCGTAAAAACAGATTTTACACTTGAATTGAGCCTGCAATGTAATCAATGTGGAGCAATGAGATTTGGTTGCGTACTTAAATAGGTCAGTGCTTTAAATAAGATAAGCTTTTCGTCTCCAATACTAATCTTTTGCGTGTGCTTTGGACTGTAAAATTGTGCAATATTTCAATTTAACATATCTAAAAATAAGATATTAATTGAAAAATCTTAATGGAAAACAGTTAAGACTTTGGATTTTCGATCACACAAGAAATTAAAAGTGCTTCTTTCAAACCTTCCAATCTGAAGGCGAAGCGTTGGTTTCGCTACACGTTGCTTCATCATCATCACTTCAAAAAAACAAGCCAATTATTATAGTATCTATGCACTATAAGAAGGCTTAGGCGATTCCAGAACTTTGACATCAGGGTCCAAACCCACACTTCACAAACCACACAATAAGAAGAAGAACAACATCATACGATACACAAAACGAAGAAGTAATGTTTAATAATCTCATGATCTGCGGTCCAACGTTCCAGTGGTCACCACAGACGTCCAGTCTCTATTTATAACAAATGTCCTTAGCACCTGTCTGTGGTTGGTTGCAAGTTGCAACGTAACACTAATAGATCACTCTGCAGTATATAGCTACTTCACTGGACATTAGTCGTCTACAATAATAATATCTTGGTACATTGAGATCCTTAAGTACAGACAATTTTTTGTTTCTATGTTAAAATATGCAAGTGTTCCCGATAATCTTTACACGTTTTCTACTAATATGGTCGTTGAATTGTCATTTTAGTGGAATTATCATTCAATTTATCTCGAACTTCTAATCTTTTAAAATTTGGGTAACTACGCGACACACGGGTTTTCTGAACTCTACATTAAGTATATTTAACAAAAATGCAGGAAATAATAAAAAGGTATGTAATAGTAGAGAAATAGATAGATTTAAGTAAAGATAAATAAAATAATCAAATTAAAACAAATCCATAATCCATTAGATAGATGTAGCAAGGGTTGTTTCATTCCACAATACAGAATGAAACCCTTCTTGGTGCGAATAGATTTAAGTATTACCTTAGCAACAAGATGTAACTATGTAACACATTATCGAGCGAAACCTTGAATGCCATGCCATCATTGAAAAGAACCAGTAGTATCGCGGTAACTCGTCACAAGCCCTATAACGACTCTGCAAAGGGCCCGGTATTCACTGTCATTGAGACATGCACGAGTGCGCGTGGGCAAGCAAGTTTGCCCACACTGAATAACCCTTGACCCACCCACGACGAGCTACCAAGCCATTTGTTGAACCTTGTCATCGATAGAATGACCATTTATGGTATTTGTGTTTAGCTGAAACATTTTAAAGAATTTTATGATGATTTTTATTTGTTACTGACTTTTGTTGAATGGTTCGAGAGACTCGTAGATAAATTATGTTCGTTATGGATTTTGTTTAGAAATTGTTAGTTTGCTGGTCAAACCGACAGAAAGTACTTCCATTAAAATTAGTAACAAGAATTGAAAATATTAACAGGCATTGCTTTTACTTTTAAAACGCTGTGGGACTTCCTGTAGAACCAGTTCTGTCTGACTATTCCCAAAGTTATTTTGTTTTACTTTCGTGGAGGCAAGCGCAGTACTCTAGTTAACCGTTTGGTTTGACCCTTGCCTAACCCTAACTGGTCTCTGGTATGATAGCCACTCTCAAGCGTGGCGAAAAGTATAAGCCACGGAGATGTCCCGTCTCGGTAGGTGGTACCACATTCACGATAATCGGAGCAGAACATCGTGACAACAGTGAAACTGGACAGCTACAGAGGACCAGTACAGCAAAGAAGGCTTATTCTACTATTTCCCCTCACAGAACTTTCAGGGGGGAAACTGGAACCCTTACGTAAAAAAGAAAAGATATCCTTTTTTTGAATTTTGGATTATTTCACTTTTCCCCCTCAAACAAAATACTATAATAGTGTTTATACGATGATAGATAAGATAACAAAGACAGATAACGATAGTCACATAGTTGTGAAATAGGGCTCTGTTTAGAACACACAAACCACAGCCCCAGCCTAGACTAGAAGACAATTTAAAAAGAGTATCTTAATATTTAACACAGACAATAATGCAACGAAAAAAGAAAACCATGTCAGAAATAACGCCTCAAAAGATATGGGACTAGCAAGTTTTGAAGTATTATAAGGTATGACAATCTTAACTAACAAGGAAAATAATAATATAGGTACAGATTCGACGGAGAGCTGTCTAGAAAGGTTCATTAAATATATCAGCAAACTGCTGTATTCACTATAAAGTGCTACACAAAGAAATGGAAAGGCGCAAGCTTTATTTCGTTTTCAATTCAAATTGATAAGTATAAATTACATTGTCGTGTTTTACCAATTCAACTGCAACGAGATAGTAATATAATTTTCTTATGAACGTTGTTATGAAACACCAAAATAGATAGCGTACTATCTAATTATACTAGAATGCTTAACCTGCTATGAATGAGGCCATTAACAATGGCCAACGAACTCTCAAATGTTAGGCACGTATTTATAAACTTGCTAATGATTCAACACATTGAACTGTCGAAGTCGAAGGAAGTGACGATATTAATGTTAGTTCGTCTAACTGTTATGTTACGAGGTGAAAGAAATTTCCTGATGGCCATGCGTTTTTAGCTCAGTATGGAACCAGTTTAGATGTTTCTACAATTTTATTCTTAAACCAAAGAAAAGTTAGCAAGAAAGATTAAACAGGGTCTATTCCTTAAAATAAGATAATTAAGATTTAATTAAATTGTTGTTAGAATTTAATACAGTTCTATTACTAAAACCTGTAGCAAAATTTTGAATTAAAGACTACATAATATATTTTCTACAATGTTGTAGTTGTCAGCTCACATACGTTCCTATCTAAGTTATGATGGAAAAATCTTTTCTAGAAACACCGCGTGCTTAGAGAAGATATTTCCATGTTCATTAACCATCGCTACGAAATTATTATTGTTAAACCAATTTACTGTATCATCTCTCCACATTTCAACACGTAGAACCTTTCACAAATAAATTCCTTAGCATCTTACATAGTTCTACAATTAATAACTCTACCTGTGCCACCCACGTTAACTTTACCATTTCTACAATTATATTCTGTTCATTATCGACCTTATTTCAAAGTGAAAATGGTTCCCTAATCAGTTCTTGTGGTTATATGTTATTCTTTAAAGTTTCGAATGACCGGAAATAATCGGGATGTTCACGGGCCGACCTTGTCCAAGGATTCGGATTCTTTTCTCTGTTTGCTCTTTTTGTATCTAGTGGTGAACGAGAATTGTGTAAAATTCCTTGCGGTTTTGTGGTTTCCAAATTTTGAGGTGTGAGTTTCGTGGAATTTGTGTTTAGTTTTTAATTTTATTTTCGGTCGATTTACATATTCTGTCAGGTAAAGATTTTACGAAATTGAAATTTATTACAGATGTTTCTTAAGATATTAAATGTAACAAAAACAAGGATAAATGCCGTGAATGCGTGAATTCGATAACGAAATGGCATCAATTGTAAAATAAAAGATGCAGCAGAAACACCAAAATTTCATGCAAATGGTTCTCATTTCGACAACGCGCCGTTTGCTTATTAAAATAAAAATAATATAATCTCTGTTGGAGGTCTCATAATATGAATGCTTCCAATGTCAATGCGAGAAAGTCAAGATGGAAGTCATAATACTAGAGAATTGAAATATTTGTTACGGGAATCATACTTATGTTGACAATTTTAGTGCTGTGGGAAGGAAAAATATAATAGGAATTTAAACCAAAACACAAATGTTTAGGAATACCTTTTATCTGCAAATAAACTATCTCGTAACATGCAAATTACTCGTGAGTGAAAAATAAGATATAAAGGATTTTCTATTCTCAGTGAGAGAAAACGAGATTATACGCACGAATTCCTGCTCTTATTATCAGAGAGCAGATAAACTCAGGAAGGATCAAACAGGAACCTAAAAACCATTAGTCGATATATACTTTTCCGACCCGCACCACTTCCATTTCTGGCCTCAAGTTCCGTGCATTTTTAAAATAGAAGAATTTCTTATCATGGACATAATTTTAACCTAGATCTTCTCAGCAATTCGGGTCTATTACAGGTTCATTTCTAATTATGCTACCAAGACAAGTCTACGAAATTGGTAATTGCTAAGATCCGTTCGCGTCCCCGGATGGACTTAAATTCGTTGTTTAACTTTCCAAAGGTTTCGGCACTCTGCTCTTTAGTCTTAAAGTCATAAAGACACATTAGTCAAAAAGACACAAACATCGAACAACCACAGTTTGCAGAAGGTGAATTTACAGGCATATCACTCGTACACTACAAGCATGAGAAAGGAGACAGGCGAATGGAGACAGGCAAGCGATTTTACAACGAAACCGGTCCTGAGCATTTGCTGTACTGCGACCTCGAGTCCATTCAGCCAGACTGATAGGCTGGAATGTAGTGTAGCTGCAGGCTATAGGCACTATAGACTTTCGCACTTTGAACCTAGAAGCTAGATTATGCTGCTCATGATAGGTCAAAGGAGGTAGCAGTAAATTCTGAGTAAGACCCATGGATAGAGGTGGTATTTCAGGAATAACTTTGATTGATTACCCTTAGATGAAATATAAATTTATTTACTGTAAGGTATTAAATTAGGTCTATTTTGAAATTAGAACGGCTGAAAACATCCATAAACTTTACAATAAAATTCATATAAATAATCATTAGACTCTCAGAAGTTAGACCCAAGTCAGCTTTTTATGCAGCTTTTTAGTGTTGTTTCAACAGTAGGGCATAAGATGTTTCGAATGAGTCGATTTACTTAGGGTCGTTCAATATAAATTTCTCGTGGGAAAAATGCAAGCACGTTTTTGAACAATCAGTTTTTTAGACATCCTTTTTCTATTGACTATTCAATTCAGAAAGTGAAAAGTAAGGGAGATATTATTTCATCTATAAGAAATGCGTTTAGAACTTAAAATCGTTGGATTACTACTTACTTATCTTAAGTCTCATACTAAACTTCCGGCTTACTCAACCCGAACATTTTTGATACAACTAAGTGCACCTACTAAATATCTTGCCATCGACTGAGACTAAATCCTACTAATATTATATAGGTAAATGTGAAAGTTTGGATTCGTTACTCAATCACGCTTCAACCACTGGACAGATCGGGATGAAATTTGGCACACATATAGGTTAAGTCCTGGAATAGGACATAGGCTATTATTTACCGCGGGTGAAACCACGGGCGGAAAGCTAGTAAATAATAATAGTAACTACATCATCGACATCCATCGCTGGCCCATCTAAATGTTAATTTGACACATCGTTAGAGCACCAAATTGGATGTTCCCCAGCTACTTCTATTACAACAATAGACGGTGCAGTCCACAGAATTCAGATCTTTTGTTAATAGAATGTTTCTCGTTCACATTGCGCAAACGCATGTAATGTATCTGAGTGCCTTGGCATAGATGATGTGATGTGAACCATCCGAAGTCAATTAGTGTTGTTCTTTAAAAATACTGTATTGTCTTTAGATGGAGGTATGTGGATGAGGTTGGGATTTTATCAGCTTAGATAGTACTGAAATAACAACTGAAGAATTTTAAGTGAAATAAGTCTTCAAAGATAATAACGTAAAGCTTACGGGTGATAGCTAGCACAACATATTCTTTCATACGTGTTGACTCGGCCATCTACTAGTTAGTTTGTTTAATAAGGCTTTCTTTTTTTTAAGTTATTAAAAAATATTATTTTTGAGAAGAGAGGTCACAATGCAATCATCTAGTAAACATATCTTGACGATGTTGTCAGATCTCTGTAACGGGTCATAGTATAGGCTTAAAAGTTGGAATGCATGTCAAAATAGAAGCACTAACACAGAATATTAAGGGGGTACCCTATGTGAACACTAGCGCCACTTGGATAAAAAATCATAACTTAGTGAAAACACAAAATATCAAAAATATGAACGATCAAATTGTTTCATTAGTCTTGTTGTATTTTTAGAATTGATAAATTCAGTTTTCTATTGTTAATTGTAGTAACAGATAGCGAAAGTGCTAATAACGGCCGTTTTTAGCACTTTCGCTATCTCTTACTACACCGTATAAGATTTTATAAAATTCGGTATTTCTAAAAATACTAAAGTACCTACACTTTAAAATGATCGTCCACTTTTTTAATATATTTAGTTTTTTCGGAGTTATGATTTTTTTTTCGAAGTGGCGCTAGTGCGCAGAAGACAAATAGGAAGCTCTATTAAATACTCATAAACCCGGTGTCCCATTTCCAGGACTATTTGGCTCACAACCAGCGTACAAATGGCACTATCCAGGAAGCGGACTAGTATAACAATTCCCATTACGTCATGTTTACCAATGATATTTTAGGATTTATCTTATACAGAGTGTCTTGAAAAATAATTGACCAAATGGGAAGTTCTTACAGTTAAGATTTATTTTATTTCAGTAAGAATATTATAGAGGGCTGCACTATGTTAATATTTGATAAAATCAAAGATATTATTTATAGGCTCGAGTAAGACGTATATGAGCTGATGATGATGATGTTGATGATTCAAAGTAAACTGGATGGAGCCCCGCGGTGGGGACATATACTCGTAATGAACTGAAAAGTTTTATTGTTTTGATTTGATTCGATCGATTCCATTTTACTTTGCCATTTTACTAACGAAGTCGTAAGCTGTTATTATTTAATTTTACTAATAATTTAATTGAACTACAATATATTTATGTATTCTTTATTGCTCACTTAAATTTACAAGATAATATTAAAATAAGTTACAAAGGCGAGCTTATCTCTATAAGAGATCTCTTTCAGCCAACCTACAAGGTGGTGGAAAAGGTGAAAAACAGAGCGGGCACAAGGATGTGCACTAAATAAATTAGCCTAAATAAAAAAAGAATTTAAAATAAAACATAAATACAACAAACTATCTACATATAACTAATAAATAGGTACATAAATACATAATTAAGAAATTACATAATACTACATAATATACTTTACTTACATACCTAATAAAACACATATTATAATATATGTATACTCACCGGCACATCTAACCGCCCACCCTTCATTTCAGGGTATACTCGTGATTCTTTCTATTAGTTACAGCTGATGTCAGTTAAAAAGTTGTTAATTTTACGTTTATTTAAGTGTGTTATACATTACTATTGATTTGTTGATAATTTTACGATAAATTAATCGTAAAATTATCAACAAATCAATAGTAATGTATAACAATAAGCGTAGTTAAAAATTAATCCGAAATACAAGGGTGGGCGGTTAGATGTGCCGGTGAGTATATAAATACATACACAAAACAAAATAATATCAAGAGAGATGAGATAAGAACTGCATCCTGTATATTAACTATATGCAATACAGTGCAGCCGGTAAATCTTCACGTTGTTTTGGTAATTTCAAATTCATAGCGCGTAAGCCGTATTTTTAAACGCACTGTTTTGGTTAGGCGGTCAAAGACCAAGTAAGAGTTCTGAAATTATTTGGATTTGACGCGTTCATTATTTGTAAACAAGTGCTGTTTGAGATCACGAAACATTCGTAAGAATTTCCGATACTATTATTAGTATTAGAAGCTTTTTAATGCAAACATCGAAGTTGGTACCTAAGAGAGATATTTTCAAATTAATTCTTTAAGATTATAGTGCACAATAATTAGGTGTGCGGGCAAGCATTTAATCGGACAAACCTTGTACAAGTCACGACTTCGCGAGTTAAATTATTTATTAATTATTTTACTGCACAAACTATAAAAAGACAAATACAACACAATAAGCCAATCAACAAGGACAGCTTGTTTAGGTATCAAAGCAACCACCTGTAGGTACCTATAATATGAAATGATGGTTAAAAAATACGCGCAAAAATCATACAAAAAATACTTCACTGAGTTTTGGAAAATACCTAACTTTCTTAAAGTCATCTACTTAAATACGAGCCTACTTCAATTGTATAAATAGATTTTATTATTTATTTTCATGTTGTACGTCCAAGTGTATTCCTCAAAAATGCAAATTTATTACATAAATGTAACTTTATTGCATAGTTCACCGGCCAACCACCTCCATATAAAACTGCATTCGAAGACTACATGTATGAAGTGATCTGTGGTTTTCCCACGTCTATGCCCCGCAGGTTTTGTAACCACCTGCTGGAGCAAGTTTTATACAACTAAAAGCACAAATCGATGTACATTACGTAGTTAATTAGCCTAATACAAATCTTAAACTACTTGGTATTATAACTATTGCCTAGCATATATAAATATGCTAGGCAATGTACATTGAATTGTAGTTGTATCATTTAAAAATGTAGTTTTGTAGCCATAAATAAAGAACTGAGTTTACTGGGAGTGCGTGCGGGTGATACCAAAATATTACAAAGTAACTAATTCTTAAGCTAAATAAGTAGGTATAAGTTGCTACGTGGTTGCCACACTCAATATAGAACCGAGTAAGATACCTATTCCAAGGAAGAAGAAAAAACAGATTTTTTTGATGGAAAAAATTTAGACGCCTTCAATAAGCATTGGCGAAATTTGGTTTATTTATTTTAATTGTCAAAAAAACGTTGAAAGAACAAATAATGAAAATCCAGACTTGCGGGGGAGTAAAAAGCTTACATAGGAAAAGGACACTACAGTACTGCATACTAAACCTAACGAATTTGAATGAACACAGTTAACACGATATTTTGGATTACTGCTTGATTCTTTTTAACGTAATAAATAATACATCACATTTCCAAGGGAAAAGTTGAAAACTACGCAGGTAGTTACTACATTTAGCTACAATCATATAAAGTTAAAAACTCTTGCTTCGTAGCATTCCTAACTTGCAGTGAACAGGTTTCTAAGCCTATCTAGTTGGCTAGATTTTTTATATTAACTACATGATGTTTATCATCACTACAGTGCAATTAACATTTTTTTTACCGACTTCAAAGATGCTACATCGATTATTTATTACAAAATTTATTTTTTATTTTTAGGCCTTAGCTCTATACGCGGAGATATTGAAATAGTAATTGAAAGTGGTCAAATTAACACAGAAATACTTATCGGAGCGCATGTTTTACATGGGTACATAAAATCACACTCATTTCTCCAGAAACTAATATTCATCGATTTTACCAAACTAGTTAGTTGGCGGTGTACGCTTTTTTATACGGCTATTGATGATTAAGACATTTCCTTTTGTGGAGTTGTTCAGTTAGATTCAAAGACTGATTTAAGAAGGGTAGCCATTTTTTTTTATTTAAGTTTTTATTGGGGAAATGGGGGGGGGCATAGTTTCTGTTACTAACAGTGTTGCTATAAGGTCAAGTTTGGTGTCATTTTCATATAAATCAAACATGTAGAATTCAGTTCCACTATTTGATTTGCAAAAAAAAAAATGAAAATATAGTTATAAATGTAAATTTTTTTTTTTTTTTCAAAAACGTCTGTATCTTTTTTCATTCAATAGGAAAAAAAAAATACCAATTTAGAAAGCCCAATTAATCTTCTCTTAAAAATGTATACACATAATGTATTGGTTGAATTAATTTCGACGAAAAAAAATGATTACTCGACACAGTTAGTAGGGGCGTTAAGCTGAAAAACCTGTAGAAAATATGATTTCGGCTTGAAACTTGGTACAGCTGCTCATGGGGTCAAAAGAAGCCGATCGAGATCGGTACTCAACGGGAGCGACCCCTCTGGGGCGGGGGGGGGGGAGGGTCAAAGGGACGTGCCGACCGGACAAACTCAAAAAATTGTAAGCGCTAGAATATAGCTATGAGGCCAAGTTTGGTATCATTTTCGTATAAATTAAGGACCAGAAATTCATTTCTGGTATTAAAAATTTGATAAAGGTGCATGAACTTCTCGCAGTCATAACTTTGGAAATACTGCACGTATTGAGGTGAAATAAAAACTAGTGTGATGTGTATGATTCAAACTTTTTTATTAATTATATTGTGACGCGATATTAGAACCTACAGGTGTTCCTCATTATGTTATACAGGGTCTTTCCCTCAGGGTCCACCCTATATGAAAAAAATTGATGGCTACCCTTCGTAAAATGATCTAAGGGTTCTAGGTATTCACTATGCCAAAGGAAACCTTTTAATCATCAAACGCCATAAAATGCTGATTTATTTTTTCTACAGATGCCGCTAAATGTTGTCTTTTGATAATATACTGGTCGGAAGATTTGTTATTTTTGGGCAAAAGTGTACCTGCTTAGTTTATGAAAATCTTAAATTACATTTTATATGAGCTGTTGATGAATGAATGAATGAACATTTTATGTAATAAGCACTAACTAAATACACGCACTGACTGACTGGTAATACATAAACCTTACGCACCTTAGACTTGAAACGGTATACTTGTGATACTCAACAGCGTCTTAATTTATTACAACTTAGCAATAAATTTTATGTCTTGGCTTTTGCACTCATTGGTAAGGTCACAGTTAGTCACTACGCGGAAGACTCAGAACCTGTTCAGAAGTTGTAAATTCCAAATGGTCTGCTAACAGAATTCCTCTAGTATAAAGCATGAAATTGGCTAAAGATTTGTAATGTATTTTGATTTGACAACGTCGAGCGAATCTGGCATCGAGACAAACCTACAATGGTTTAATGATGCTTTTATTTAAATTGTATGTATTTCTTGTTTCATTAAAAAAAATTAGACCATAATATGATTAAAATATTTTTGTACTGGGAAATATTGCTTTTTATGTCGCAAATAACGCGTATTCGTTGCCATTTTTCTATCTACAGCAGAAAATTTGTAAATTAATAATATAGCAGGAAGTCACTGAAAGAGCTACAACCTCTTACGATTCTTGTGAATATTGGGTTGCGTTATAAAAATTCATACAACCACAACCTTTACTACTTGCTTTCTTTCACTACTATAAGAATAAATGATACAATAAGATCATCTGAAAATAATTACAATTGTAAAAATAAAGTGGTAATCAAGTCTTCATATCGTCATAACGGACGCCACATAACTCGCTATTGAACTATAGTGATGGAAAAACAAAAACGGTTTTGCTCCCATCCACCAAGACCGATAGTACTCTCATGGGAACTGAAAAGGAAATAAGGCAAATTCAGCCATTGTTCAAACAAAATAAGATCCAAATCTTAATAGAGAATAAGGAAATAGATTCATACTATACGAATTTTTAAAGAGTTCAATCAGAAAAACTAAATAAATACAGCATGAAATTTACATCGTTTTGTTCCCGCCGTGTAGTGATAGTACCCGTCAAGCTGAACAACTTTTCACGAAAAAATAATTTCCTGTGACAAAAAAATTTTTGGTCCCTCCATACAAAATGGGTCGGTCGGGAGCACAGAGAAATTTCTCAGTGGTCGGGAGTCTCACTTTGTATGGAGAGATTAAAAATTTTTTTGTCGCAGGGATTTTTTTTTCGCGAAAAGTTGTTCAGTTTGACGAGTACTATCACTACACGGCGGGAACAAAACGATGTAAATTTCACGGTGTATATTGACGAATTGACATTATAAGTTGAATTTATTGATATTGATTGACTAATATGAGTTGATACTAAGTCAGTATCAGTTAAATGACGTGGCCCGAAATGAGGCGTCCTGGTGTAGACGTATCCTCGAATGGAAACCATGGGGAGAAAAGCGGCCTCAAGGACGACCACAAATGCTCTGGAAAGATGACGTAAAAAAAGTCGCGGGCTCGAATTGGATACAAAGAGCGCAATACAGAGAGGAATGGAGAAAGTTGAAGGAGGCCTACACCAAAATGGTTGAAAAAGGCTGAAGAAGAAGAAACTAAGTCAGTCTAATTTATCTAATGCAATAAATATGATCACGACAGGCAAGCGAGACCTAACATAGATCACTTTTCACAAAGTCGTTTTACTTCATTCGAAACAACCAATATTATTATCACTTTTTGCGTCTTGCTAATTTGTAGACACAAACACAGCTACTGTATTACCCACAGCTATTTACTTACAACCTGAGAAGTCTAGCTCGTATTACAAATGAAGACCGACAAAATTACACAGTGTAATGTTCAAACATAATAACTACAATTTTAGTCCACTTGTAAAAAGGCAACAATAAGCCGGGTCGTGGCAAATTTATACAAATATATTACAACCGTTGTTGGTAGCGTTTGAACGAGGAACGTTTTTTACTTCTTTTTTTGAACACGACCATTCACGAAATAACCGCCAAGAGGGTCCGTTAGCACCTGCCTCTGCGCATGAGTTGTTTATGTTAGATAATGTGCAATAGTGATAAAATATTGCAGTTGCGTGCTAGCTGCTAGATTTCTTATCGTACTGTGTCGCAGGTTACCATAGATTTATAGCGTTGAGATTATTGTTTGAAATACGCAAGGAATTTTATAAAAGAATTCCTGAGACAGGAAGATCTAGTCAGTACAGAGGTCGTACAGATAACGGTGCTTTGGAGCTGAATGATGCAAATTATGAATTTTTGAAATTAAATGCATGGTTGGTTATCAACAAAAAACTTCAGAAATAATTCAGTAAAGCAGTACTTAACCTACTTAGCTTATTAACACGTGCACGGAAACATGATAAAAAGCTGAGCTTTTTAATGAGAGATACAGTAAGGAAGATTATTATAAATCTAAAATTCAAATGAAAGATCTCGATGATGCTGAAGCAGCGAGACGAGAGATAAACAGTTATGATTAACGAACTTGCATCAATTATAACTATAAAAATAGAGATGCTGACGATATAAGAAAACATTAAAGAAATACTCAACCACAAAACTAACAACATGAAAGAAGTTGCAATTATGGCCGCTATGAAAATAAATATGAAAGGGTTTTAATTTTTTTAAGTGGCAATTTTGAAATCGAATTCTATAATCTGATTACAAAACAACACAGTAGGGCATTGCAATTTGAACTGTGGAATTTTTAAGAATGTAAGTACATGGATTTTGGTTACAAACTGTACAAGCTTTATATGGGAGGGAAATTACAAGTTTTCGTACAGTTATGCGTTGTGTAAGAGATAACCTGAATTGAGATAAGACTGTTTGAACTCAGAGCTTTCAACGTGTCGGATCTTGGCAAAGCCCGTTCCAACGCGCCCGGCAGGTTTCAACTTATAATATTTGTAAGCGCACGATAGAATGAGCCTTGGAGAATCCACAACCAGTTTTCGAAGCATTCTTAACGGTTGAGGCGCACCCATGGAGAACAAAATACAAACTAGCGATGTGATTGACGATTCGCAAACATCCTCGACTTACCGTCCATTCGGAGCCGAAGGAGAATGCACCAATTTCACAGCGAACAGGAACTGTATTGCACACACCAGAAGACAGCAAAGATTTAGTGATAGTGTCAACGCACACAATGCTAACGTCACTTCGTACACCACTGCAAACTCTTCCGTCGTCCCCGCCGTTGGTGCTGATATCTTCAGCAAGAACAACAGCGCGAGCAGCGCCAGCAATAAGCTGACGAGGCATAATAAAGCTAAAGAAGTTAAAGCTTCCTCCGTGGCCGCCCGATGGCTCCTCGATCTTGAAGTGTGCGGCCGTGGTGAAGACACTCCAGTGGCATTCCCATTGGCCAGCTTCGGCGGCGATGCAATCGGTATCGGAGAGACCACCGATACTGGAGCGTTGGTCGGCTGCGGCGGCGGCTGCGCACCCGGGCTGACGCTCGCAGACGTTCCTCCGACGGAATGTTTCGAGGAGTCGAGGGTGGACACGTTGAGGGGTAGGTGGTGGTGCGGCCGCCGCGGCATGTTCTGGTAGCGGTGGTCGGCATCGTTCGCCGCCGGCGGCCGCTGCGCATGCTTCAACATGGCGCGGCGCTCACGCCGGGGCCCGCCATTCCTCCGACTGGTTTCCCGGCATCCGGGCCGGTTTGTTGGGGCTGAGGAGCGCGGCACGGGCGGCGACGGCGGCGGACGCGAGTAGACTGCCGGCTGCGGCGCGCCGAGCCCTCCGCGCGTCTCTACCTGCGTCCGCGCGTAATGATGTCAATCAAACCGGTGCCGGTGCAGGGTGCGCAATGCCTTCGACATCCACCGCCTCTCCTACCCTCACAATAGAATACCAGCGCCGAACAATAATAGATTTAACGTTATACAAATATTGTTGTATAGCGAAATATTTCTCGTTAGTGAGTGAGATTATTTAGTAAACAACTTGTCCGATTCTTCATCTTGGAATGCGGTGTTTAATTTATCATTCTACAATTAATTGGCGTTAGAAAGTAGTAACTGCCAATTTGCAAAGTCATGTCAGCTCTACATATTATAATTAATTGTTTTTGATCTACTTACCTCAAAGAATATGTTACACCATGTTCTGTTCTGTTAATTAGAATTTAGACTTTCCACTTTCTGAATTCGGTAAACAGAACAGAACTCCAAAACTCGCAAATGAGACTTACCATAGAAGTCGTAGCAACTTCATCAATCAAAAAAATCTAAAACAAAAATATTTTATTCGAATTAAGATCGAATCGAATGAAGACGTCAAAGCTATCATGGATGAATGGCACGTTCATCACCAGTGTACGCAAGCTGCACGCATATTTCCACTTTCAAGCGTCAAAAAAATCTTATCATTTACCATAATATTTTATTATATTATTAAATCTTCAGAATATATACTACAGTTTACGCCGACCTCTCCCAAAGGAGATAAAGGCTATGATTCACTGGACTAGCGGTCCGCAACGATAGCTGGGGTAGGAGCTAGTTTATGGCAAGCTGTGCTTCAATAACTATGGCGCCTTCACGGCAACATTGTATAGCTGTGTTGTAGACACCATGCCATAGACACTGTTTACTGTACTTTGAATAACGGGACAGTATAATATTTTCGCACTTGCCCTGGTGTCAAATATTGCAACTGCTGTAAAGTTAATTGAAGAATCAGCTTGTGCTATTGTAAAAGAATCTCCTTTTTGGTCGAAGGGACACTGATTGGCTCGTGTAACGACTCTTCCGTAAACAGCAGACGTGCGTGATCGACGTCTTAACGTGCCTTCCGAAGCACGGAATCATCTATCTTTTTGAACAACCAGGTGATTCAGCCTGCAATGTTCTTACCAAACTGGGAAAGGCTCACAAAGACATTTTTGCTTGACTGTGTCCCCACCGGGATAAGAACTTGGAACTTTCGTAAGGAGAGACTAACGCTCCTCCTGATGACATACAAATACTTTGCTTGCATGTAAACTAAGTAACTAAGTAAAAAATAATGGTACCTACAACAGAACGACAGAACTCCAAGGCATATAAATTAAGGCAGATGCCAAAACGGCATTTGAAACTCAAAGTGTAAAACCGCGAGATGTAATTAAAAGGCATCTGCAATACTTTAGACTAATGAGATAATTTTAGGCCTTCGCTAAAGGACAAATGTCATCCATCCATTCACACCGACAAATAAAGTGTAACTAGGTGAAAAAACAGAGGTATCATCTACCGATAACTATATAAATAAAATTTAATGCTGTTCATTAATATGAGCGTTTTTATTTTTTGGATTTTTTTAAATAAATGTTCGTAATAGGGCAAGTAAGTGTCTTCTTATGAAAATTAGAGAAGTTGCCTGTAACATTGAAAAATTCTGAAATAATGAGAATGCTTTTAGGACAGACAAAGTCAGTCATGTCAGCTTGTCTGAAAGAGGCTTGAAGAAGAATATAATGTATGATAATAATGATAGATAAGCCAGCTCTGCACAGCTGGTGAGCACATCAGCTGTTCAAAACTTCTTTGGCCTCACAGGCTCTAAGCAAAGGTCCTTGCCACGCGTGAGCCACCTGCCACCAGGTGTGTTAATACAGAATGTGTCCAACAAGGGCTGCAAAAACAATATCAACTTGCCTTGCCCACGCGCCGTCCGGCAGATGCTGCACTTATTTGAGGATTAATTTCACACTTTTGGAAATTATTGACTAAACAGTAAGGAGTCAATAAGGGGTGGTGACCAAATCCTATCGCGCATTTACAAGTTTGTGGAACGTTACGCCGCTTCTTGCAAAAATCTGCACACGCACGCCTGTGAATAAATTCAAAGGTTGAAGTCGACCGTAATTTTATGACACTGTCCCTAAATTGATTATTACATTGCAGTCCGAATCACCTGATTGTTCGAAATGATGATTCCGTGTTTCGGAAAGCACGTCATATTACAACATTGGTCTCGGCCATAATCTCCCGAAATCAAAACTCTGGCACAAGGGTGTGTGAGGTTAGGGTCAACTCGATCTTACAACTCACACGATACGGCAATATAGAAATTAAATGATGTTAAAGCCCCTCGGACATCACACTAATATTCAAACAATCAATCAGCCTATTGCAGTCCACTGCTGGACGTAGGCCTCCCCAAGGGCACGCCAAAGCGCACGATCACCCGCTTTCCTCATCCAGCCACCACTAGCGACCTTCCTCAGGTCATCAGTCCACCTGGCAGGGGGGCGTCCCACACTACGTTTCCCGAGACACGTTAAAATTATAAATGTGAAAATATATTTGTATGTTTGGATGTTTGTTCCGCTTTCACGGGTTAACACTAGATGGATTTGTATGAAATTTGGAATAGAGATCGTTTTTACCCTGGATTAACACATAGGATACTTTTTACGGGAAAAAGTCTTATTGCCACGGGAAAATCTTACACAACGCAAGCGTAGCCGCGGGCGGACCGCTAGTCTATATCTATATCAGCTATACCACAGCTATACTAATATTATAAAGAGGAAACCTTTGTATTTTTGTAACGAATAAACTCTAAAACTACTGAACCGATTTTAAAAAATCTTTCACCATTAGAATGCTACATTATCCCTGAATAACAATAGGCATTTATTACTAGAAAAAAATAAGGGATCCTTGATAAAACTTCAGTAACGTGAATCAAATAAGTAGCACAGTAGAGCGAAGAGAACTATACACAGCAATGGTTGGATATGGGCTGTAAATGATGATGATGGACTATAAGTACGTTGATAAATAAGTCAATATTCGATAAAGTCCCATCAAAGTTCCACCAAAAGGAAATGTGAAGACCGTTGGCCACAAGATAACGGAAGATGAAACTGGATACCGCAGCTTATATATCGTAGGACATCCGACCACATACTTGTAACTTGTATGTATGTAGTTGAAAGTATAAAACTAGAAATAAATACCAAGGCAGAGGATTTGAATAGACTTTAGAAGTCATATAATCATATTAATATTATAAATGTGAAAATATATTTGGATGTTTAGATGTTTGAAAGAAAGAAAGAAAAAACATTTTTTTTTTGTTCCCCCTTCACGCTTTAAGTACTCAACGGATTTGGTTGAAATTTGAAATGGAAATAGTTTGGAACCTGGATTAACACATAGGATACTTTTAACGGGAAAATGTCTTATTCCCACGGGAAAATCTTACACAACGCGAGCGTAGCCGCGGGCGGATCGCTGGTTAAGACTAAATCAACGAATGATATTGATGATCTCTGAAATGATGATATTGATGAACTTTAAAACTAATGGGTGAACTTTTAAAAAAAAGGGTAATTAAAAAAGGACACGATTAAAAAATAAGTCTTCTCGGGACTGTAAGATTTGTTGACAACCCGTCTATGCCAGGGTGGTCGACTAGGCCAGGCTAATTCAGGGTAGGCTCGAGCCTCTCGGTGGGGACGTATATGAGTTGTGGATGATGATTTTTAAAATATAACTTCTATAGAAGTTTCCAAAAGTTTAGCTTTTTAAGGGACTACACATTGAACGGGCAGCAGCGCTCTCTGATACAGTAACCTTTTAATCTGCGATCTCCAACCCGCCTGCCAAGCGTGGAGATTATGGCAAAACCAAACACTTAAGTGTAGGAGGCTCATAGTCCAGCAGTGGACTATAACCGGCCGTTGATGTTGATGTTAGCTTTTTAAGCAGTTAAGTTTTCGTAACGAAATGACTTCAATACATCTATGCATCTGCGCATCTATTTCATTTCATCAAAACTTTTCTAATTATGAACTTAATTGTAGCCTTCGAAGGAAATACCCAGTAAAAGTAGGTGCAAAGCGGTATTTTCAAACCATGGGATTTTTTACAAGTATACAAAGTCACCGTGTGTAGCCTGCAGTATAATAAAAACAAAGAAGACGGACAATGACTAATAAAATCCTTAAGAACGCTAAAAAAGAAAGTATCCACATAATTAATGAACCTTTAAGAATCGCCACACAAAAGGTTCTAAAACCGCATTTTCACAAATCACTCAAGAACTACTTTGGCCACGATTCTGATAGCAAAAATGTGCTCTAACAATAACATTTTTATGTTTCTTAGAAAGGCTCAGGTAAGGAATAATGTTTAATGAATAATTTAATTACTTATTATGCTGATAGCGTTACATTCCTTATTTTAAAATATGATATGACGAATCTTCAATCTTAATGTCCAATTAAATATTTTATAACTACAAAAATCAGATTTTCTCGAGTTCCATTTTAATTTTAAAAAGATAAAATTCGCAGAGCAAACAAGACAATTTAGCGCAAATCCATTATTTTAAGCGTTGCTGCCAAAATTGGGGTCATTTATTTTGTTTAGATATAAGAGTTCTTAGATATTTTTTTCTTAAAGGAGTTAAGCACGCCCGTTTAGAAAAACATCTTTACTCTTGAGAACCAAGATCGTAACGTGTTGCATAAGCAAACATCATTCAGAGGACGTTGTCCGTGAAACAGCAAAAAGTTGCACAGTTTGAGGTGTGACCATGATTTTAGATTTATAAGGGCAAAAGTTTTTTTTTGTAAGGGTTGGCATTTAAGCCCAGTCTGATCTCATCTGTCGTGATGATGAGTTTGAGGGTTTATCCAAAATATGCTTTTACAATCATATTTTCATTACCTTCCGGAATTTCCGATGCATTCCAATTCAAGCCTTGGAGGCGGAAAAAAGACGCTGCAAAGGGTTTAGGGTTTACTGCGAATATTATAGAGCGTCCTAAGACCAGTTTTTTAAATAAAATTATGTAATTTTGATTTATTTCATTCATTCATATAAAGTTTCGCATCTATTCGACACTCGTTCGCTCGTGAACAAACTTGCGATCTAATGCGCACTGGGCCCCATCGACCGATTTATATAATATCATCATCATCATCAACATCAACAGCTCAAATACGTCCCCGAGGGGCTCGAGCTTACCCTGAATACGATAAAATAATAATATAATTATATAAATTACAGAGATGGGATCTATACAGTTTATTTGCCTGTTTTAAGAAAATTTTACACTGAACGTGACAAAGTTTATAGTTTTTTTTTTTACTTTGGGACAGTATAAATTGTGGCCACCCTATCTGATATGTCCAACTAAGCCAGTTGCGTGTGACAGCTACGACCGAGAATGTTGCAGGTCTAGTCGGGTGTACGAGTATCTAAGTATACAGCTGGATCGGCAGGACAGGACCTTAATGGATCTAGAGCCGTAAATGCGACTAACGAGTTCTTAAGTACCAATTACTTACCATTTTATTTAGAAAACAGATTTAACAGATAACCTAAATATCAGAATAATGAAAATGAATCATTACCTTTCAGGGATAGGAGCATGATTTCCTATTTCATGTCAGCTGATCGCATATTTTGTAAGGAAGCATTTTTTAATTCATTTTAACCCATTTTTTATGGAAAATTTATAATTTTTCCAGCTCTAAGTTATTGATATGATGATGAGAACAATTTTTTTTGCAATTTGTTTAGTTCAGTTTATTTGGGTTGAAAAAGAAAAATAAGGTTGTTTATATTTAACTCAGTAATCAAGGTTAAGAAAGTAGACTTTAAACTGAGCTTTCGCCTAAGTCCAGATTCACGGGTAAACTTAAATTCTTTGCTATTCTAGACCATATACAAAATTATCTATAAAGATATAGGCATTAAAATATTATCAAGAAAGTATTGTTTACAATGTGAACTGGCAGCCGATGTAGAAGAGCGACTCTTATTGCATAACTGATAAAAATACGATAACTGCTAACCCTAGGTCACAGTCAATTCCTTTAACACGAATTTGGACTTTATTTCAATCATTTAGAAGCGGTTATCGAATGTTATTGGGTTGGATGAATATTAATCCTTGTAACAGTTAACGTATTTAAAATAATAAGTATTTTTCTGTTTGTCATATTATTTGAGACTTTAAGTCGCATTCAGCTGCTCAGAGTTATAATCTTAATATTATTAGTGTTTTAATATCCTAAAAATAAGAAAATGTGATCCTTATAATTCATAGGTTTTTGCATCAAAAATATTTCAGGTAAGTATCCATCTCTAAAGAAGTGTTCTGTGGCAAAAATAAATTTAAAAATCCAAATTTTGAAAATATTGGTAATTTTTTTTTTCTGTATTTTATGTTCTATGTATTAATTATTTCTTGTGTGTAATGAAATATCTTATATTTTATTTCTTCAGTATATGACAGCCATTTCGCGAATTTACTCAGCCGGTATTACATAGTTCGAAGATAAATGTTTAAGATGATTCCACTGTTTTAATTTTAATAAGCGTGCACGCACCCGATTTACAGTTGTGGTTATTGATAAATATACAAAATATGTCGTAAGTAAAGTGTTGTTATAAGTTTATTTTAGAATATTAATAAAAAAATATTAGGAGTGCTAATAAGTTTGATTTGTGTAGAGACTTTGTACTCTGGTGGACAAGTAATGTATTATTTTTTAAGTTCATAAGATACGACGTCTTAAGAAACGTAGTGTGGGACGCCCGCCTGCCAGGTGGACTGATGACCTGAGGAAGGTCGCTGGTGGTGGCTGGATGAGGAAAGCGAGTGATCGTGCGCTTTGGCGAGCCCTTGGGGAGGCCTACGTCCAGCAGTGGACTGCAATAGGCTGATTGATTGATTGATCAGGAGAAGGTAGCAAGTAGCCGCTGGATGCGGGCAGCGCAGGACCGGTCATTGTGGAGTCCTTTGGGGGAGGCCTTTATCCAGCAATGGACGTTGACAGGCTGAGATGATGATGAAGATACGATATCATGCCACAGTTTTTTTTTTTAATTATGATCTCTGTATAAATACACCTTAAAAGACCTTGCATCTAAAAAATCTTCTGTCTTTTCGCATGTCAAAATATTGAGAAACAATAAAGAGTATGTTATGTATGTTTTGCGCTCAATTTTTAAATACTTGGATATTTATTTGTAAATGGTTGTAAATTTTAAGTACAATGAAAAACAAACAATTACCATACATACTAGTATTTTACAAAGTGGCTCATAAGGAAGTAATTTTCGCTCTTTCTATGCATGTTTTTTATTATAATGAATGGCATGACCCTGACATTTAATGGCATTCTTGGTATAACTGTATGGAAATTGAGCTAATAATGAGCAAATATTTAAATCGGAATATTGATACAAATTAGTGTATCAAATGAGATCATTACTTGTAATAAATGTTCACTCAAGCTAGTTTATTTTTAATTTGTATTTTATTTTTAAATGTGTTCTATTTTGGGTATTTTTGTAGGATACCATGGATAATTTAATAAAATTGTTCGAGGTTTATTTAATTTACAAAAATTGCTACTTCTCATGGAAATTGACATGTGAAAAATGCGAGTAAATATCAACTGTAGAATAAAGCTTTATCTGATTTAAAAAAAAACCGAATGGTATGTATGAATAGTTTAGAGATTCCCTTTCACAACAGAAAGGGACGACAGTACTGTTTTAAAATAGGGTATTTGACTAATTTTTTAAAAAATTTATAAATCCAAACTTCTTAGTTTCGGCTATCGAACACTAAAATAAATTTTGCTCTATCTTTAAAATTTACCGAATTATAAAGGTTTGAAATTCAAGATTAGACAGAGAGGCACTTACTAGCATGTGACGTTACTTGGTAGTAACGCCATAATATAGTCTTCATACAAAAATCGTTTTTGAAAGAGGCAGACATATTGAAACTTTAAAAATCACTGTAAATTCGTTTTTCAAGCGATTCTGTTTTTTCTTCGCGAATCGTCTGCTACTAATCTATATTATAAAATTAATTCATAAAATATGGTCAATTTAGGAACAGTCAAATACCCTATTGTATTGTGTACGTACACGACAAAATTTACGAGAGTACAAAGCAACACGTAAACAATATTTGAAATCTCGCTGCAAACAGTCACAGCAATTCGCCTATTTAATCCAAGGTCGTGCGTAAGATATGTGCGCCTCGACATTAGATAGCAACTATTACATAAACTATTTACAAACAGTGTTCACGTGTATTTTTAACAGTTCGCACATTTGCAGGAATACTTTTTAAAACCGTAAGTGTCAAGAATTTAAACTATTGTCAAATACCCTGTTCCTAAATTTACCATATTTGGACGTAGTTACACGAAAAGGATCCAATCCACAACATTGTCAAAAATGACTTAAGTACACAAAACTGACCGCAAATAATACCAATCGTCCCATAAATATACTATTAACAATAAAAATGTTTTAATGTTTCTCACAAAACATAACACGTAAAATTATCTTGAAACAAATACCTATGAAGATATCATTTTGAACTTCAAACTTCAATATCTGAAAAGTAACTTTGTGTGGATTGGATCCTTTTCGTGTAACTACGTCCATTTTATGAATTAATTTTAAAATATAGATTAGTAGCAGAAAAACAGAATCGGTTGAAAAACTAATTTACAGTGATTTTTTAAAGTTTCAATGTCTGGCTCTTTCAAAAACGATTTTTTATGAAGATTATATGGCGTTACTAGCAAGTGACGTCACATGCTAGTAAGTGCCTCTCTGTCTAATCTTGAATTTCAAACCTTTATAACTCGGCCAATTTTAAAGATAGAGCAAAAATTATTTTAGTGTTCGATAGCAGAAACTAACAAGTTTGGATTTATAAAATAAAAAAAGTAGTCAAATTCCCTATTAAGTTGAAACTTGACAGAATGTGTAACACATTGGGGTTGTGTAGCAGTGCAACTTTGCTTATTGCTGTTGGACAAATATTAAAAGAGTGAAAAACTGGTGAAATTATTTCCCAAGAAACATAAAAATATGTTTACTAAAACCAGCTGACTGCACTGTTTGGCGAATGTTTTTTTAAAATCGGTAAAAAATATCTTAATTAGAAGTAAGATTTAACAAAACCATTATGCGGCGTCAAAGCAAGATAGCCCGTTCACTACAAGTGTACGCTCACTGTGGAGAAGAACGGCCGGAAGAAACTCCAAGGATTCGCATCTTCTGTACTTTTCTACTTCTGTCTATTACAGACAAGTTATGGACGTCATCGTGATAGGATGCGGTGCATCCGGCATCGCTGCTCTGAGAAAGCTGCATCTTGCTGGCCTCAAGGTTATGGGATTGGAGGCAGCTGACAGGATTGGAGGAAGAATCCTCTCCGTGCCGTTTGGAGAAGGACTTATCGATATTGGTGCAGCTTGGTAAGAGGGACAAATATAATTTGGGACACTTACCTTTAGTTGGGAAGTGTTGGAAGGACGCTGAGCCTTATCTCGAAGTGATGGGGTTGGTGGCAGCAGACAGGTTCGTAACTTCGTAGTTTTCTTGCTGTGTGGAGAAAGAGCTTGGTAAGTAAGGAAAACAAAATGTATTGAGTATATGAAACAAAATGTATAAAGCTGAAACAGGGCAGGGTAAAGCTTAAAGCGGCAGGATCACACATTGAAGATCAAGGAAGGAGCATAGATGGTGTTAGATCTTGTAGATCACCACACGACACGGCAACATTACTCATAAAAAATAATGATGATGAAGGTTCTCACGATATAATTGTTTTCTTAGAGCTCGCGCGCAAATAAATGAATCAAAAACTATATCAATAGTTTCTACAAGATTCATTTAGGGAGCAATTAACTCGTATTGGTTCCTTGACACTGATATACAATTTTACTAGCTATCCGCCCGCAACCACGCTCGCGTTTTGTAAGATTTTCCCGTGGGAACAAGATTTAATAATAATAATAATAAAATCTTTATTAAAAACATGCATATTACAGACATTATTTCTAATATTACAGACAGTGTTTCTAAACATACATGTTTAAGTGGACTGAAAACATATTTTAAACATGGCTTTCCACACAGGGCAAGCCTGTATGGTGCATACCTTACACCTGAAATTAAAAGTCCAGTAAAGCCTCAAAACAAAGAAAACTTAAATGTTTACTAACTTAATCTATATCAATACTGACATAAATACTTACTACGACTATTTTCCCCGCAAAACATATCGTATGTGTTCCAAGGTACAAAATATCTCCATTCCAAATTTCATTCAAATCCGTCTAGTGTTAAGCCGAGAAAACAGAACAAACGTCCAAATATATTTTTACATTTATAATATTAGTATGATGCGATTCTTTTGCAGGTGTCACGGTGAAAAGGACAATGTGGTGTTCGAGCTAGCGAATAGTCATGATCTGCTCGGAAGACCAGGACCGGTGAAGCAAGTGTGCCTTCAGTCAAATGGAGAAGTCGTGGAAGATGGCGGAAAGATCACATCTGAGCTGGACAGAGTCATCGCTGATGCAGACAAGAATACTACCAAGGGAATTACGGAGACTTTACGAGAGGCGTAAGTGACTGTTGCTTGTAAATCTTTTCCTGGGTTTTAAGTTTCGTAAATTAAGTCTTACGTGAACAGCTCTTATAATTATGTCCCTATAAAGGCTAAAGCACGTCTGTCGTGGAACCGATGAGCGTTGGAGCAGACGGGTTCACGAATGGAGACTACGTCTCCGGAAAACGTAGTGTGGGACGCCCCCCTGCCAGGTGGACTGATGGCCTGAAGAAGATTGCTGGTGGTGGCTGGATGAGGAAAGCGGGTGATCGTGCGCTTTGGCGTGCCCTTGGGGAGGCCTGCGTCCAGCAGTGGACTGCAACTGCAATAGGCTGATTGATTGATTGAAAGGCTAAGACATATCTTGAACTAGGCCGATCTGGATTTTTGACCACGCGTTCCTTGTTCAGATTTTTAACTCCACAAATGAAACTTTTGATTGTTTCCGCAGGCATGTCTGTCCAAGTTACCTTACAATGCTTTTTCGTAATAGCATCAACAGGATTTAAAAACGAATTAAAAAACAACTTTATTTTAGACCATAATTAGTACGCAGAGGTTAGTTTAAAGTGTGTCTTAATAAAAACGACAAAACAGGCCTGCTTATTTCTAAAGAAATCCTTTCTTTTCAGAGCAAAAACCAAACCAGAATTAACAAAGAACCCCCAGCTAACAAACTCGTTAATCGAATGGTTTGAGCGGAACAGTCACATGGGGGGTCAAAGAGACCCACGGAAAGGAAAGTCATTGAGAGGCTTGGTAGAGTACTGGAATAGTGAAGGAGAATTCATGTTGCACTGGAAGGGAAGAGGCTACAAGACCATCTTAGACGTTTTGCTGGTAAGTATAAAGAGTATAAAGAATTTGACTTCAAAGAAAACAGATTATTTCATACGAATTATATACATTTTTTCTTGTTCATCATGTGGGTTGTAAGGTCGAGAACTGACCTCAACTTCTACATTAGTTAAAAGGGATGACTTGAGTAGGTAGTTTTTCCAGGAATAGAAGTATACCTAAAGATCTTAACTGAATGGGGGATTTTCTGACAGCTCATTAAAAAATAAAAATATTCGTTCTAATTAAGACGATAGATGGCGCCAGGTGTACTTCATGGATTCTTTTTTTTATCCTTTTATGGCCCTGGGTGACTCGCCGGATTTCTTCATCCACGAATCGTCAACGCCATCTATCGAAGTTTTATGAACTATTTTTTTTAATTGGATGTCGGAAAATCCCCCATTTCGTTTTACAGAACAAATATCCAGACCCGAACGCAGCGTTACCAATAGAGATCTTACTCAACAAAGAAGTGGAAATTATCAAATGGAGCGCGACCGATGCCTTGTCACCCCTGGTCCACGTCAAATGTAAGGACGGGAGCTTGTATGCTGCCAGGAGTGTCATTGTCACCATGTCTATTGGAGTTTTGAAGGAAAGGTCAGTAAAAAATTATTGTAGCCTCAACAATTAAGGAGTAGTTCCCGCAATCATAGACGATGAGCTCTCAAAGTTTAAATTTAAAAGGTGATTGAGAGAGACAGAGATACTGTTAGATTCAAGCGATCATGAATTATTACGCAAGCTATAAATCTTTGGAACATTGTTTATAAGAACGATCCTGATTCTGGACTGAGCAAAAAAAGTTGTTCACCCATATTTTGAAACAAACTCGAACACAAAAATCGCGTTTAAAACACAGATCAGATAAAATATTATCATCTATATGACACAGGTCTCTCACATTCCAGACACGCAAAACTTTTCAACCCGCCATTGCCAAAAGAAAAAGTAACAGCGATCAACACGCTCCAACTAAGCGTCCTGGACAAAATCTACATAGAATTCGAGAAACCCTGGTGGAATGAAGCTGTCAGTTTCTCCATTGTATGGCGTGAAGAAGAGAAGAACGGATTCTCCGAAGAAGACAGATGGATAACGGAGATATATGGACTCCAGTCGGTGGACTGTCAGAAGAATGTTCTTTTGGCGTGGATATATGGGAGAGGTGCTGAAGATATGGAGAAGGTTAGCTTGGAGGGCGTGAGGGCTGGAGTGAAGAAACTGCTCGATTTGATTTTTAAGGATTTCAGTGTTACGCCAATCAAGAATATTTTAAGGTAAATTTTGAATGATCTCTTTGTCTTTTGTATAATAAAGTTAATCTAAAGAACTCATTACTTTGAAGGAGCCATGGTATAATAATATATGGACGGAGCTACCATAAAATTAGCGAACAGAGAGAACACTAAATTCAAATTGTGAATCCGTTGAATTCTACCTTATCCAAATTTCGGCTTATTGTTTCTCCACTGCAAAACAAAGGGATGCAGCTATATAATAGAACAGTACCATTACCGTCAGCAAATTGAAGCGCGAGAAGGCACGAGTGTTATAATATAAAATAATATAACCCAACCTAACTTTAACCTACCCTCATTTCCAGATCACAATGGTCCTCCAGCCCGCTGTGCCGCGGCGCGTACGCTTACCGCAGCGTGGCAACAGAGCAAGATGGCGGCGGCGCCGTGGCTCTCAGCTCGCCGCTTTGCCACGCGGCCACGCCCGTCGTGTGCTTCGCGGGCGAGGCCACGTCGCATCACAGGCACAGCGCCGTGCATGGGGCTCTAGAGGCCGGGTTCCGGGAGGCCGATAGGCTCATTCAAGTGTTGAAATAGGAAGTTGTTTTGAGGGTTAAGTCTGTATAGCGCCCTCTATGTAATATTGCCTTTAAGATTATGATGTAAATATAACAAATTTAGTTAAGAGTAAAATTAAAAAAAAAAAAACTAGTAACTCTGTGTGCGTTCAACGCGTCGCCACCTAATCGGAAAAAATAAAGGTTTAAAAAGGCCCCAAGAAAGGAGAGTTATTGGTTGTGTTATAAAATTTAGCAAGGGCAGGTCAACGGAGATTATTGGAATAACCCGGTTTAGAGGCCGATGATGTTGCCGCTTTTAAGTATATCTAGTATAAGCAAACGTTTTTAAAGTAAACGTTTCTTTGCCCTTTAGGGGGCGCTGTCTACGACTATTGTAATAAACCTTTACAAAGAGGGTTATTTGTTGTCAGTGAAGATACGGCATATATGGCAATGTTGTAAGAACTGTTCTATTTTTTACTTACATATTTTTTACTGTATATTTTATTTATTTTCGTATAAAATAAAATATTTTTTGTTATTAAAATATGTGTATTTTATTGCAATTTATCAATAATAAGACTTATTCAGCACAAAAAAACTTAAGATAATTATATCATTCGTTAAAATATATAAAATACATAAGTAGCACATACTTATATACAAATAAGTAATTAGCTAATAGACATTTACTAAATATTAAAACCATTAAAACTACACAAAGCTTTTTATAACTAATTTAAAATAATAATTACACAAACTTTAATGCAAGCATCTATTGATTAGATTACAACGAAAAGCATTCAAATTCAAATAAGATAAAATTAATTAAAATTAAATATAAAGTACAGTGCCACAAAAATCAGTTTAGGAATTAAAAACCTTAATTTTATTAGTAAAAATCATCAAAATCATCATCAATACATCCAAAAATAAAAAAAATCACAACTAAAAATATAGCGTTCAAAAAGGACACAAATACAATGCAACATAAAAGGGTATACAAACAACGAGGGCGCTGTACGATATTAATTGTGAGTGAATCTGGAACTAAATGGCGTCATAGAGTATGCACCAAGTGGGCGCCAGTGGATGACAAAAATCGTCAAAAATCCATCTGACATTTGATTTCAATCCCTGCGTTCCGAGACGCGCTGTAATCGATTAAAGCGCCCGTAATCGCGTACCGAATTACTGCCAGCTCGAAACCTATTTTTTTTTTGTTTTTCTGATCGCTGACGGCGCTCAGTCTGATTCGGAATTCGGCCTTTTAGGTACATGCTTATGTATATTTTAGATACAGTTTTATTCCTCAATCGCAACACTTTGATTTCGGAAACAACCATTACGACTTTCCTTGGTTACCAAGCATGCCAAGGTGTTGCCATTAGTAAATAATTTAGTTTCAACTTTATCTAATTTAACATTTTTGTGTCACATTATACATGTTATAGTCTACTAGTTAAATCATTCTACACTATAACACAAACAAATAATATTTTAACTAAAACGATCAAAATCCTAAGTACCCAGTACTTACTAAAATGAATAAAATAAAATGTCATACCTTATAAAATCCTTGTATAAACACTACGTAATCACTTCAGAGTTAATAACTTCAGAGCTAATAACATTTCCATGCTCATCCACATCGCACATAGTTATTTCAACAGCTTTAGCACTATCGTTTTTGCTTTGATCATCGTTTTCGTTTTCATCACTATCGTTTTCTTTTTTCAGAGATATTTCGAAGCAATTAGGGGTTTTTTCAGTTGCTTCGGACATGAGTTTCAGGTCGAACTCGAAGGAGTTATTGAGGGCCTCTTTGGGCCAGCTGTAGCCGTCGACAATCTTTCTAGACACGTCATAGAACTCGTAGCGGGTCGTGGTGAGACGGTACATCCCGTCGTCACTTATTTGGTATCTGGAAGCGATATAAGAAATCTTGTTAATTTAAAAATTGAAGAACTATACATTGATTTTTAATTCCGTGGAATTCTGACAGATGGAGTATTGCCAGACAGAAAACAGGTTACCAAAATTACAGGTATCACGGTTTGATAAATAAAAAAACACAGTGAATTATTTTAAAGTCATACTTTATGCAGCCTTCATTATATTTAGTTTTTTCAATTGTTGGATGACTATAATATTTTTAAGTTGTAATCTGTTCAAGTTACTACATTCAATGTGGGAGAATATTTACTAAGGCCGGGTATCATTTTCAAATAACCGAAGGCTGCAAACAGTTGGTTAATATTTCTATTTCTAATGCAAAAAGGCTTTTAAAAATGCATGGAACCAAAAAAATAAAGATGTTATAATCTGACATATTATTAGCAATGCTATTAAAATCACAATTCTTCCTTGCAAACTTCACTTTAATTTCGTATTGTATGGCAGATAAAAAAGCACAGCATAAACCATACAAGATTCAAATAGAGTTTGCACAAGCCACTGGAATTGTTATTTTATTTGCATTGTATGTAAATTATGATTTGCCTGTCGGTACTCATGATAACGAAGTTAATTTGGCGGCTCTATAGCCTAGTCGATAGTATGACACGTAGGCAGCACAGGGTCGCGGGTTCGAATCCCGCTTGAGCAAACATTTGTGTGATGAGCACTTGTGTTTGCCTTGTGTCTGGATTTTGTTTATCTATTAAGTTTGTATTTATCTATCTATTTAATTAAGTATGTATACCTGGCTAGCTGACACGCATAGTACGTGTAGTATGGCCGTGTGTGAGATGTCCCCACATATTAAATATTTTTGAACACATACAATACTTTTTACGGAAAAAGTCATATTCCCGCGGAAAAAAAGTAACACAACACGAGCATAGTCGCGGGCTAATCATAAATAAATGTTTCAGAATGCCATATCTTGTAATAATTACACATTAATATTATGTCTATGTGAGAGGAGAAATAAAATTTATTATTATTATACTAGAATAGAATAGAATAGAAAAGCATTTATTCCTTGAAAATAATAATTACAACACAAACAGAGTTCTGTGGTAGTTATACACAACTTACGGTTACAGACACCACTGGACTGTGGTACAGCCAACAAGGAACAACACTATTCACTCGCATTCATCGAAACCACATATTCGATCACCACACATGGACTCGTACGTCCTCTCGAAGTATTCACTCAACCTTACAGGCACAAGTTATCACCACGGCTGCCACGGACCTACTGAAGGTTCCATTCTACTCGCACTCTTATAAAGAACTTCACTTCGTGGACTCATTCATTCACTCACCGTTACATCAACTCATTCACCACTCAAACTGACAGGTGACACTAGTTTGTTTATGAACAATCTACCCTCAGTTACCAACAATGCTAATCTAACGTTAGAAACCGAACTGTCAATCGTTTGATTACGATCAATCTACCTTCAATCTCCGACATATATAAATAGATATACAATGAAGACATATACTAATTATATAGATAGACATTGAATAAACCACAAGTAACATCAACAGCTCAAATACGTCCCCACCGAGGGGCTCGAGCCTATCCTGAATTAGAGCGATTAGGCCTTAGTCGACAACGCTGGCCAAGTGCGGGTTGGTCGACTTCACACACAACCTTTGAATTTCTTCTTTTTTTTTTGTTTTTTTTTGACGGTCCTAATCACTATTTATACCAGAGTGGTAATATAGTGGGCGCGGACTTGCGGGGGAGCAGAAGACTCGTACCCCTTAGGATCTTCTTTGTTTTCCTTCACTATTTACCACAAGTAAAGATGGGTGATTTTGAAATTACCTAAATCTGCTATGTCCAAACGGCCACTGCGCTCCGTGAACCTTAACCAAGTGGGTAGTTAGCCTAGTCCCTCTGGAGAACACTTTCATTGCCTTCTTAGGACACATGTGGCAGGCGTATTTCTTAGCAGGCTTCTTCTCCTTAGTGTCGATCTCAATCTCTTCCTCAGAGTTTTCTTCGTCGGACAGCTCCTTTTCGCAGTCCAAATCTTTCTTCCCCCTCTTTTTTTTGCGCGTGTGTGTTGGTATGTGCTTCTTGAGATCACTTTTTGTTACTGCCCTGAAAGATTAAACGCGTTACGTTTAAGTTAGTTGAGAATACTATTTAAAAAGATTTTTGACAAAAAATACAATCAACGAAAAAGTTATTGAAAAAAAAACCTTATCCTAATATGCAACATAGAAATTGAAAATGGCCTATATTTTGCAATAAAATTCATCAATACGTCCCCACCGAGAGGCTCGAGCCTACCCTGAATTAGGGCGATCAGTCCGGCCCGGTGTGGGTTGGTCGACTTCACACACAACCTTTAATTTTCTTTGCAGGAAGTTTCATCACGATGTTTTCTTTCACCGTAAGAGCGTCGAATAAACGTACACATGAATTCGAAATTCGAAAACACATTGGTACGAGGTGGGGATCGAACCCGCGTCTCCCGGACGGGAGGCAGCGGCCCTAGCCACTAGACCACCGACGCTCTAAAAAAATGCAATAATTTAATTACAATTTATCTAGACTTGTTCTCACGAGTTGCGTCCGGCATTCGATAGGGCGTCTTCCCATGGGTATCGTAAAAGGGGACTAAGGGAAGAACCACCGTGTGAACTGACTGAACAACAAACTGAACCACTTAGCAAACTGCACAACTTAATAAACTGAAAACTTTATAAATTGAACCAACCAATAATTATTTTTAAATTTATTTTACCAATATTTCTATGTCTTTGCAAAGTCTTTTAAAGAGGTGATTTATTCTTCGAAGACTTCCGAGTCCCAAAGGTCTGCCATGTTAGAGCAAAAGACAAATTTTCTCTCTTCCGACAGTTATGTCTATTGTGCACATTTTAGGCCTGCTGCTCACCCCTTCGGGGCTATGAGCATGATGTTGTGTGTGTGTATAAAGAGTGTTCGCGGAGGAGCGCACAGACGGGTTCGCGGCAGTACTAACACCCTCCTGAGCGTGTTCGCGGCGAGGTGGGACTCCCCCATGCTGCAGAGGTGGTTGCAACTCCACGCTATTAAGGCGTGACGTTGGATCCACCACATTTAATTAAAATTTTACTCGCCCATCTGTACTAACATAGCTATTAAGAAAACTGTTACTAACATTTTTATGGACTCTGGTCTGATAATAAACTTATATTATTATTATTATTATTATTTTATAATCCTTACTAATATTATAAACTCGAAAGTTTGTATGTATAGATGTTTGTTACTCTTTCAAGCAAAAACTACTGGACGGATTTGAATGAAATTTGCAATGGAGATAGTTTATAGCCTGGATTAACACATAGGATACTTTTTACGGGAAAAAGTCTTATTCCCATAGGAAAATCTTACATAACGCGAGCGTAGCCGCGGGCGGACCGCTAGTAAACTAATATCTGACTAGAACACAGGCTTACCTATAATCACAGTGTGGACACGCATGCGTCCTAGCATCTTCTTTAGAAAAATGTTTGTATCGCATATGTTGTGCCAGGGTGGCGTACGTTGGCGCGGACATATCGCACAGTGGGCAGGCGAACGCACTAATATGTTGTCTTGCGTGTTCGCGAAGTAGGTAATCCGTGGCGCATTTAGTTCCGCACACTGTGCAACTGTGCGTCGAACTTGGGTACACATTCTGAAGGACGAAAAAATAAAAAGTATTGAGACACCGCATATTTTTTTTCTTCTTCCTAACTAATGGCGACACATCTTATGTAGACGTATTCGCCAGTGTCGAGTGATATTTGTAGGTTCAAGATATATATCCTTGGATGATTGTTCCGTGAATTGGGCTCAGTAATGTGATAGTACAATTACTGAAGCCACCACAAGACCTCTTGGCATCATCTAAAAATGTCAGCAAAGTGTAAGCGATTCAATTGTTCTATTAAAGTTTATAGTCCCGAAACATTCACTGGATAATACACTATCGAAATTATACACTAAACACTTCAATAAACTAAAAATAAAAAAATTAAAACCAAGACACGTCCGCCATTGTCAGATGCTGACAAAAGACCCAACACCGTTTATTATCCGAGAGATTCTAACAGAAACCTTCCAGGGATTACCGGTAACGTAAAGGGCCTGCTGGGCTTCCTGGAGGAGTTGGGTTGGCTCGAATGACGCTGCATTCCCACCCACACGCAAAATAGGCGCATTAGACGCCGAGTTCCGGAAACCAGCCCGTTTGACAATTGACAATAGGGCATCGGACAGACCTAACACAACTCACCTACCGAGAGTATCACGCGGTACGGCTGAGCTGATGCGGCGCTATCATGAAAGGAGCATCCATCAAAACTGGGATTAAGGGTGAAATGGTTCTTAACTATAGAGCAGGTCACCTGTCTGCGCTCCTCGCAGACGTCCCCCTTATACATACATACATAGCGGATCGGACTGTTCACCATATTTTATGAATTTACCATATTTTATGAATACATACATACATACATAAAGTCACGCCTTTTTCCCGGAGGGGTAGGCAGAGACCACTTCCTTCTTTATTTTATGAATTATTTTTAAAATATAGATTAGTAGCAGACGATTCGCGAAGAAAAGAACAGAATCGGTTGAAAAACGAAATTACAGTGATTTTTTAAAGTTTCAATATGTCTGTCTCTTTCAAAAAAGTTTTTTTGTATGGAGATTATATGGCGTTACTAACAAATGACGTCACAAGTGGGTATGTGCCTTTCTGTCTAATCTTGAACTGCAAACCTTTATAACTCGGTCAATTTTAAAGATAGAGCAATAATTATTTTAGTGTTCGACAGCAGAAACTAACAAGTTTGGATTTATAAAATTTAAAAAAAGTAGTCCGATCCCCTATTAGTGCCCACCAAGGATTTTGAAAGACAGGTCTTCTAAAAACATCTTTATCCAAATACACACTGTCATTGAAATCTTCCTCGTAGTACAAAGCACAAAAGTGGACTTAGATAACTTAAGTTCTTCTGCGTAGAAGAAAATTATTGTTATACTTGGGTTACTATAGGATGAGCTCTGACAGATTAAAATTTTAAAAACTTATTAATATTATTTCGTTTATTTATTTATTTATTAAGTAAAATTACATACTGTTTAATGATAAAATAAGAGGTGAAGTTACTTTTTTTTAATATAATATTAGTTATTATGGTTTTTAAACTGAATATTATTATAAAAAGTTGTTAACGTCGTATGAAGAATTTTGAAGCTGTCAGGACCCGTCCTATAATAACCCAACTATAGTTGTTTTTATGTAATTAAATCATAGTTCATAAGTTTTAATGACAAATTTACTGTAAAATTTAAATAAATTATTTGTATTTGTATTTGACTGTTAGATGAATTGGTGAGGGTTGCGTAGTATTGTCCAGCTGAGATGATGATGATGATGATGATGATTAAACTTGCAAAAATTACACCACAAATGACTTTCATACCTGTCTTCTCAAATGGTCCACCAGCTTCCTGTTGCAGGAGAAGTGTTTCCCGCAGTGGAAGCAGGCGATGAGGCGCTCGGCCGTGTGCGAGCGCACGTGCGCACTCAGGAGCACTTTTCGCGGGTAGGTCGCCCCGCAACCTGCCCACGAACATAGGTTGGACTCCGAGTAGTTGATGTGTAGCCTTACGTGATCGAAGAATGCCTGGAAGAAATTGGTATTGTGGTTTAAGTCCATAGAGATAACAGCCTCCGTGGCCGAGTGGTCGATATTTCGACGCCCATCACGGAGGTTCCCGGTCGGGACACTGTCAAGCAAAAATCTTTTTGTGAGACTTCCCCAGTTTGGTTAGGACATTGTAGGCTGAATCACCTGATTGTCCGAAAAGAAAGATGATTCCGTGCTTCGAAAGGCACGTTAAGCCGTTGGTCCCGGCTACTATTTATTCGTTACACGAGCCATGTCAGTGGCCTCTGGCGGTTCTATAACACTGACACCGGGGTTTGTGAGGTCGGTTGTCGACCTTACAACACACACGGTGAAAAAGAAGAAGTGGTAACTGTTAAGTAGGTAGAGTTATTTGAGGTTTTTGCAAATCACACCAGCAGGAAACGTGGTTACATCTATCAACACTAATTTTGCGAGGGTGCAGTGACGATTAATCACAAAGCAAAAAATATTAAAGTATGTTATAAAATGACTGTATCTTTTAATTTAAATGACTTAGAAGCTTGAATTTCACCATATAATTGTATATTTTTTTATTTTATTTTTTCAAGCACCAGAAAATGATGTTAAATATTTTTGAATCATAGAAAGCACCTGTAGTGTTTGTATCTATAAAATAGATATATTGCATTGTCTCATGTGCACTAGTGGTATGGCTGGTTTACACGTATTAAGTAGTTTAGTAGTTAACTAAATTTTAAGCAACTTAATGCGTGTAAAGCGAATTTAGTAGTAAGTTGCAAGTTAAAATTTAGTGTGCAAGTAAACAAGTAGATTCGAACTTTTTCTATTTTTCGGTTAAGTTGGTGGGCGTGGCCTGTCACTTGACACGTTTGGAAAGGCGCGATTTAGTTAATTTTAAGTTAAATGCGAAGTGCGAAGTTAAGTGCGAGTGTTTTATGTTTATTTTTTGGAAATATTTTAATATATATTATCATATAGGTATATATAAAAGTATTAATGATTAATATATTATTAATATTAAATATTAATCATTAAAAATAATAATAATATAATATAAAAATAAATAATAATATAATATTAATTATATAAAAATAAATATTTTATTATACTTTATTATTTTTGTATTTATTACAGATTTGAATTCGCTGTTGATCGTCCATCTTGGGCTAACTAAAGAGCTTAACTACTAAAATGACGTGTAAACACTTACTTAAAATTTTGTCGCTTAAAATTTAGTTGCTACTTGACAACTTAATACGTGTAAACCAGCCAGTAGGGTAGCCGTCAAACTGACAGTTGCGGTGAGTGCCTGTCGAGGTTAGACGTGCGCCGTTACCGTGGACTAGGTGTTACAGTGAGCCAGTGAAATATCCTGAAACCTTGGACGGGGGTCCTACAACACCCAAGGTGGGGTCTAACTCCTTGGAACGGTTTTGTTTTTGTTTGTTTTCTATGATTCAAAAATATTATTGCGTCTCTGTTTCAGCTTAGCCAAATTTGCTTTTGTATGTCCATCTGTTTGTTGAGTCAGTTTTTGAAAATTTAAAAAATGACGGAGTTATGGGGGTTGCCAGCTTACAAGGTCTACCGCCGAGGCTGTTTTCATCTACAGGTCACATTTCTTAACCAATAAAATAAAATAAGAGAAGACAAAATAAAAAAAAATAAAAAATAAAATAACATAAAATAAATACAAATCAAATAAAATAAAATTAAGTTTAAAAGTAAAAAAAATCAAAGGGTTGGGGAAGTTTGTCGAGATTTTTTTTTTTTAAAACATATACAGACTCGCGAGGTCTACAGCTCACAGAACCACTAGTTTAACAATTTTAAAATTTCTTGAAAGACAGACAGGCATGCCTTACATTCATTCTATAAGAATTCCGATATTTTCCTTGTGAAGAAAGAAATCCTAAACATGAAATAAGTATCCAATGAAACTATTCAATTTACACACACCTGAATCGAGTTGAACCTCTCGTGACAGTTAGTCCACATACAACAATGGTCACTCAACAGGGGAGGCAGGATGTTCCTATTTCTAGAGTCTTTCTTGCATCTAAGTAGCTTCAAAGTGGCTCGGCCGTTGAAGCCGATAGCAAGTAAATGAGAATGGTATGCATGGTAGTTGATGTGGCGAATCATCTCCTCAAAGTTAGTCGTTTTGTGGCCACACACATCCCAGAGGCAGACATATTCATCTGAAAATGCATAATTTTATACTTATCACATTTTTATTTTTTGTTTTCTTTTAGTTTATTATAGAAAAATAAGTCCTTCTTTTAAGTATAACAATACCCAAGTCACAGAAGGTCACAGAAGGTCACAGAAGGTCTCTGCTCTTTTGAAAGGAGTTTTATTAGTCTAAAAATTTGTTTCATATCTGCATCTATACTATGCACCCATCTACTTTCATATGTTCTAGTAAAATATCCAATCCCATCCACCACTTGGATAAGTAGAACCAGTGGTTTCACTCTAGGAAAAATAATGTGTCCTTTCAAACATGAGTCATCATGGTCACACTAGTAACAATTATCGGCATGTGACGATGCACAGCATCTGTGAGAGTGCGTTGTATACTTCCCTTTATGTTTCCGCCAATCACAGCTCGTTTCCGGTGATGTCACTTGCCAAACAGCCCCTTCCACTCAGCTGTCACAGGAGGCCGGTAGGCGGCATTTTTCACCTCATAGCGTCGTTACTTCTCGAACGAGTAACATCTCTTAAAATATCTTATACATTTTTGTGATAAAAGATATCAAGGTTTAATCGTATTTTTTGCGATAAAAGTTATCAAGTTATTTTTTCTCCGTGCTGTAACTATTTCTTTAACTAATGAGTGATAGTGAAGTGAATAGCGTATATTCCGACAATATGGAACGTGACGAGGACAACCAGCGGGCTGGGTCGTACCCGCCTGCCGGCGCCAGAAAACGCGGCCGCTCTGGATTGCAGTCATCCAACTCCTCAGATGGCGAGGTAAAAAGCAGGAGATCCGGTGAGTCCGTTTCTGATTACAATAACTTGGTGAACAAAATCGATGTGTTAACAAACGTTTTGCTACAAAATATGATTCTACCATCCTCGGATTTGAATACTTTATCTACATTACGTAATGACTCAAGTGTTGTCGTCGAGCCGCCTGCGTCGCAAGAGCGCGCGCGCGAGCCGACACCAGGCCCGACCAGCTCGGCTTTGGACTTTAGTTTGCAGCGCCCCGCGCCTGCTGTCACTTCCAGCCCGGTCGAACCGCGGCTTTTGAATCTTGGTTTTGTAGCTACATCACTTAAAGATCCTCAGGTGCCCGGAGCGAATCCTGAACACCTGAAGCGATTAGAAACTTTACAAAAATTTGGTAATTCCTCATGGAAAGACGTTAGATATACCGATGCTTTGAAAATTCACAATGCTACGCCAGGTTTCGTAGACCTTGAGGTAAATGATGAGTTGAGGCAATTTGTGAAGGGTAAAGATTACACAGCTAGTTCGGAAAAAATAATGGCGGCTATTTGTAATGGACTAATTAGTCAGCGTGACCTGATAAACCAGAACTTGCAAGAATTTGTCAACTGGACAGCTCTTTCTAGTACCGTCTTGTCTAGTGAAAATATTTTTGACAAAATAACCGAACTGTTTCAACCTGCTTCAAAGTTTCACAAGGTGAGTGACGAAATTATGCAAATGGTTTGCGGCAAACGCGCCGAATACATTGAGAATCGCAGGGAGCGTATCCTGAGCGAGATCTTTAATAAGAACCTTCGCGAGGGTCTGCGTAAGATTCCTCCGAGTTCCAAACATCTGTTTGATGAGTCGCAGCTATGTGCTTATATTCAAAGCACAGGTGGGATGGACAAATGGGTGCGACCATGGTTTAACACGGTAAGAGAAACACACAAATCAAACACGAAATCGTCTAATAAACCAAACAGACCGGGCCAGTCGCGAGATTCTTCTAACCAGTCCTTTCGGCGAGAAGGTGAGGCTTCAGCGAAGAAAAACAATACATTTGTTAGTTCCTCAAGACAGACAGACCAGAACCGACCTAAAAAACCCTTTAGAAAGGACAATAGCTTCAATAAGAAGCAAACCGATAAATGACTATCATCAATCCAAATTTTACGGAGGCTGCCTCCGAGCGTATCGGAGGCAGTGGCAGGCGCTGCGGGCTCCGCAGGCCCTTCTCGGGATGATCACGGGAATGCGGCTGCCATTCACCTCCAACCCCCTGCTTGTCCACCCATCTCAACGAACTATTCGCTCTTTCCAAACTTCACAATCGCTGGATATGTCCCAGCAGATACACAAACTGGTAGAACAAGGTGTGCTAGAGATTGTAGAACCCCATCGTTTGGGACTCAACAATGTTCCTGACGAGGAAGAGCGACGGGTCGTTCAGACCCATTTTCAATTTAAAGCGGCTGAACCAGTACATCATACCAAAACCATTCAAACTAATATCACACTTTCTCATTCCACAATTCCTTCAGAAGGACGATTGGATGGTAAAGCTCGACCTCTCGTCAGCCTACTTCCACGTATCCATCGCGGAGAGTCACAGGAGGTTTCTCCGATTAGTCTACGGTCATCAGGTCTTCCAAATGACCTGCTTACCTTTCGGCCTGTCTTGTGCTCCAAAGAACTTTGCTGCTTTAACCAACTGGGTAGCACAAACCCTTCGGAATCACGGTATTCGACTAGTAGTCTACTTGGACGACTTTTTAATCGCAAACCAGTCCCGATCCGTGCTCGAAGAGCAGGTGAGCATGACAATCAGTACCCTAGTGAAACTAGGTTGGACTATCAACCACGAAAAGTCGGCAACTCAACCTGTTCAGAAAATAGAATTTCTGGGACTCCTGTGTGATACAAAAGAAGGTTTCAAAGGCCTACCGGAAAAGAAAGCGAAGGTAATAGCATCAATCTCGCAGAGGGCAATCAACAAGAGATCACTGTCGCTGAAGGAAGCCCAGGTAATATTAGGAACTCTGAATTTTGCCAACTTCGTAACCCCCCGAGGAAGACTGCACTGCCGTCAACTTCAATGCCACGCTCGAAGCTTAAAGAGACAATCGTTGTCCCGAGCACATTCACCCCTTCCAACGAAAGTGATAGAAGATCTGCAATGGTGGGTAGATACCATAAAAACCCGACAGACACAGAGCAATCTACATCCAAAACTGATTCACCACTTCCTGACAACGGATGCCGCCGATAACGGGTGGGGGGCGCAGATGGATGACCAAGTAGTATCGGGCAGGTGGGCGTCCAACCAAAGGCACTGGCATTGCAACCGCAAGGAAATGTTTGCCATCATAGCTGCGGTAAGACATTTCAAATACCAGCTTCGAAATCGACACCTGATCTTGCAGTCCGACAACCAGACGGTCATCGCATACATTCGCAAAGAAGGCGGAACACGGTCGACGGCTCTTCTCAAAATGACATATCAACTGATAAATCATCTGGACCGTTGGAACATCACGATGACAGCGGAGTACCTCCCAGGCAAATTCAACGACATAGCAGACAGGTTATCTCGAGGAAAGCAAACGGCCGAGTGGCATCTACTACATCCAGCTCTGAAGGAAGTGTTTCGCCAGTTCGGAGTCCCGCAGATAGACCTGTTTGCAACCAAACAATCGAGGGTTGTGGAAACGTATGTAACAAAAGACTGTCGCGACTGCTCAGCACAATTTTACAACGCCTTCAGCCGACAGTGGCAGTTCCAACTGGCGTGGGTGTTTCCACCGCCGAGCCTATTACCGCGAGTACTTCATCACCTGAACTCGGCTCAGGGAGAGTACCTAGTTGTAGCACCGATGTGGGAGAACGCGTTCTGGCTCCCAGATCTTTCTCGCCGGTCACTGTGCAACCCCATGAAAATCAAGGACTTGACACGGGTCCTAATAGATCAGACCACAGGCTTACCACCCCCCAGGGTCCAGGATATGGAACTGTACGTCTGGAAGATTGGGGGTGGAGTGATATCACGGAAGGTTGGACAGCCGCGGAAAGATTGTTACTTAGATCTAGTTGGAGAGAATCTACACTGAGGACATACAGGCCTGCATGGACAAGGTGGATCAAATGGTGTAGAGCTAAAAACTTTGACTATAGGTATCCTACTGGTGTAAGTTTATCTAGATTTTTAGCGCACTTGTGCCTTGAAGAGAGATTAGCTTATCCAACTATTTTGTTACACAAATCCGTAGTTTTAGCCCTTGGTAGGGCAGAGAACAATGATAATTTAAACTCTCATTTTTTAGTAAAGCACATTTTGAAAGCCATCTCTCTTCGAAACCCAAGAGCAGAGAAACCACCCATCTGGGATCCGAGAGACCTGGTCACCTGGCTGCAGAATAACCCCCCGCAGAACGAGACATTGTTTGAGGCGTCACGCAGGTTAGCTTGTATACTACTACTAGCGTCAGGTCGAAGGGTCCACGACCTTACTCTATTAAAGACCTCCGCAGCTCATTACACGGACGCGGGCGACCATGTCACTCTGAGCCCGGTCTTCGGATCCAAAACAGACACGGCGTCATATAGACAGTCAGGTTGGAGATTATTAAAACATAATAACGACAACATTTGCCCTGTATTCTGGTTGAGGAAAGTTATTGAGTTAGGAGTCCAGAGGCGAACAGCTGAGTGTAACAACGCTCTCTTTGTCTCCCTTAAAGGTCCGACACAGGCAGCTTTGCGCACAGTCATAGGTAAGGCGCTCGGCTGTTGCGTCTCTGAACTGGTATGAAAACTATTCACTAGAAGATATACTTAGCCGCGGGAATTGGCGTAGTGAAAATACATTTGCTAGATACTATTGTAGACAGATTATAGGATCGGGATCCTCTCAATCTAAAAATAATCTTGCAGAAAATTTTGAGCCAATTTAATTATTATTATTATTTATTAATTAATTATTATTGTTTGTTTAACATAAATAATTATTTTTAATTGTTATACTTGTGTCCAGTTGGGCAAATATTTTGTATGGATAATTAAATGTTGATTCTTGTCAGTATGTAGGTACATATAAGATATTTTAATTTATAGTCATAATTTCAGTAGACCTACACAGTGGTTTCGGTAACTTCACATAGCGTCGTTAGCAGTCACCAGGAGTTATAAACACGTCTCTCACAGATGCTGTGCATCGTCACATGCCGATAATAGTGCAAGTTTTACATTACAATAAAACTTGTATTATTGGGCAGAGACGATGCACAGCATCCCATTAAGGGCTCCTGGAGAGAGACTTCTATGAGGTGAAAAATGCCGCCTACCGGCCTCCTGTGACAGCTGAGTGGAAGGGGCTGTTTGGCAAGTGACGTCACCGGAAACGAGCTGTGATTGGCGGAAACATAAAGGGAAGTATACAACGCACTCTCACAGATGCTGTGCATCGTCTCTGCCCAATAATACAAGTTTTATTGTAATGTAAAACTTGCACTATTTTTAAGCGAGAAAAGTGTTTTGTCTATAGTTTTGTGGAAAATAAAAAAGAACTTTTTGATACACAATTTTCACATAATAAAACCTGTCAGTTACAAAAAGAATTACATTTCCACGAGGTTTAGTTTAAGAAAAATGCGTGGCCGCGCAGTCCTCCGCGTTTCAATGGCGCAGCCATAACTTTGAAATCTAGATACACAGCAGTGTGTCCGCCAAGTTCGCAAAAGAAAAAGGCGACGACGCACCAGTGTGTTATATTACATGAACCATTACGAGCCACTTTCAACCCCCCCCCAAAACTTAAAATCTATTCAACCTACACACTTGAAATTTTGCATGTCTATTAAGCCTCATCTAATTACCTAGAATTCCAAATTTCATGAATGTAGCTTTTGCAATTCCCGAGATATTGACGATAAGTCTGACTCAGTGCAGTTAGTAACGAGGGCCTGATGATGGAGCCAGGAGCTGGATAGTGGAACTCTTTAATGACTACTAGTAAACTCCTCGACTTTGGGTTCTTTTGATTTGTTATGATAAGTTGAATACAATGCAGTAAGTAACGAGGGTCTGATGATGGAGCCAGAAGCTGAATAGTGGAACTCTTTAATGTTTACTAGTAAACCCTTTGAGTTTGGGTTCTTTTTATATGTTATGATAAGCCATAAATAGTGCAGTTGGTGACGAGGGATTGGTGATGGAACCAGAAGTTGGATAGTAGTACTGACATAAGCGTGTTTTTTAGTGTTTTTAACTGTTATAATTATTATTGCTACAAGCTATTATTTAACTTGCTCTGCGTGTTAGTTTGGGAGTTCTTCTTTAGTGGTTAAAAGCTTGTGCTTATTGTCTGTAACTTAAATAAAAAGATGAGATTGCTTTACAAAAACTAATGAGATCCCACTAAAAACATACATGTGAATGCATGCCAAGTTCTAAGGGCTTCAAACTTCTTAGCTCGAACACTAAAAGAATTTCTCTTCAAATTCTTTAAAATTGACAGAGTTATAAAGGTTTTAAATTCAAGATTAGACAGAGAGGCACATACCCACTTGTGACGTCACTTGCTAGTAACGCCATATAATCTCCATACAAAAAATCATTGAAAATTTTTGAAAGAGACCGACTTATTGAAACTTTAAAAAATCACTTTAAATTCGTTTTTCAAGCGATTCTGTTTTTTTCCTCGTGAATTGTCTGCTACTAACCTATATTATAAAAATAATTCATAAAATATGGTAAATTTAGCAACAGTCCAATAGCCAATTTTTGGGCTGAGTGAGACAGATTTGCACAACAACTCAACAAGAAGAAGTAGAATAAGCACTGTCCTTTTTTACAAAATTACATAAATAAATCTTTTACTTACGTTTAGCATCTTCTTTGATGACATGCAAGTCAGAGCAGTGTTCCTTCACATGTTTCTGGAATAGATCGTAGTCGGTAAACTGCCAGCGACAAGCCTGCCATTCACATTCCATACGGAGGTGGTCAACCCTCAGCTTCTTTAAAGGCTGCAATATAAAAATTGAAGTAAATAATTAAATGACCACACAGTCAGCCTTCAATAAGACTCCTTGTATCAGGTGCTATCATCAACAGCTCATATACGTCCCCACCGAGGGGCTCAAGCCTAGGTCTTAGTCCACCGCGCTTGCCCAGTGCAGGTTGGTTAACTTTACACACAACCTTTGAATTTCTTTGCAGGAGTGTGCAGGTTTTATCACGACGTTTTCCTTCACCGTAAAGCCCGTCACAGACGGAGCTATAATATATATTATAGCACGAGGCAGCCAGCTCTCTCATCACCGTTCACTTTGTGTGCAAAGCGGGGGTCAAGCAGAATGGCCGGTCACTGATTGATTCGCCATTTTGTTTGACCCCCGCTTTGCGTGAAAGTGAATGGCGACGAGAGCTGGCTGCCTTGTGCTATAATATATATTATAGCTGCCGTGTGTGGACCCCTTAAGAGCGTCGAATAAACGTACATATGAATTCGAAATTCGAAAACACATTGGTACGTGGTGGGGATCAAACCCGCGTCTCCCGGACGGGAGGCCACTAGAAACCTAATTTACATAATTTCCATCTCATCATGGTTTTGTTGTATTGTTAGATCATACACAAACTACAATTCAAACACCATATTTAGATTTGAATTTTATTGATCATATAAAAAACGTCATAACCTCCTTTCTCAATAGTCTTTCAGTGTTATTATTTAAAATAAAAAGGTTTTCTTTACGAACCACATTTGCCGGTTCTGTTGAAGGTTCTCCTACTCCATTGGGCACTGTGGCGACGTCCTCAGCAGCCTGTATAAAGAAGTTCTTGCGGTGGGAATTCGTCTGAATAATAAACTGAATGTCGTTTTTATTCTGTAGGGAAAGCTTCTTTGGCTCCAGGCTGTCCTGCTTTTGAAGCCAATCCACGCACCGCAGCAGCCGCTGCTGGGCTAAAGCCATTTTTGGAGCTGCAGTTTCCATTGTTGGAACAGAATTAGTATCACATTTTAAGCGCTGTAAATCGTTTCAAATGTTTAACACGTTGGTAATTGTAACTATTTTTATTTGATTGTGCACGTGTTATTGTAGATTTATACTTAAAAAGTCCAGTAAATGTTTAAATAAACAAAAAATACACAACACAGCTGGCTGGCTGCGCTGCGCCTGGCGCCAAACTGACCATAAGCTAGACATCATTGACATATTTTTTTTTATGAAGGCCTGTCATAAACCATGAGTGTATCATCGTGTGGGAACAATAGAGCTGCACTTCCGGTAGGTAATAAATAATTAATTGGTCACACTGATAATAAAGTGTCAAATTCGTTCGATAGTTTGCCCGCAGAGATGTCAGATGTCAATTTCAATAATTAAAAAAAACGTGCGACCGCGTGAAGTGTGGCGTATTTACGGCACACTGCGGCAAGAATCCACGTTGCGTTCGTAATCCCTTATCGTTTAATATTGAATAAATAGTGATCTCGTTACTCCCGTCGCGCATAGTGCGAGTGACGGTCGAGAGGTCATTTTAATCTGCTGATGAAATCAACTGCATCCTACGACGAAGTAGTAAATAAATTAGACAACCTCCCTCACTTAACCACAAGAATGCCGAACATCAAGGTCTTCAGCGGGAGCTCCCACCCCGACCTAGCGCAGAAGATCGTGGATCGTCTTGGGATCGATCTTGGCAAAGTGGTAACCAAAAAATTCAGCAACATGGAAACGTGCGTCGAAATCGGCGAGTCAGTGCGTGGAGAAGATGTTTATATTGTGCAGAGTGGCAGCGGCGAGATCAATGACAACCTCATGGAGTTGCTTATTATGATCAACGCGTGCAAGATCGCTTCTGCTTCCCGCGTAACCGCTGTCATCCCGTGCTTCCCGTACGCGCGCCAGGACAAAAAAGACAAAAGCAGAGCCCCAATTACTGCCAAGCTCGTCGCTAACATCCTCTCTGTGTCTGGCGCGGATCATATCATTACAATGGACCTCCACGCATCTCAGATTCAAGGATTCTTCGACATACCTGTAGATAACCTCTTCGCGGAACCTGCCGTGTTGAAATGGATCAAGGAGAACATTCCTGACTGGAAAACCAGCATTGTAGTATCTCCTGACGCCGGTGGAGCTAAGAGAGTCACATCGATAGCTGATCGGTTGAATGTAGAGTTTGCTCTTATCCACAAAGAGAGGAAAAAGGCTAATGAAGTTGCATCTATGGTGTTAGTAGGTGATGTAAAAGACCGCATAGCCATATTGGTGGATGATATGGCTGATACCTGTGGTACGGTCTGTCATGCTGCTGAAAAATTGATTGAAGCTGGTGCTATTAAGGTGTACGCTATCCTTACACATGGTATTTTCTCTGGACCAGCTATATCCAGAATCAATAATGCTTGCCTAGAAGCAGTAGTTGTCACAAATACTATTCCCCAGGATAGGCACATGCAAGAGTGTCCGAAGATCCAATGTATTGATGTTTCCATGATGCTGGCTGAAGCTGTTCGACGTACACACAACGGAGAGTCAGTTTCGTACTTATTCTCGAATGTTCCATATTAGTTTAATTTCTTTTTTATGTTATATTTAGGAATCCAACATCTAACTAAAGTTACGGATAACTGGACAAACTTGTTTATAGTTGTTAACTGTAGACTAAAGATAAATGAGAAAGCCCAGTGATATTTTTGTTATTAAAATTAATATTCATGTTTTGGGACAGTTGGATACCTACTTACTAATTATTAGATATAAACTCTCATAACAATATGGGATTATTAAGATTTTTAAATCTCAATATAAGTTTAAACTAATTGAGAATTTAGGAAGGTTGCTCTATCATTTTGCTGTAATACAATTTTATTCTAGACAATATTAATTAGCATATTTTTTGAGCACATATTATTTTTCCTTTATTTTTAAAAGCATATATTAGAAAGCTAACAAATAGATTTGTGAAAAATATAAAAGCGAAAATAAAAGTATAATCAATTTTGTTGCCATAGTAAGTCTGTTACAAAACTATTGATTTCTTAGAGTAGATAGGTGATTAATGTTAATACAGCCTTTCAATGCTGCTGAAGTTGAAATCATGCTGAAGTTTCAAAATATAACAATGTTTTTATGTGGCATGTTTTTGTCTACTAGTTTTCCATTCCAGTCCTGCCACAAAAATGTTATTTTTGGAAGTTAGGTCTGCATTTAGCTTTAGATTAGATATTTAGTTTAATTTTCATGACTTTACTAAAATGTATTTTTTTGTGAATTTAAGTTTAATTTTTAATCATAACTTTAAAAGACAGTTTTTTCATTTATTTTATTTAGGATTTTAATTTCAATTGCTTTATTAAATACATTGGTTAACTCATGCAACTTGTACAAGCTCTTCTGTGGAATTTCATTCAACAAAAACAGATTAAATTTAAATAATGTGATGGTAATTATGCAACTATATTTAGGTACTTAGATGCTTTTAATAACATTACATCAATGTATCATTTTGATAACAATACTATGTATAATTTTATACACATAATTTCATGTACCTTAGATTGTTTGTATTGGCAACAAGCAGGAAATAGAATGTAAAATTCAGCAATTTGGCTAACTGCCTAATGTACAATGTGATCAGAGACTTTCTAAATTATTAGAAACGATTAAATGTGTATATTTGGTCCATATACCTACTTATAATTAAGGCATTATTAATAAAAAATATCTTGATAAACTTTACTTTTTGCATTTTAAATATTACTTATAGAAATTGATAAATTAGCGTAGGTCAAGTCTATACTTTAATCTCGATTTTTTTCCTTTATGACTAAAAAGCAGCACAAACAATGTGTTTTCTCTTGTTTAAATTTTTCTCTGTTTCTTTATCATAAAATATTTAACTTCGATAAACTATTTATCAAAATTATTCCACTGCTCCGAGTAGCTCTTCGTACAGTTACTCTAGAAGATAAGGACATGACCTCAGGGTCATCGGCCAATGATGCAAAATTATTGTTTATTAGTAGGCGCGTCCATGTAATAATAACATGCGAAAATGAAAACAAGACTTGTCAACAAAGTGATATGACCTCGCAACGCAATACGTAGTATTGTTTGCCGATGGCAGGCTTGTGATCACAAATTGGTAATGTTACCCAACTGTTTTGTTGCTGTAATGTACCTAAGCTAAGAGAAAGAATATTTAGTACCTACCTATAGTTCCTGTGGATTTAGTCCTTCCGGCCATGACATCATGGTTGGTGGACCCTAAAGTAAATTCAAATGCTGGACATGAATTAAAAATGCTGCTTATAGTATTAAATGAATTATTGGCGTAGTAGGTATTACAATACCTACGCCAATAATTAATTTAGTAAAGTGGCATTCGATTACCTACCTACTTGTGATTCTGACGCAATAATATAGTTAGGTATAGTTTAAATGATAGCCCTCGAGACCTTTGGTCGCATAGACCCCCTGTTAGCAGACATTCATATTATCATGAATACAGCGGTACAGGCTTATCTGTAGAATAAACAAACTAGCATCTGATTTTAGCGGCTTTATAATAATGGACGTACGTAAGCAAGTATTACATGCAAAAAAAGAAAACATGAACATTCTCTATTAGTTTGGCAAGAAAATAAAATATCAGCTGGCCATCCACTACTCAATAGAATATAATTTTCAAGCGTTGTCTTTTCTACATGACTTGATTTTCAATATATTTCTTATTAAATACCGTACATATACAACATGAAAGCAATAAACTTTTGAATTTGAATTATCATACCCACAGAGAAATGGACGTAGTTACACGAAAAGGATCCAATCCACAACATTATCAAAAATGACTTAAGTACACCAAACTGACCGCAAATATCGCTTCTATCGTCCAGTAATAAAAATTTTACAACAAAGAAGAGGTTTGTCTTTTTTACCAGCCATTGAACCAACCAACATGTATGACAGATTTTTTTGTTCTTTCACCATAAACAATCCAACTGACCTGGTTCACAGCCTACAATATTAACCATTTATTTTAAAACGAATCAAGCACCCTGGATTGTTATTGTGTAATTACAATTTGTTCATCACCTATACTTAATTAAAAATATAAAAACGATCCACATCGCTTGGTTCTCCTTGCTGAATATTCTAACACCTACATTTAAAACGATCCAAAATGCTTGGATCCTTTTCGATAAATTCATTTTCAAAGTAATATGCCTATAAGATTTTCAACGAACTTCTTAGAGTGTAGATGGTAACTAATTATATCTATCTCTCCCAAAAAGTACTAAAAATTAAATGTATTTTTGATCGCAGTATTATTTTGTTGACTTTTTAATATGCATTTTGCAGTAAATAAGGTTTTTTGCAAAGAATTCACTACATGGAGCGTTTTAAAGAAATTTATATTAAGCATGCGCCAAAGAAAAAGTAATAAAATGAAAAGGATCCAACCCACCAAAACACATATTTCTCCGAAAATACCAATCGTCCCATAAATATACTATTAACAATAAAAAGGTTTTAATGTTTCTCACAAAACATAACACTTTAAATTTATCTTGAAACAAACACCTATGAAGAAAATCATTTTGAACTTCAAACTTCAATATCTCAAAAGTGACTTTGTGTAGATTGGATCCTTTTCGTGTAACTACGTCCAAATAAGGGAGAAGAGATGCCTTATCTCGTTTTCTGTATAGAACCAAACCAAGTGAAGCCACAAAGCGGGGGTGCGGGAGGGGTTATGCGTTGACACAACCGTGCTGGTATCTAGGGGCCAGTCCAGTAGTAGAACTCTGTAAGCAAGTTTTGTGATATCTATGCGTCGGTGTTCGAAAAAATTCTCCTACTCGACACTAGATGACAGAAGTAGTACTTAATTTTGCTATTACACACAACATGGTTCTGTTCGTTAGTTCGTTACGCTGTATAATGTTGCCAGGCAAGTGAAAAAACAAAAAAAAAACGGACCATTTTTTAAAAATTGATCTCTCTCTTCTTTTTTGTATTATGTAGTCGTTTTTATTGTAGGAATACCTTATACGAGCAATTGTGATATACAGGTGGCCCATTTAGATGGGTCAGTATGGGTAACTCTGAAACTATAAGACATAAAAAGATCAGATAAGAAGACCTCTTAACTATCCTGTAAATTTAAGTGTGCAATAAAGAATAAGTGTGTATATAAAAAGATCTGTTCAATTTTGACACGGGATTTCACGTAAGTTCTTTATCATCATCACTTACTTACAACCAAGTATAAGGAAACATCCTTGCCTAAAATGTGATATTTTGATGTCATGTATTCAATTATAAATATTGGGTAAGTTCATCAATATTATCTGCATTATTTAATTGTATGCTACAAAAATAAATATTGTATACAAATATATTTTTTTAGATTCCATATCTGGCCACCCAGCTTACTATACAAAACAAAATACATGAATGAAACAGTCAAGAAGTTATTCTACTTGGCGATAGATGGCGTTGCTATTGCCGAACTTTCTCGAAGGAATAAATTACGAGCATTAAAAATTGCATTAAAAAAATACATACGAGTGGAATTATGTCTTTTTTTCGTTAGAAATAGTTTTATTACTCGTACTGTTGTACGATACAACACAGCACATAATTTTTGCGTCACTAATTTAAATTAAAATCAAACCAAGTCACATTCGTGTCGTATCCATAAAATCCAAAGTAACACTGACAGAAGCGACGCCTGGTGGTTAATAGCTAGTAGTAAGAGTACTTAGTCCGCTATGAGACGGGCCTACCTGGGCTGATTGATAACTGGCCGAAACGACGAACTTAAAAAAATTATACGCAAAAAAAAAATATTACATTATATTTTGGCATCTTTTTGAAAATAGAACGCCAAATTTGAATTTAATCGAACTGGTGGAATTTGTTTGATAGGACGTAGAACTTTCTCTGTCGTAAATTTTCTTAACAATGGAAAGAAACGAAATTCGTGCGGTGATAAAGTTTTACGTTTTAAAACAGAAAACAGCAACCCAGATTAAAACCAAGCTAGACAGTGTTTTAGGTAATTCTGTTCCTGCATTGAGTACAATTCACACCTGGGTAACTGATTTTAAACGTGGAAGACAGAGCTGCGAAGACGCCCACAGGTCTGGCTGTCCAAATGAAGTCACAAATCCGGACATGACCAAAAAATTCACAATATTGTATTGAATGATCGGCGCTTGAAGTTGCGAGAGATAGCAGAGATGGTGAGCATTTCATCTGAACGCGTTTTTAATATTTTGCACCAACATTTGGGAATGAAAAAGCTTTGCGCGCGATGGGTGCCGCGTTTGCTCACTGTTGACCAAAAGCAACGTCGAGTGGACGATTCATCGGAGTGTTCGGCGCTGTTTAACCGAGATCCTAACGAGTTTTCGCGGCGTTATGTAACAGTCGATGAAACCTGGATACATCATTATACTCCCGAGACAAAAGAACAATCTAAGCAGTGGACTGAGAGCGGAAGACCTGCGCCGAAGAAAGCAAAAACGGTTTTGTCGGCTGGCAAAGTGATGGCGACTGTTTTTTGGGATGCTCGAGGGATTATTTTAGTGGATTATCTGCAAAAAGGAAAAACAATAAATGGAGAGTACTACGCAAGCTTGCTGCAAAAATTAAGTGAAGAAATCCAGAAAAAACGACCACATTTGGCCAAGAAAAAAGTTTTGTTCCACCATGACAACGCACCTGCACACACGTCAATGGTTGCAGTCGCCAAACTCCATGAATTGCGGTTCGAATTGCTACCGCATCCACCCTATTCCCCGGATCTGGCCCCGTGTGACTTCCACTTATTCCCAAACCTGAAGAAATGGTTAGGTGGCCAGAGATTTTCATCAAATGAAGAAGTCATTGTTGCCGTGGACGAGTATTTTGAGGGGTTGGAGAAAACATTTTATCAAACTGGTGTAACGGCATTGGAGAAGCGCTGGACTAAATGCATCGAGGTAGAAGGAAACTACGTTGAGAAATAAATTTATTTTAAATAGATTTTTAAAGTTTTTCTTTGTCGTTTCGGAAACTTATCAATCAGCCCTCGTAAGTTGCTTGTGGCACCTCCTCTTTGTATTTGTCTCCGTGGCCCTCCCTCTCTGCGTAGGTAGTGTTCAACGAATTATTATATAGTTGGCCAACCCGGTGGCGAGCTAGGGGGTGGCATACGGGAGGATAGATTTAAATTCGTTGGTATCGAATAAGAACAAGCATTTCGCGCCATCTAGCGGCAAAATACAGAACTATAAATTACGTCCGTACCTACACCAGCCGCCAGAGGAGAGCGCTATAGGATAAAAAATACCCTTGCAACCCCAAGGTCCACGTGGTGGACCACACATGGTAGTATTCAACTCTACCACCACAACTAGACAAAAGCACCCACTCTACATTGATCCCCAAAGCCTTAGACCAAGTAGGTACTTCGGTTCTCTTCTCTATCCTATATTCCTGGTTCGTTCACCAGGCGGCAATACCTACTCCTCACTACGAATAGCAGAGCGCACTCAGTTCTCAAACTGACGCCGTACTCACTCGTGTACAGGCAGCAGGTAACAAAATACTCTTTTTTAGGTATCAACCAGCCTAAGCTGACCGTAGTTGTCAACCAAGGCGTGCGCACGGACCGGCTCAACTTCCGGAGCAAAATTTAGTTGGTGGATCAATGAGTTACGGCAATCCGTCACGATAGTCCGCGATACGCTTTGAATCTTCCACGCCCCGCTCTTAAATGCGACTAGTCGCTTCAGTTTGAATAGATAAACCATTGCAGGGACAGGGTTTAGCCGGCGAAAATAAATGAAACAAAACATAAAGTTAACACTAGTATATTAGGTGTTTAATGGTGCGCGTGGTGTGCTTGCGCGGCGGCCTTTCTCATCTGAGTGAGGACGTTGCTCAGCTCCTCTCGCTTCCTTTTAGCGCGGATGTGTGTGCCCAGGCGACGCTTTAGGAACTTGAGAGCACGCTTGTCTTTTGATACCTGAAATGAGAAAAAGGATATTATTAAAAACAGATATTTTACACAAAAGCACACCTTCGTCGCTCTATACAAACATCGTGTTTAAATTACCTATTACTGCATTCACTATACCTTGATTTTTAATTCCGTGGAATTCTGACAGATGGAGTGTTGCCAAGCAGAAAACAGGTTACCGAAATTACAGGTATCACATTTAGATGAATAAAAATAACACAGTGAATTATTTTAAAGTCATACTTTATGCAACCTTCATTATATTTCATGTTTTGGGTATCATTTTCGAATAACCACAGGTTGCAAACAGTTGGTTAATATTTCTATTTCTAATGCAAAAAGGCTTTTAAAAATGCATGGAAACAAACAATTAAGGTGTTCTTAATCTAACATATTAGCAATGCTATTAAAATAACAATTATTCTTCCATGCAAACTTCACTTTAATTTCGTATTGTAGGGCCACAGATAAAAAAGCACAGCGTTTACCATACAAGATTCAAATAGAGTTTGCACAAGCCACTGGAGTAGTTATTTTATTTTTAGTATGTAAATTATGATTTGCCTGTCTTGTTATAATAGTGATAACAGAAATGTACATGTGAAAAAAGGTTTGCGACAAGCGACCTGAGAACTGTCAGAATTCCACGGAATTAAAAATCAAGGTATAGTTAGTGTGCACGACGTTTCTAGGGTTATCATTGCGAATCTAGGATGCGTTGTTCGACAGTCCAAACTAAAGGGTGGAGTGAGGTGTATGGGATCGGCAGGAGGCGGTGAATGGCCATTCTGAGTTTCCCCCCAGTGCCAGGCTCGCTAAGACCCTGTTTCGGCTAAGTAAACCACGCTTGCGTTTGGTGACTGCAGCAATAACTGGTCATGGTTCTTTTAACAAACATCTATATGTCCTAGGTGTTACTGACAGCCCCCTTTGCAGAGCCTGCTTGGAGGCAGAAGAAACGGCCGCTCACGTCCTCATGGAATGCACGGGAGTGGCGGACTACAGGGCTAAATACCTCGGTCAAACGAGGGACCTTCCAGGGATAACCGGTAATGTAAAGGGCCTACTGGGTTTCCTGGAAGAGTTGGGTTGGCTCGAATGACACCGCATTCCCACCCACACGCAAAATAGGCGCATTAGACGTCGAGTTGCGGAAACCAGCCCGTAATAACTAATGACTATGGCCATTCTGATACTATATTATTATTAATTCTGTTACAAAAGCTATGACACGTACGTTATTAATAGGTAATCCACTACCTACTAAAACAGTTAAGTATTATGTAAAGTAGATTTACATAAACCTAAATACCGGTGCCTTTTTCACAACCAAAATAGTCCCCATTACAATAAAGGACTTCAATATTCAAATAGTGAATCATTGCAAAACAACTAACACACCTATGTTGACAGAAATCTGAACAGGTTTAGGATCAAGTTTTATTGTATAACAACAACAACGGCAGCATCTGCTTGTGTAGCATTGGCAACCTTTATTTCCGCTCACACAGTAACAACAACACATTATGTATTAACAACAAAAACACTTTTAGAAATGGTTTTCTTGATTGAAAATTTTAAGTATACTTGACAGGTTCTGTAAGTCAGATTTTAAAATAAGTTTTCATTAGCTAATAAAATGTCAATTGATGTTATGAATAAGAACAAATTCAGTTTAAACTTGACCCCTAGACCTCAAGAGGTAACTGGCAGATAAAAATATTATAGCAGCCTAGGACTTCTAAACCTTAGCTACACAGTGAGACAGCTTATACACTGTTGTGTATATCACTACTCTTAACTTATGAAACAGCTTATTTCTACACGACTGCCCAAAAAAAAGAGTGTCATGTATGTTTGCAAGTTTCTTTGTACCACCATAACTTCTAAATGCCTGAACAGATTTGGATGTATGAGGAATTGTTAGAATCCTTACATCCACCCGAGTGACACTGGGTATATATTTTCTGGTGGTGCAGTCTTTTTTTAAATTTTTAGATGATTATCAAGTATATTTTGTATTGACTCACAAACCATGGTGTCAGTTCTGGATCTGTCAAAAGCTTAACATGGCTTGTATAAAAATAATTTATCATAGATAAATAGCAGGGCCTAACTTATGTTTTGTAGGGTGTTTACTGGTTACTTAAATTAACATCACTTTATCATGTCATACATCAATCCAGTGTACCTTCAGAAAGACTCAGTATTGAATCTATTTGAGAATAAAACATACACACCTTCAACAACTCCATAGCCCTCTTTTCATACTGAGCATGACCCACCACTTCACGGACCAGGTCACGGACAAACTTGGAGTGCTTAGTTTGCAGCTGAAAACATAAGTTACATATTTAGGACTTATTCAAACTACACCCGGAAGTCCACTTCAAATTAGTAAATGGTGTATTGTTATGTTCAGAAATCTAATATGTATGCTACATCTTGTATTTCATCTTATACAAGCTGAGTCTAGCAAAGCTACACTGATCTGGTTATACGTATACTAGAGATAAATAAAAGTAGATTGGAACCAGTTTTCAAACAGTGGTTGTGACGATGTACACAACAATTTATGAAACTTTGCTCTATAAGCTAAGTTCCCTGTTCTTATCCAATTAGGTTTCAGCACTTCACTGACAAGAACAACTTACAAATGTAAGCACTACTTGTAGAAGTTTTAAAAGTAAGTATATGTTGAAGATAAAAAGGCAATGTTAGCAAAACATAACCTAGCATGTTTAAGTTTGAGTACGTCTCAAGAAAGTAAATACTTACACCCTTTAGCCTAGCAGGTCTGACTTTAATGGCTTTGTCTGTAATTCCCTTCCTGCCAGCGGAAATCTTTGTAGTTTTGTGGCCTTTACGCAGACCAACTGCGATTTCAAAGCGGGGAGCCATGCTGAAAATACAAACACCAGAACTGTGAGACTTAAAATATTCACTGCTAATAGTAACTGCAATAGCAAATTTACGAAATTCTATAAAATATCTCAGTTATATTAGGTGATTATTGAAATAAAATCGAATTATTTTCACAAAAATACTTCACGTACATTTCGGAATGACAGATCCGACCAAAGAGAATATTTTTTGTTTTTAAATATTCAACATGGCTGCCAGGTACTATGAAAACTCACTGTAATCTCACCGTATATATATGGTAACTAGTATACATACTAGGTTTACAATCTTATAATAAACTGGCTGGGACAATCTTCGAAAGCATTCATGAAACAAATTCTCTGAGATTATTTGCTACCTACGCAATTATTTTATCTGAAAAGATATTAAATCCTTGACAAAAGTAATTTTTGTTACCATCCTTCATTCACCGTCCGTCACTTGGTCCGTCACCATCAGCCAGCTGTTTGTTGCATGCATAGACAAAAAATTTTAACACACTGTCACTGGTTTGTTGACAAGTTCATTTTCGTGCGTGTGGTTCAGAGATTTTTTAATTTATGTGTTAAATGCTCAATAAATTCGATTATAAACAATTTTGGACTAATATTAATTTAGTTCGAGACAATTTCAGAGTCAGTTGGACTGCTTAAGGTTTTTTTTTTTATAACCTCAACATAACCTAAGTTTTATTCAACATGGAAATTGGAGCGGTAAAACAGGCTTTTAACAACGAGGTAATTACTTATTTAAACCAGTTTAACTTAAACTTTTCTAGGTCAGGGGGTCCTCTTCATAGGCCTTCTCCAATCTCCGTCAATCCTGGAGACATCCAGTCTCGTCCTGCGTCATTAGCGGGATTCATCCAGAATTTAGGGTCGATTTTGTGATTTTTATTCCAGCAGAATAATACTGAATATCAGAATAACTTATTAAGAACGTCTATACCTACTTAAAAAGGTTGCAAACCGTAGTGCAATTTCACTAACATATCAGATATTACATATACTATTGTAGACGGAACTGTTTTGGTGTATCTGTATCCGATAGTGTCCTGCAAACTGTAGATGATCATCTTATTTTTGTTTCCAGACAATATCGGAGTTATTATAATCCTTAGTTGTTTGTATCTGTTGTATTTTATTTACTGTTTTTTTTTTGTATGTGTTCTGTGTTGCGACATCCCTACAAATAAATATTTCTGATTCTGATATCTATAGTTTTATATAATTGCTTATTTATTGTTGTGGGCTAAATGAGCTACTTTTCATTATTTCAGTTAATTTTGCTAAAGAAGAAGCTGGCCCAGGCTAAAACGCAGATAATACACAAGCTTACAAGAAAAGCTAAGCAGTTGACTGAGAAGAAAGCTCCAGATGCAATTCAAGAAAAATTCAAGAAAAAAGCCGAAAATGCTGTCAAAGAGGTTTTGATTTTAAAGGTAATCAATATTGCAAGGGATGAGATTTTAATAATGAACAATTAAATTAATAAGCCAACATAGGTAATATTTTATATTATTTTCAAACAAATTATCATTTGTATTTTCATCAGTTCAAAAAACCTCTAAAATCAACAGTCATGCTTCAATCCATATTAAATTTTCTATTTTGCCATCCCAGATAGACAATAAATAAAAAAAAAAACCTTCTCTGGGGGTGTCACATGAACATTTTAAAATGTTCTTTTTCTTTATTTATATGTAGTCTTAAAGGCAGAATGTAATTTATTTGGTCAATAATTATAATTTTCAGAAAATCAAGGCAAGAGACATTGGGCAGTTTATTGTCACACACAAAGGTAAACTACAGGACTTCTTAAACAAGCCACAAGTGGACAATGACAGGGCTTGCGCAAGGATACTACTCCACAAGTCTATGCAGGAGAAATACAAGTCCATCAGAAACAGGTTCTCTAATATACCTATTAAAGACCTCTTCATGTCCAGAAACGAAAGATTAAAACTAAAGAAAGAAGAGAAGCTTAAGCAGAAAGAAAAGAGAGATCGAAAGAAAAGTAAAAATAAGGTTGTTAATGCCGAGGGAGATTGGGATGTTGAAGATGTTGGAACTATCAAAGATAAAAAAGCCAAGATTGACACCATTGGAGATGAAGGGGTATTAGGTGAAGAGCAAGATATCTCTGATGAAGAAGACCTAGAAGCTAATTCAGAGCAGTTAGTTTCAGTTAAACAAAACATGTCAGATGATGATGAACAGGAAGATCTAAGTTCAGAGCAATCTGAGCCAGCCAGTGACAATGAAAGGTCTGCTGAAGAAAGTTTAGTTGAAGATGGTTCTGGTAAAGGATTCAAAATTAATTTTAAAGAGCAAAGCGATGAAGATTCAGAAAGCGAAGGTAGTAGTAATGAAATGGAAGCTAGTGATGATCAACAGAATGAAGCAAAACCTGCTAATTTAGTTAAATTAGCTCCAAGCAATAATAAGAAATCCAAAAACATAGCTAATATTAAAGAACCTGTTAATAAAAGAAAAGCAATATCAGTAAACAAGGCTGGTAAACTGGGTAAAAGTGAAACTATTATTAAAAAAACAGAAAATAAAATGAAACTTGTAAAAAATACTAGTAAAGTTAAACCTGACAAAAAGCAAAAAGATAACACTAAAAACAAGAATCTGCAGAACAAGATACTGAATAAGAAATTCAAAAAAGATTCAGATGATCCCCATGAAGCAGAGAAAAAAGTTGTTGATCCCTTCTTTGTAACAGCTACTGGAGAAAACTACATGTCGATTGTAGAGCCTAGACAACCTGATGAAGTTAAAGAAGAACATAAGCAAGGCAACAGAAAGCTTCGAAGAGCAGTTATGTTTGGGCATGGCCCAAAAACTAAACCTAGACAAAATAGACAAGAAGACAATAGGTTTAACCAACAGAATGGTTTCAATAAAAGGTCTGGTAACAATTTGGACCAGCAAAATAGTTTCCCTCAACGCAACAATAAATTCACCAACAAGGATGATAATAGGTTTAATAATAAGTTTGATGGTAGTACAAAAACAAGATTTAATGATAGGAATGATAAAATACAAGAAGATAGCAAACCAGAGAAACTGCATCCTTCTTGGGAAGCTAAGAAGAAGCAGTCAGGTATCCTACCATTTCAAGGTAAAAAGATTGTTTTTGATTAAAGTTAGTTTTATTATGATTTTAATATAATTTTAAGAGTATGTTTCTGTTTTTATTACACCATTCTTGGCTTGAGAAGTTAATACTGGAAGAAAAGGGTAAAACAGCACAATGTAGTATAAATCTCTAATATTCCCTTAATGTTTTAATTTTATTGTATTTTATTTGGGAAACAAATATCAGAAAACACCTGTCTAAAACAATTTCCCAACCTCGTTTACCTTATTGTAGCCAAGCCTCTTAAGATTAAATCTATTTCAATTCCCACCTTCAAATGCAAATCTAGCGCAATATTACATCCAGCCATGCAATTGAGTCCACTATTGCATTTGGCGTCGTTATCGCCAAGGTGCCAACATTCCGTATGGCGATTTATCGCGCGACCCGGCTAAATTGCGTTACAACCTGGACCCGCTGTCGGCACCTGGGACTTATATGGGGTGGCTGGAACCGGTGGACATTCCGCAAATGCCCGGGTAGCACCTGCCCGCGGTCACTTGTATTACGTAGACAAATGGCGGGGAGCTGCGATTTCTATGCGATTGTGGTTGCTGTTTATTGCTATTGCAATTTGGAGTAAACAGCTCTAGCTAAATGTAATATAGTTAGGTGAGTATTATAATGATTAATGTGAACGTAAAATGACGTCCACTGCCAGACAAAGGCCTTGCCCAATCTTTGCAATGACCGGACCTGCGCTGTCCGCATCCAATGAATGAATATAGTGATGATAATGACGTAAAAGATGATCAGCTACGCGACCAACCTTAGTCAGCATTAAATAATATTGATTACAAAAGTGCATCTGCCTTCTACACAAAAGGTTCAATTCCCGGCTAGGGAGATTTGTTTTGGGTCTGTTCGAGTGCTATTTGTGTTATCTGTGCGTTTCTATAGCTGCCTCTACACAGTGTAGTCGGTGAGCTATACATGTGACGCGGGAAAACTCCCAAGTTTTCATTTGACGCTTGAAAAATGCTCAATTTAACCAAACCAAAGTTATTCTCAGAATTACTGTTTCACCGTTCTATCTCTATCTAGCTTCTATCTCCCTACATTTTTAATAAACAAAATTTCTCACTGTTCAAGTTTATTTGTCTCATTCCCGTCTTCAATTCTACGACAAAGTTGTTCCGTTCTTTGCTCGCGAACGATGGCACTCGGAAAATCCGGAGTAGCGGAATGCAGACAGATGTCTCGGAGCGTCGTCGTCGGCGTTCGCCTTTTCACTTGGTCTTTTCATTACATGCTAAAGGGATGCATTGTGGAATGCTGCTTTAGTGCTGACTTCTCTAAAGACAAGTACCTACCTTATTGTTTTTTTTAAATAGCCCCTTGTGTGTCCCACCCACTGCTTATCGTTTTATAAAGATTTAAATCAGCTGTTGTAGGAGTTATTATAGGAACCTGAAAAAACGTTTAGGTGTTGGTGTAGGTACTCTCAGGTAAACCTTATGCATTGCTGATTTAAAATAATAGTACATTACGATACAAGGATCGTAGTTTGTTATAAAACCTAAGATCCGTGTGTTGTACTATGTTTTTCAATACACTTGTGAGAAAACTGATAGTGTGACACCCCTACAAAAGCTGTGATACTACAGGTAAAATTGATCATGTAGAAGTTGTAAAAACTAACCTTTATTATATCGTGCGCAGTTTGAGCATCACATTCACATTCACATTTATCACTAAATATCAACACTTAATCACTCATAAAACAACATTCAATGTGAAAATTTCACGAAATTGGCGCCAACCACAAATTGATAGTAATGTTTCTTTTTTTATAAGCATAATTACGCAGAAAAGGCTCTGGCGGACATTCAGCCTCTACGAATTGATTCTTTGTTAACACAAAATTGGCGCCAACCACAAATTGATAGTAATGTTTCTTTTTTTATAAGCATAATTACGCAGAAAAGGCTCTGGCGGACATTCAGCCTCTACGAATTGATTCTTTGTTAAATCGAGATAATTTTATTTTTATAATTAAAATATTACTGGCTGATAATATTTTCGATCCAATTTGTTAAAAAAAAACACTTCTCTTTGTATGAATCGATTTAAATATTTTTTAGTGTCAAAATGATCCTGGCTGAATAATAATTTTGAAGACCGTAGGAATTAAAAAAAAAATGTAATAAAATCGCACTAGTGCGGTAAAACGCATTTACCGCATAGTTTACTGCCTTCGTAAATTCAATTTTCGAGCAAGGTGTATTGAAAAATATATTAAACAACTATTTATTTTAGAGCTATGGTGAGAGGCGGAAGAGCCTCCGTGGCCGAGCGGTATAGCTTCTGGCTCTCATTAACTTTGGGATCGAATTGCGATGGGGACATTGTGGTCAAATAAAAGTGCAATTTTTTTAGGACATTGCAGGCTGAAACGCCCGATTTTGCAAAAAGTAAGATGCTTTCGCGTTTCCTAAGGAATGTTAAACCATTGGTGTGGGTTCTATGGACGACTACGAAAGTAGTAGTTACATTTACATCGCAATAGAACCATGTCAGAGGCCTTTGGCCAATCAATCAATTTGACACCAGGGTTCGCGAGGTCGGTCGTCGACTTCATAACTCACGATAAGAAGATTGATTCATTAAATAAATTAAGTGCAGTCAGTTTCTAAACTTTTTGAAGTTCAGCGCTCGAAATTCTACTCATGCCCGGAGTCCTGAAAATCAAACAAAAACCATTCTATAATGTTACTTATTCCTGTCCTGCGGTAATAATGCATTTTCCAACCCTACGTTCTAATATCAGCCCTATTATGCAAATTATTTATCTGTCGGAACATCGCCATCCAATCCCACTAATTTATGCGCGTTTCAGCTCCAGCGCAATTACCTAAACCCCCCAATGAAATGTCCCCCCCAATATGGCCGATTCCACCAAACTCACTTGACGTATGGACGACCTTATCACCCCGCATGATCACATCGTCTGTCACTGGGCCAATATGGCGCCGTTACTTATGCAAGTCATCTGTAAGTGCAGCAGTAATTAGAGATTCCTGGAGTCACCTTGCAGCCCTTTGGCATTAGCTTGATCTGGCGACTGTACTGCTTGTGATGGGAATTCCATTGCTCATCTCATCTGTCACCATAGCAAAAATGTCTCTTTGACTGTTGACTAGGGCACTGAAGAATTTGTTAGAATTTAACTGAAGAATCCACTATTAAATTCAAGGGAAAATGTCTGAAATTTCAATATTCAAAACGTCTGCATTTCCGGAACTAAACGTCGTCAGAATAAAATTTTAGAAATCTACTACTTTCCGACCTTATGAGAAGCTTGGACCCTATTGGTAGATGGTGGAGTTTATTAGTAGGCTTATAGAACCTTCAAAAATTTGTAGAGATGACAGTCGGGCTGGCTTATTAATCAAACAAAATTTCTTGACAATTCTTTGTTTTGTGATACTAGATTGGAAAATCAATTCAAGATTTTGATATACGCAATGTACATTACAGTCTTTATCGCCATGGCGTCCAATCCAAATAGCCCCTAGAATTAATAGCAGGTCAGTGTTGAGGTTCAGACACATTTACAATGTTATAACTTGGTTATAAACCATTATGATGGATGGTCGAATGATTCCGCTGACACAAAATGAAATTCCGTTGCATGATATTAGCTTGCCTGATTAATGTCGTATGTGGGAATCGAATGAAAGGTTTTGCACCATTCAATCTTTTGAACATCTTTAAATTAAGGTTTCTCAAAGTTTGCCATATGTAGTAGGATTGAATACTTCAGTTGATCCTACTTCAATATTCCAGTTAAGTAACTTAATTTTCTTCTTCCCCAAAATCGCAAAAAAATAAAAATCTTTTCTTACAAACTGATTAAGTCACCGAGTCAGTTTGTAAAGTAAATTATAAAAAAAGAGAATTTTGAAAAGATGTAAAACAAAAGTTGTCCTGTTTCATGAAACATCCCTTGGGATGTGATTTGAAATGGTAAACCTCGCCTCGACTACTAACTTAGTTTGAAATACTTTCCTTATGTCCATTCTATTTTCTCATCATACTCAAACGCAATACGAGTACTTATATTATACCCACTCTTTACTAACTCCAGACTCTACGACAACAGTTTTCTCTCATAAAAAGATTCCCCATAAAAAGATTTTCCCCAAGTCCTAACATTCTTGAACTATCGCGGACGGAGACAGCGGGAACTTTCCGAACCCTTTTTAACTTTTTAGGGGTTGGTATTTTGTTTGAGTTTAGAAATCTTGAACTATAATATATACTACTTTACCTATATATAATATTTCTTTTTAAATACCTACCGACTTATTGCTAGTTATTACATATTTGAATCAATGTTAAAGGGTAAAGTTTTGAACCCAAAAGAGATGGTCACTATATAGAAATCAATACGCAACCAAGTAGAGTTTTATTTGATGTAATTAGTTTACTTACTTTTAACTTTTACAGTACTTTTTTCTTTTACTCTTTTGTATTATTACGTACAAACTATGCCAGAAACAGATTTGTCATTAGAGCCACAAATACTTATAATAATAAATATAATGAAGTTGATATTTTCCAAAATAGTTACCTTAAATTCAAAAACTTATTAAAATGTTCATAACTTTCCAACGATTCTGCATCAATTTAATGTTATTTATTAATACCATAAGCTATATATGTTACTTAAGTCTTACTCAATGCTTTGTTGATTATTGTTAACTGTTTGTTTCCCTAAAAAATAAATAAATAAATTATTAACTTTTTGCATGAACGTGGCAAAGCCAGCACTTTATTAAAGTACCACAAAATAATTCTTCTCCTTTAGCTATTCTGTTCTGACTTTTCGTCTCCTTTTCCGTCCAAGAGCTTTATAAATAAGCGTTCCACTTTTATTTTTTACTAAAATAATACCATCTTTATTTAAGTACAAATTTTAATTAATTATTTGATGCTGTTTGTAGAACCTATTAAAAGTTGCGATGTTCAAATTGCAACCGATAAGAGTTTTCTTTTAGATAGGATAGCAGCTTTAGAACTCAAGCAAGATCCGTGGCCGAGTCGTAAACCGTTCGGTTATCAATACGGAGGTTGCGGGTTTGATTCCCGGGACACTAATTGTCGCACAAGAGACTGTCCCCAGTTTGGTAAAGTTCCTAAGTTAAAGTAAGATTGTCCGTAGAGTAAGATGATTCCGTTCTTCGGAAGGCACGTTAGTCTTTCATCCCGGCTATTATCGGCGGTTCCATTGTTGACCTTACAACCCGAGTGAAAAGAAGAAGCTACAGAATCCTCCCACGCTCAAATCAACCGCACTTACCGATCCCTCGCACTGTAGCGAACAAACTTGGTATATTGTTCTTTTAACCAAGCAACGTTTTCTCGCGAATTCGACTGCGGGCAGCACTAGTTTGGAGTATGCCGGGGCTAAAGCGGGTATTAAATGCAAATAAACGTCACGAACACCGCCGGGAATTTTATTTCGCCTCCCTCGTCTTTTTGCTTTGTTGCAACTATTCTACTTGAGTTTAATGGTTCGTGGCCGCTGTATTAAAGTGTGTTTAATAAAATGTTGTCGTTCGAAGGAATTTGACGTATTTTTTATGTGAGCGTGTTATTAGTCTGTACATTACTGCACGAGATCGGAGAATACTGTTTGATTTTTAAAAAATGCGACAGCGTTTTGAATATAATTTTTTGTCTTGAACGTAGACCTCTGTGTTTCCTGATAATAAATAAGTGGTTTGAGGAATATTAAAGATTTCATCTTTAAATCTGGTCTGTCGTTTATTCGATATGAGCTGATACAAACATACGTATTAAATTTACTATGCACTCATCTATATAACGTTTTAAACGTTGTCCCATCCTAAAATTCATGATTTTTCAATTTATCCTAAATAGCAAATCCGTGTCATTCAACTTTAAAAACAATAAATATTTCACGATATCGAATCAAAACCTCGTAAAGTATAATATGATCCGGCGGCGTTTAGACGCAAGATACAGACCCGGATCTAGGGATTTTTGAACCGGGGCAGGAACCCTCTCCCCCAGCTCTCCAAAAAATACCGTGTGAGACTTTTGTTTGTGACTAATAAGTAATTAAAAGTATCTAATTCTCCCGATTAGATACTTTTAATTTTACACTCATTATTACTACTAGATTCTCTTTGCTATTAGTTAATAATGTTTTCTTTATGTGTTTATAGGTACGTTAAAAATCAACTTAGAATACCGTCATATATCCGTGTATGTGTTTTGATTTAATAAACTGTTTATCTATCAGATAATGCGTTGAGAAATCAACGTAAGATGTGTTAAAAAATAAATAAATAAATCGATAGAAGGATGTGCGTTGGGTGCAAACAATTTATTTATTCATCAAAAGTATGACAGTGGCGCCCGGGGCAAGTACCCCAGTTGCCCCCTCTAAATCCGGGACTGGTAAGATATTCATAGATTCGCCCTCAACCTCTGTGGGCTCTCGCAAAAACTTATAAATGGTTTTTGTCTGTAACAGTTTGGCCTTTGCCTCCCTTTGACCGGCTTAAGGTATAGTTACACTGTTTTTGAACATAAGAGCATGATTGAACATAGAATTTACATAATAATAATGTCGATGTATATTAAAAAAAAACCTTTCAGCCACTTTCGAAACCAACGGTTCGAAACCAGTTTCGAAAACCGAATTATATTTCTTCTTCCGAAGCCCGGTTTCCAAAAAGGAAAAATGATTCGGTTTTCGAAACTAACAACCAAAAACTGATTTCAGGTGAATTTATAGAAAGAAAAAAGATTTGCGTATCAAGTAATAGGATGACTGACTATCATATAAATATGAAGATTAAAGTGAATTTTAATCAATCAGAAACTTAACAAAAATAAAATTGGAGAAAAAGCTAAAACTTACATATAAAATACATCAACGCAAGCTGTTCTACTTTTTTATATTTTCTATTTCATTTTAATATACGATAAAATCAACAAAATTACAATATTATAATTCTAGTCTAAATAAATAAAATTAATGACGCCCGCTCCTGTTCCTACCTGGTGCAAAGGTTGTCCATTGCCATTCAACGTGGCAACCTTCGAGTGGCAACGCAGCGAGTGTCATGGGCACCTTTGCGGCGGGGGATGCATTTTTGACTGACATTGTGCATATTATATACGATAAGAATTCAAGTAAGTAAAAACGCTTGAAAGTTAGTCCCTCATTTGGCCTAGTTGGTTGCAATTCAATTTATGCTCAAAGTGCCACCTAAACTGCTGCTCACCCTATAAACTCCTCATGTTGAGTGCGAATCTTTGTAAAAAAAGCGGAGCAGTGACCATGCTAATTAAAAAAAAGTGCATACAGCCTCATCGCCATCACATAGGCGCTGCAGAGGCGCTGCAAAGACTTTTTTCATCTGAACAATTAATTTAAAATCCATAATAATAGCATAGAGTAAATTCAACACTAGAAGGTACTTCTGGCTAAATAACTTGTCAACCTGCTCACCGCTTATCTTGCTTCTAATTGAATTCCACTTATACAGCGAAGCCTTCATCATAATTGAGTCACCAAAGTTCTCTAACATCGCTCATAAAATGACTGCTCGGCAAAAATATTGCTGGTCTTTGGTGCTGGGACTAACAGCTGCCTGCCGACCGAAGCACAGAATCCTCTTACATTTATTCATCTTACTAACTAGAGAAATGATTTTCGTTCGATCGGTATTCCGATCTAAACGGACGGCCCCGAAGCCTAGTTGGTAGTATGCCTGCCTACAAAGCACAGGGTCGCGGGTTCGAATCCCGCCCAGGACAAACATTCGTGTGATGAGCACTTGTGTTTGCCTTGTGTCTGGATGTTGTTTATCTATATATGTATGTATTTATCTATTTAAGTATTGTAAATCAGCTGTCTGGTACCTATAGTACAAACTTTGCTCAGTTTGGGGTCAGATGGCCGTGTGTGAGATGTCCCCACATATTTATTTATTATTTTGATACCCCGCTGGTTGTTACAAAATAAGCAAGTGTGACGGTGCCTTTAAGGATTTTTCGTCACGTTGCTTGTTGCCCGCTCAAAATAATGGAGTAGATGGCGGCCATATTAGTTTACTCCCCCGAGTCTCTTTTATAGAGGGCCGTGGTACTGAACTTGTCATCTCAGTGAAACCCCACACAAACTTTGATTTTACTAGCGGAGTATTATGACAATGTGGTTTCGTGGAGACTTACATTGTAGAAACCAATTTTTAGGAAGACGAAGAAACAGAAAATCAGTCAGTACATAACATAGTGTTAGTTAGGTTAAGTGGTAGTATGCATATTAATAAGTGACCCCGCCGCGTAAGTAACATGTGTTTATGAAGTACGCTTATCTGACGCTCTTACGGTGAAGGAAAACATCGTGAGTTCAAAAATTGTGTGTGAATTAGACCAAGTGAAAATACCTAAGTGGCCTCTGCCTACCTCATCGGGAAAGAAACGTGACTTTGTGTTTGTAATAGATTAGAGAAACTAATGAGAATCATAATCACATATTAACATGAGTAAATAACAGCCTCCGTGGCCGAGTGGTAGAGATTTCGACGCTTACGGAGGTTCCTGGTTCGATTCCCGTTGGGGACACTATCAAGCAAGCTTCCTAGTCGTTACACTAGCCATGTCAGTGGCCTTTGGCGGCTCTATAGCACTGACACTAGGGTTTGTGAGGTCGGTTGTCGACCTTACAACCCACACGATGAAAAAGAAGCCCGCGTAAAAAAGGTAAATCAGTATGAACCAATGTTGTCTATCTTGACTGTATTATTTGGTGTCGATTCGGCATACGCCCAACTAAACTAAACTTAGAATTAGTCCTGTCACTTTCTATCATTTTTAATTGAAAAGGGACCGAAGATCATCGGTTTTGTTTTTGTCTTTGACTTCACGACTAACTGTCAATTTTAGTGGCTTTTTATTCGTCATGGTGTTAGGTAGGCACTAAAACAAGACTAAATTTGACAGTTAGTCGTGAAGTCATAGACAAAAACAAAACCGATGATCTTCGGTCCCTTTTCAATAAAAAATGATAGAAAGTGACAGGACTAATTTTAAGTTTAGTTTAGTTGGGCGTATGCCGAATCGACACCATTGTAAATAGAGCCATTGTATAAGTTTACTTAGTTATAAAATAATGATTCATACCCAGGCAGATTAGACTCTATTTCAAAATTAAACCCATATAACTTCAGAATAGAATAGGTAATAAACCTAGGTATACTAGATTCGATTCGAGATTATATTTTTATAACCATCCTGTATAAGCTTAAAAATAAATGGTATTTAAACCAAGTATTTGCAGCTGGCGATCTTTACCAGAGAATATTCCACTGTTTTTAAGAAATCAAGCCATAGTTTACGAAGAAATATTATAATATAACATGTTTATATACAATTTCGTATATGTGTTGTATACAATATAAAAACTTCTTCGTAAACACAAAATGCTTTCTCGAACGAAGTCGCGGTAGTTTGAATAAATATTAGTGTGATGTGATGTGACGAGCGCTATTAAGTATTTTCAGCTTTTTGACAAATAGGGGCAACGGCTTTTACGAGTACACCGAAATTCTTAATGGTTACTAGAAGTGATTAGAAGCTAGGTAGGTATACTTCTGCCAATGTTGTTTGACTAAACTAGGTCTTGTATATTTTCAACCTGGTACATTCTGTAGTGGTGCTAGCGACACCAATTACGTCACGACGTGTATTGCTTGTGTTTGCAATAATATAATATTTAAGCAATGGGTCTGACCAACGATTTTAGCTGAAAATGAAAAATGTTCTATAAAAAAAAATTCAGTGTTTTAATTTTTTTTATATCTTTAAAAATGACTGAGATATTAACGATCAAAGTGCACACTTCCGCACGAGGCGAGTGGTAGCTGTGACGTCATATTGACGTCATATGCACGCAACGTTCCTATTACACCGCCCGCAACTGCCTGCATATGACTTCACACGCTCGAAACTTCTCGCGGTCATAACTTTGATAATATTGCATGTATTTAAGTGAAATAAAAAGTAATGTAATGTACATGATATAAACTTTAATATAAGGCATGTTTTAATGTGAAATGAGAACCTATCGGTGTTCTCCATTACATAAGTTAGCATAGCTCTGTACACTCTACACTCGTCTTACAACGTATCAACTACTTGTGTGTATTTCTCTCATATCTCCTGGGCACCCTCTGCTAATATTGCATTCAAATGAAAAGTATCCACACACACCATTATCATCTAATCTTTTTAATTAAAGTATACAAGCGCTTTTAAGATAAAAATAAAATTTGTGCTTATGGTATGCAGATTGCAGATTAACCGGAGTACAAACAAATGCATTCTTTCGTTACATTTTTTTACTTTTAATAATGGCCAGTCCGGCGGGTCACGTCTTCCTACAAATGGGATCACGTGCTAAACGCATAATTACGCTCGCGAACCCCCTTCACAAAAGCGGGTCAAATGGGGGGTTATAGCGGGAGAATTTTTCAACCAATGGTGCCTAGATTGTTCTCTTTTTAAAACACGCCGCTTTTTAATCTGTTTTTAAAATTAAAGTCGTGACTCGTTCGGAATTTAAAGTTTTAAACAGGACTTTACGGCTGCACATATTTTCTCGCGAAACAACACATTTTTATGTGTACAGCGACTACATAAACTGGATATATATATACATACATACATACCATATAGATATACCCGTACTTACCAATGAACTTTTATGGACTATATAAGAGGAAGCGAGAAGAGTAATGAAGCAGGTATTATAATTCAAAAGCACTTAGAACGGTTCGAAGTTTATTTATTACCACAAACTCGACTTCACCACAAGACTACTGTTAATCGACTGACTTGCGCGCACTTCCCACCTACCACTTCCCAACCCCACTCTTCCTCCTACCAAACTGGTGTGAAGTAAGCAACAAGAAGGATTGAAGTGGGGTTAAGTCAACCAATGAGAAACAAGTAGAACGTGCGCGCATCAATCGACCTACTATTAATCTGTTATTTAAAATTAAACTATTTAAAAAAAATGTTATAATTACACAGTAAATATTCTAATATCTTGACAATTATTTTTAAAACTCTAACAGTCGGCCCTTCCTGATTTCTTTCACGTCTCGGGAAAGACAAATACAAATTAATAACCAAAATATTAATAATATACAAAGAATACATCCCATATATTAACAATGCATAATAACTAAAACAAGATTTCTGTAAATACATATCGTAGAACTAGATACAGCTGATTTTTTTTTTATATGCTTCAATCATTTGCCTATAATATAATTGCGATCTCAACTATATACACAATAAACTATTGTGGCCTCTACATATCCACAATGTTTATCTTAAAGTGTATTGTTGTGGCCTCTTCATATCCACAACAATAAAATTCATTCTGACTATTACTGTGGCCTCTACATATCCACAATAATAATACTAAATTATTGTAGCCTCTTCTTTTCTACAATAAGCAACTCAAAATTTCACAATCTCTATAATTTAAAATGTTTAGATTTTATAGTACATTATTACTTTACAGATCTAGTAAATTTTATTTTATACTTAGCAATTCATAAAACCATTAACTTAAGATTATTGTAATTTCTAGACATCCACAATAATACCTTATAACACACTTCTTATTACCTGACAAGCAACCCATCAAAATTCCTAATTTCTTTTATATAAATTTTAAATTTATCAGCTATTTATGATAAATTAAAAAAAAAATAACAACTACGCGAAGTTAAGCACCGTCAATTAGTAAGTACTTAAATAAATTTTCATTACTCACTTTCCTCATCATTCGAACTTTCAGAATCTTCATCATTTCTATTGTAAACTAACCACGGATGGATTTTGTCTACCGAAAATATTCCACTAAAATTTTTATTTCCCTTTCTAGATAATGGAGTATCCTCTATAACATACCGATCATTGTCAAGTACCTCGGCTATGCGATAAGGACCTCGAAGTTTTGGTACTAATTTTCTGCTCTGACCCGAAGATGGGATTTCTCTTTCGACTCTTACTAACTGGCCAATTTTAAAGTTTAATCTTTTCCGACTTTTATCAAAATGAGCTTTCTGCTTTTGTTGGTTTTTTTTAACATGTTCGGATATTTCGTTACGAGTAACTTCTAAATCAGTTGTTGGGTTTTCAATATCGTTATTAATATGTAACTGTAAAGATGAGTCAGATGTACCTACAAGATTAAAACCAAATAATGCTTGGGCAGGACTTTTTCCCGTACCTTTATTTAAAGTATTATTAAGTCCCCACTGAATTTGTGACACATTTTCGTCCCACGTATTTTCTGATTTGCCAAGGTTGGTAGCAGTCAATGCAGCCAAAACTGTTCTGTTATAACGCTCAATTTGACCATTTGCGCGAGGTGTCGCCACAGCGTTTAAAACGTGTTTAATTCCAAGTGAGCTTAAATAATCCTGAAAACGTTTAGCCGTAAAGGAAGTACCTCTATCAGATACAATACGCTGTGGAACACCAAATATGTGAAAATAATTTTTCATAGCCTTTACTGAATGAACAGCCTTGGTGCTCCTGACTGGTACCAACATGATGAATTTGGTAAATGCATCAATAATCAGAAGCAAATATGCATTCCTTTTTTTACTACGTATAAAGGGACCTAAATGATCTATATGTAAGGTATGAAAGGGACACTCAACTTTTTCTATAGGATGCAATTCACCTGCCTTTCTACCTGCAGGGACTTTAGAGTGAGCACACTCCAGACAAGATCCTACATACTTTTTGATGAATTTTCTCATTTTAGAAAACCAATAATTACTTTTGATCTTTTCGTAAGTTTTCTCGAACCCAAAATGACCTATCTGATCGTGGTTTGCCTTAAGGACTTGCCACCTAACTCCTTTAGGTACAACCCAGCGATCACCGTCGGCAGTTTTTCGATACAATAGGCCCCGCTTTATAACAAAATTCTTTTTTATCTCAATGACTTGATCACTTTTTTCGTCATTGAGAATCGTAACTATACGTTGCAGTTCCGAATCATTTTGCTGCACCGTAGCTACCCAATCAACATCAATTGTTCTAACTAAAACACTTTCATCCTGAAAAGGTATCGGATTGCGAGAAAGCGCGTCGACATGAGCCATAGTTAGACCCGACTTGTAAACAATGTTAAAATCGTATTCCTGCATCATGCTCCACCAACGAGCAACTCTGGGCAACATGTCCTTTTTCTCAAAAGTTGCACGCAATGAATTGCAATCCGTCACAATGGTAAAAGGGATTCCCAAAAGGTAAACGCGAAAACGTTGCAACGAAGTTACGACCGCTAAAGTTTCTAAATCGTAAGATGTGAACCGACTTTCTTCCGGAGAAGTTTGACGACTATAATAGGCCACTGCTTTAAAAGGGGAATCTTTTTCACGTCTTTGCATTAATATTCCGGCAATACCAGCTTTTGAGGCATCAGTGTGTAATTGCGTTTCAAACGATGGATCATAAAATGCTAATATAGGACGTTTTGTTAATTCCCCCTTCAAAGTTACAAAGGAATTCTCCTCATCATCGCCCCATTGCCAATTAACGTTTTTTTTAAGCAGGTGGGTAAGTGGTTTCGCGATAGCAGAAAATCCCTTTATAAATCTGCGGAAAAAACTAGCGAGTCCTAAGAATTGGCGAACTTTGTGTTGGTCTGTAGGTCTTGGAAATTTTTCGACTGCTTCTATCTTTTTCTGTCCAGGTCTTATACCATCCTCACTCCCTTCAAACCCCAAATAATTTATTGTTTGTTTTAAAAAACTACATTTTGAAAGTTTTAACGTCAAACCCGATTTGTGAAATAACTCCAATAAGTCTTTAAGTTTTTCTATACCTTCATTAATAGATTTAGATGGAATAATAACGTCATCCATGTAAGCAAAAGCCTCTTTAAATCTAGCGTTTCCAAGAATGTTATTAATAGTTTTTTGAAATGTGGCGGGGGCGTTGACTAAACCGAAGGGCATCCTATTAAATTCATAATGCCCGTCGGGGGTTATGAATGCTGTTAAATGTTTGGACGATTCTCCCATTGGAATTTGGTAATAACCAGACGCTAAATCTAAAGAAGTGAAATATTTATAACCGGAAAGGTTATCCAACTGATCATCAATCCTAGGTAGTGGGTAATGTTCTTTTACAGTTTTTTTATTTAATGCCCTAAAATCTATACAAAGACGGTAGTCATCAGTTTTTTTTTTTACTAATATTATTGGAGACGCGTAATCTGAAGATGAAGGTCTAATAATGCCACTTTCTTCTAACTCTTGAACCATGTCCCGCACTACTTCCCTTTCAGAGTGAGATAGGCGATAAGGTCTGTACACTACAGGTGTATTATCATTAAGTTTAATTTCCATTTTAGAATTTGAAACACATCCTAATTCCTGAGTCGAGAAAGCAAAACAGTTTCTATAATCATTTAATAACTCAACTAGTCGTTCTTTGTCGTTTGCTTCGATGTTTTGATTTACATCCAACATCTGCTCTACAATGGGAGAACCAGAAACACTGCTAGTCTCAACTCTATTAACATGGCATAACTGTAACTGATTTAGAGGAAGACCTCGAACTAACAAAACATCTTGACCGAGTTCAAAGTCTGTACCCAATAGCCCCTTTACTACCATCCTTCCACTGCCATCGATTAGCCTGATCACACTCTGTATTAACTCGTATTGTTTGTCTGAATATTGACACATACTTGGTTCTAAAAATACGTCACCTGTATACTTTGGTGTGGAATACACATCTATTTCTGTATATCCGTTCAAATTCACGGCTTCAGCAACATATAATTCAATGTTTTTATTAGATTCTGTTAATTTTGAGGTAATTTTTAAGCTATCGTTAGTTTTATAAATTATAACATGTTCCTGTTCCGTGAATGTCTGTCCCACCAAGATAGGCACTTGTAACAAATGATCAGGTACGACGAGAGCTTGCAGAGTGGCTTTGGTGTCATCTATTTCTATATCTACTTCACATTTTCCTAGGCAGTTAACAACAGAGTCTCCAAAACCTCTTAGGACAGGTAAATCTAACGAAGTCCAAGTGCCGCACACTTTTCTAGCTTCAGATTCTCGCAACATAGTACACTGACTACCAAAGTCAATAAAACAATTTAATTTATGACCGTTGACACAAGCCGACTTAAAATATTTCAAATCATTATCTGCTTCTTGAGAAATTTTTAACACTGTTTTACTGTTATTTGTTGAATCTGTTTTAGTAGGACAATCATTTGATATATGACCTACTTTTTTGCAAGAGTCGCATCTTTTGATTGGTTGCTTGCACTTATAATAAGGGTGACCATCTTCGCCACAATTGTAACACTTTGTATTAAACTTATTAACTGTACTATTATTGCTCTGATTATGTTTAGAGAATCTTGATACCTTTTGATCAGAATTGCTAGCTTGCACGGAATTGTGACACTTTTTAAATACACTAAAAGCTTATCTGGCTCTGTAAACTGTGCGGCCTCTGCACTTGTTCTTACCGATCTATCATCGATTCCTAAAAGAATACAATCAATTGCATTTTTCCCGGTTATTTTACATCTGTTTAAAAATACCATCTTTTCGTAAAAATATTCCTCTAATGAATCACCAAAACGTGCCTTGCAAGCTAGCATTTCCGTCAATAATTGGCCGTAATTCTCATCACTAGGAAATGCCAAACGTAATTTATCTTGCCATTCAGACCATGAAAACAGAAGACTAGGAAGCCCTTGATACCATTTTTGCGCTAGCCCTACTAATTTTGGAAGAGCATAATGAATTATTTGTCGTTCCGTCCACCCATAAATTAATGCACACTCGTTAACTTTACTTATCCACATTTCCATTGTTTGATTTCGTTTAGACGGATCAAATTCGGGCACTACATTTAAAGTAGGGTAGCGTTCATTCTTATTTTCTGTTTTTATGGCCTGAAATAACTCCTTAAATACTGATACTAAATTGTCGGAACCACTACTTGAATTATTAAGATGTGAATGGGTACTTACAGCAGGCTGGTCATTATCTTGTTTCTCCACGCGGTGTGAGCTTCGGCTGCGTGATCGCTGCGACCCACGGTTTGGAGGACGGTCCCTGGATGCGCGCAGGCGTCCCTCTTCTTGGCTGCGGGAGCGTCGACTTGCCCGGTTACGTGCTCTGCCACTTTCTCGTCCTCGCGATCGCTCGCCTCGTTTGCTGCGGGCCCGAGCCGAAGCCCTGCTGAGCGAGCGCCGGCTGTGCCGGCTGCGAGACCGCCAACGGCTGGGAGAACAGCGTCGCCTGCTATCCCGTGTAGGTGAGCGGACACCGCCGTAGCGGTTACGCGACCGCGAGCTGCGCTGACGGCTGCGTGCACGACGAGCCTCTCGGTCTCGAACATCTCCGCCACGTTCTGGAGGCGTCCGCAACGACCTTTCTCTACGGTTGTCCATTGAACTGAAACGTGAAATATCCATACCACAGTACCTTGTCGTTAAATTCTTACAAATAAAGCATGTCAATAGCGTAAAGCAAATACATATGTTATGTATTTACAAAAATAATTTAAAATAAACAGCTGTATTTCATCGCATTTCATCTGTATATCAATAAAATTGCGAACACTTAACATGTTATGTATGATACCAACACACGTTTACCCATAAATAAGAAAAATAAAATAAAAGTAAATAAATAGATACCTGGGGATATTATATGTATACTAAAAAAAAAATATTGTGACTTCATTTTATTTAGCATTATAGAAAGCAAATAAACCATTCAACAACACACAAAAAAAAAAAACGATCCCGTCAAAATGTTCAAAATTACGTATAAAATAAAGCACTATTAACATGAAGTAATAACAAATTATCAATAACACTTACATTTTGAACTGCGAAACAACTGCAAAAAATATCCACTCCTGTGGGCAGGGCTTAACCTGTTAGCACAGATCAACCAACAAGATATCCCGCTTCTGAACTGAAGCAGGTATTATAATTCAAAAGCACTTAGAACGGTTCGAAGTTTATTTATTACCACAAACTCGACTTCACCACAAGACTACTGTTAATCGACTGACTTGCGCGCACTTCCCACCTACCACTTCCCAACCCCACTCTTCCTCCTACCAAACTGGTGTGAAGTAAGCAACAAGAAGGATTGAAGTGGGGTTAAGTCAACCAATGAGAAACAAGTAGAACGTGCGCGCATCAATCGACCTACTATTAATCTGTTATTTAAAATTAAACTATTTAAAAAAAATGTTATAATTACACAGTAAATATTCTAATATCTTGACAATTATTTTTAAAACTCTAACAGTAATATCTGGCCAAGTAAAGTGAGGACGCTATTAAGTTCAGTCTAGTATGCTATTACTAGTATCTACCTACTGTGAAAATAGTTTTAGTAAAATAATGCAGTAAGCACCTAGAATAGGTACAGGAGCCAGCATACGTGGCTGGACAATTGCATTACGAATACCGCCCCAATGCTACGGGAAATAGTCGCTCTTTTATGTCAAAGTGTCCAACCGCTTGCGCTTGCTACTGTACTTACTTTTTCTGTTAGTGGGTACCCATTAAGTAAGCTATATAGGCATATACACGTTTATGATTATGATTAAGTATTCAGACCTAGAATAAAATTGTATACAGGGTATTACAAAGTAATCCTAAAAAAATATATATAAATAAATAAATATGTGGGGACATCTTCACACACGGCCATCTGATCCCAAACTAAGCAGAGCTTGTACTATGGGTACCAGACAGCTGATATACATTACATAAATAGATAAATACATACTTATATAGATAAACAACAACCAGACACAAGGCAAACACAAATGCTCATCACACGAATGTTTGCCCTGGGCGGGATTCGAACCCACGACCCTGTGCGTCGGAGGCAGATACACTACCACCTGGGCTACGGAGCCATCGATATATTTTTTATTCAGGGCACAAACTTTAATATGTCGTTCAGACCATGAAATTAAACAACTTTCCCGAAAAAATAGGTCCGGAACTGAAAAGAAATTCGATCTCCCATACAAACTGCCGCAGCCAACTCAGCAATTAGTATGGGAGGTACAAAATTTTCTTTCATTTCCGGACATGGGTTCTTGAGGAAAGTTGTTCAGTGTCGTGGTCTGAACAACATATTAAAGTTTGTGCACTGAATTAAAGTTTGTTTTGGGGTTTGGGGTCAAAAAGTAAATGCGATATCTTTTGATTCTTATAATTTACAATCAATAAAACTATAAGAGAATACATTCCTACATTTTGTATATTAATGTTATTTAAGTTAAACTATTTAATTATCGAAAACATTATGTCTACTAAAAACTTTGTTACAAAAATCACAAGCCTTCAAATTCATACATTAAATAAAGAAGAAATCAATTCGACAATTCTTAATTTGTACTCTTCTGATGATAATCCTTCTTTTTTATAGATTAATAATGAAGGTAACATAATAAAAATTATATTAAAAACTAACACACAATTACTCCACCAAAGATATATATATATATATATATTTACGTATCTTTGCATTCAAATATATTTATTTACTGGCTATGCCCGTGACTTCATTCACGTGACTTTTACAATATTTTTCACAAAACTTTGTTTTTGGCGTTCATCATCATCATCCACAGCTCACATACATCCCCACTGAAAGGTTCGAGCCTAACTTATACCAAAGCGATCAGGTCAACCACGCTGGCCAAATGTGGGTTGGTTGACTTCACACACACCTTTGAATATCTTCGCAGGAGTGCCTATGCCTCACTATATTTCCTTCACCGTAAGAGCTATTGGAGTTGCTTACTCTGAAATCTGCTGTTGAAATAATATCTTCATACATTTTACATTACGATTTTACATTTTCGTTTCTTCTTCAATTTAGGCGGTCTTTCGACGATACTATGAGGACAAGAGCTACCCTTATAATATTATCTATTTAACAGTCCTCCCGTTAGTTGAGCCACCTGGGCGAGTCGGCTTAAATATTTAACCACGCTTAAGTAATTACTTAACTCAAGTACCAGAAGAGTACCTAGATAGGACTTACTTTGCGTTTGACACCTACTCACTTGGTGCGAGTATCTCTTCTCATCGAAAAAATTCAGGGGAAGAAAATTTTCAATTTCTTTTAAAAACAAGTGATATACGTTGGATAATCCGTCTCCAGCGGTGGTCTAGTTAAGAGCACCGGTGGTGGTCTAGTGGCTAGAGCCGCTGCATCCCGTCCGGGAGACGCGGGTTCGATCCCCACCACGTACCAATATGTTTTCGTATTTCGAATTCATATGTACGTTTATTCGACGCTCTTACGGTGAAGAAAAACATCGTGATGAAACCCGCACACTGCTGCGAAGAAATTCAAAGGTTGTGTGTGTAGTTGACCAACCCGCACTGGGTCAGCATCATCAACTAAGGCCTGATCGCCTTAATTCAAGGTGAGCTCGAGCCCCTTGGTGGGGACCTATTTATATCAGCTGTAGAGGAAGTACATAAAGCACTAAGTATTTTATATCGAAAATCTTTGCAACTCCGCACAGCAAGGTGTTTCCTAACAATATTGCGACAGCTGATGGAAAATGTGAAATCACACTTTATTCTTCTTTGAAGAAAACGAAGAATTGGTTGGACCGAGTAACTGACGCAATGCGTATAGTACACGGTTACACACAGAATAGACAAGACGCTTCCTTACAATTGTATCGTCGTACATTGCTGGCTTTATGAGCACGCGATGAGTCCAAACGATATTATATTACTAACAAAAGTGCTTCACATAGGAAGATTACTTAAATCCTGTCTAAGTATAAATTATCATCAACATCTAATAATTATAAAGCGAAAAATTAAAAATATTGTCGATCTTGGACAGGACTCGAACCTGCATCTCCTTGGCTATTCGGGCCAATTACCAATTATGCCACCAAGCTCTGAAAGGTCAACGAAATTTGACAATGCTTTTTTACTTTAATGCTCAGAGTGCATTACAGCTCCATCTGTCGTTAACAGACATAATCTGTAACAATAATATAATCTATATCATTTACATTTTTTTTTTAATCTTTATCTTTTATCTTATTTTAATCGTCATGGCCTTAAATTAAGACACTTCATAAGAGCTATTTATTACCATTCTATTACCATTATCATTATAATCTAGTCTTGGTCTCCGCAGTTTGTTCCTCAATTTGAACTGGTCTGTTATCCTGATCCTGAGCTTCTTTCAGGGAGTCCGGTAGTTTTAGGTTGTTGGTCTCCGGAAGAGTTAGTACTAGGAAACCAGAAAGAGCTGCCATGACACCAAACAGCATGGTTGGAAGATTCTCGTAGTATCTTGTCTGAAATTGTTAGAAAAATCGTCGAGATAAAATAAAATACGTGCAGTTGTTGTCAAAGCGAACCATAAAACAAAAACACGTAATTGACTGTCTTTCTACTTATAACATCTTGGCTCTTACATTGAAAATAAAAATGTTATCATAAAAAATACAGTTTAAGTAGGAACTAGTAGGAAGTTGACCTTGACAAAATAAAAAAGGCAAGGTTACCACAAATGATGAGTTTGCCCCCACACACAAAATCTCAAACAAAAGACTGTCGTTAATGCATTAATCTTACCAATAATGGAGTTTGTGGTGCTATAGTAGACCCAATCCGTCCTATAGTAGAACACATAGCCAGCAATGTAGTTCTGTAGTTCGTTGGAAACACTTCAGCAGCAAACACATAAAGTGAGTTGTATGCTAACGTAATGAAGAACTTTCCACCAAGGTACATAGCTATCGACCAACTGCCAGCTGTAGAAGAAAAAAAGTTGAAGAGAAATAAATTACACGAAGACTAAGTGCGACAAGTTATAATGATGTAACTACTCGTAAATAAACTTATATTGTTCAAAGATGTCAATATAATAAGAAGATACAATTTTGAAGATCATCATCATCATCGTGTGGGTTGTAAGGTCGACAACCGACCTCACAAGCCCTGGTGTCAGTGTTATAGAGCCGCCAAAGACCACTGATTTGGCTCGTGTAACGACTAGATAGTAGCAGGGACCAACTGTTTAACGTGCCTTCCAAAGCACGGAATCATCTTTCTTTTCGAACAACTAGGTGATTCAGCCTGCACCTAAGCAAACTGGGGAAAGTCGTCAGAACGAGGAAGAGGTTTTTGCTTGACAGTGTCCCCACTGGGAATCGAACCCGGAAATCTTGACCACTCGGCCACGGAGGTTGTTATTTGAAGATTGGTAAGACCAATTCGAAGAGGTTGTAAAATTGCAAAGTGAATAAAGAGAAAAAAAATAAAAATAAAACAAAAAAATGAACACTGAAAAAATATTACAAGTCTGATAAGAATAAATAACGTAAATGGCCAAACAAATAAACAATGTATTAGATCTGCTTGAAATATAATAATGGATATTCTAATAATGCATTCTGTCTTTGTGATAGAAACTGTAAATTACCAACGATCTTATGACCTGCCATCTATCAATAGATGTACCACGGAGACAAATACAAAGTATTGTACTTGTCTCCGTGAGATGTACGCAGATTCTGATGTTTGTAAATATAGCGGTAAACAAATTTGATAACTAGTTATGTGTTTAAAAACGTCACGGGTATTTTAATGTGTGAATCAATATTTCAGAGTTGATATTTTCTAGGTATTTATTTTTAAACTCGTTTTAAGAAGGTCAAAGTACTCCACGAAGTCCATCCTCTCTACAAATCTCACCAAAGTACTACTTATTTTTTTTCTTATTGGTTTATCATACACATACATTAATTATTATTTTATTTCCTCTGTTTTGAGTTCGTTTTACCAGATAGTGTCAAAAAACTAATGAATACTATTGATTTTTTAGTTCTTTGTATAGAATATAGTGTATAAGTATTAATAAATAAGAAATATACCTAATAGGTACTTAGTTACCTGGTACAAAACCATAGCTGCACAGTATCAGTCCAGTAAAGAAGAATGCAGTGGCAATTACTTTCTTCCTTCCGTATCTGTCTAGGAGTATCAACTTGCAGACATTTGCTGGTGCTTCAATGACTATGATCACAATGTAGTTCAAATAACTATTCCCTGAGAGCTCTATAGCGTTTATCGATAGCCCATAATAAACTAAAGTTGAACAGATCCACAGAAACGAGCAAATGAAAAGCCGTTTCCATATCATGGGCGATGTGAACATCTGCTGGAATGATGATTGGTTTGACTCCGAGCTCGCATACTTGCGGGCTTCCCTTTGTTTCTTCGCGTGTTTCTCAACTTGATCGTAATGATCTTTTGGAACAGTGACATTATTCATCTTCTCGGCTTTGCTGAGAACATTCAAACCCTCTTCGTATTTTCCTTTACTGAAGTACCATCTGAAGCTCTCTGTAAGTATCCATATGTAGGCGAATACGAAGACCGCAGGGGTGTAAATTACGAAGACGAGATATCTCCAGTTCTGGAGCCACCAGGAGAGGACGGTGACTGTGACTCCACCGAGGATAAACATGCTGTTGAAAAGTAAGCTGATGAAGACGCGGCCTTTGGGACCGACAAGCTCCAGTGCTGGAAAAGAAAAAGTAACCTTTAGTTCAAACAATTCAAGGAACTTGAGACGAATGAAAAGCACTTATTATACTTTTTAAAAATAAGTAGAATAAGTATGAAATAAAAAATAAACAATTTATAAGAACAGCTTTATAATATTAGTAGAGACATATTTCGACTGACTGGAAAAGAGTTTAGATAAAAATAATCGCTAACATTATTACAATTTCTGTACCTATACAAGTAATAATGTGTTTATCGTAATACGATGAAATTCAATCCTAGTTCTCTTTCGTAAGTATACGAGTATGTTATCGTACAGTTACTTTGTATAACGTTATTATTAGTACCTAGGTCACGCGAAAGTGGTGAATCTGAATCAAGTAGGAGTAGGAAACTGAATAAGGTCATACAAAAACTGCAATTAGCTAATTAGTATTGATCACTGGTGCATTGACTGACGAAGGTTGATAACATTTTTACTTTGCTATTTTTGTAGCCAACCCTTTTTTTGTTTCCAGCTCAGGTTTGCGTCTCAAGTGCATAAATAGTTTGTTGTTAGGGCCAGTTTTTTGGTATTCCTTTTTCATTCATGACAGGGCGACGTTCTTTCTTCACGTTTTACTTTTTTTAAATTGTATTTGGTGATGACAAGTTTCATTAATCAATGACAAGTTTTAAAGATACGGGCATACTGAAAGTCTCTGGATCTGGCCACATAATAAAAGAATGATAAAACAATTATGTAATTCGAAAATGGAACTCTTTGGAACCATGTTACTTTTTAATTTGCGAGAATGTCATTTGTTTTTTCATTGTGACGTCCTTTCGAAAATTGTGTGTCGCTATCAAAATTAATTTAACTCGTGAATATTTTCGTTCAATGATTTTTTATGATTTTTGTTGTGGCTTAAGTCTTAAGTCAACAAGAGCGTTGCCAGAGACTTCAATTGGCATTTGGTGATGAAGCACCATGTCGCAGCTCTGTGTATTCGTAGTTTGAAGAATTTAGACGTGGACGTGATCATCTCCATGACGAGGTACGTGAAGGTCGGCCGGCGACTGCGGTTACAGACACCGTACGAAAACTTATTGAAATTGACAAAAAAAATATTTGCCAGCAAATTCGTGCTTTAATAGGCATTTGAATGAACCAAGAGAAAAACATTTTACATGTGCATCTGAAGGTTTGGAAGCTGTGTGTCCAGTGGTGCCGTAAAACGATAAAAAAGTTTAACGGAGGACAGTCATTGGCTGTCTATAATATCGTGACAGGTGGCGAAACCTGGGTGTACTGCTTTGAACTCAAAAGAAAAAGTCAGTCGGCAGAGTGAGTCTTTCCTTTTGAAGATTTGCCGACGAAAGTTAAGAAAAGTCGAAGCATTGGTAAAAAAATGGTTGCTTCTTTTTTCGGCAAATCAGGACATTACACTACAGTATCGCTTGAAGATCAAAGGACAGTCACTGCAGATTGGTACGACAACACTTACTTGCCCAGAGTCTTAGGAAAAATTCGCAAAAAGCGTCCTCGAAACAATGTCCTCCTTCACCACGATAACGCATCCTCACATTCCGCTACTAAGGTAACAGAAGCCTATTTGAAGGCTTCAAATGTGGAACTGATGACGCATCCGCCTTACAGCTCGGACCTCGCACCCTGCAACTTTCTTTTGTTGTTAAAGACAAACTTAGAGGCACACGTTTTTCGAGCCCTGAATCGCCGGTGAATGCGTTCCACGAAGCCATTGAAAAGGTTCCTAAGAAAGACTGGTCCAACTGCTTTGTACAGTGGTTTTAGCGAATGCAAAAATGCATTAATTGCGAGGGATTATACTTTGAAAAACAATAAATGTATCGTAAGACTTATATCTAGTCTTATTTATTAGAATCCAGAAACTTTCAGTATGCCCTAAGTACCTATATATCAGGTAGAGTTAATTCTTTAAAAATAGCAGCGATACCATCAGCCTTCTAAAACTTTTAAAATAAAACTTTTTGCGTTATTATTTATTTATCACCGATTTCGTACTACCGTTATTTAACCTTCAGTAGTAATAAATAGTAAATAAGTACTTTTATCGACGTCTAGACTACCTCTTACTTGGCATAAAAAATCTATACAAGCTACGCACTATCTAACCTACGCACTTTCTGTTTTGCAAATTCTTCCGGGTAGCCTTGACCTTTGATTTATTTTGTTTTGATCAATATGTTATTTGCACTAGCAAACAAAAAGGCCAAGGCCTAAAATGGCACACACACGATTCTAAATATTTACCTAAACTTGAATCAACAAATTTTGGTAAAGATAATTTGGTGGTCATTTTCTACAAAATAATGGCTTTACTACAATCACAACGTGCACCAGTCAAATAGTGTGTGTGACGTGTGTAGTGTACTGTAATATAGTACATCTAACTAAGTAGGTAGCTTACCTAACGTTAAGAAACTATAAAACATTCCTGACTGTGATTTACCTAGGTGTTGAGAAATACAAGGCATTCAAGATAACGGTAGAGATTGTAAAGTATTGGCAATTTGGCACAACCAGCAAAATGCGTAAGGCATGTCTGCTGCCTCATGATTAGGTTTATTTCCTTCATTATGTAAGTTAACCTAAGAAATGTGATATAAGTTTAGTGTGTATTCCATTATTTTTAATAGTAAGTAAAATTGTTGTTTTGAGAAAAAGTATACAGACAATATCCCTTACCAAGAACAAAGCAAGCGGTGTAAACTCCGCCACCAAGTGCAGGCTCCAGGAACTCAAAGACGACGAACATTTCGTAGTTGATGGAGAGGGCACGGATGACGCCAAAGACCCCATTGGCCACGCAGGCGAGGACCACGGCGAGACGGCGACCGAACCTGTCAGAGGCGATGCCCGTGAGAGGGATGGAGAGGAAGAATCCCGCGTTGTGGACAGTACCGACAAGGGTTCTCTTCCAATCCTGGCAGGCCAGGTTGAACTGAAAGGATAGAATGGTTGTTGAGTAAATGACTGGGTTGTATTGTAGTAATAGTCATTTTACTACCATCATCACTAGTTATAAATCCAATGTTCTTCTTCTTTTTATCGTATGACCTGACAGACTGTGGTATCAGGATTATTGAGCTGCCTAAAGCCTTTGACAGACATGACGCTAGAACCTTTACGTGCGTTTCTAAGTGCCGTCAATCGTCAATAATTCAGGCTACTAACCAAATTGAGTACAGACATACTTTTGTTTGTTCTACTGGAGTTTGCACTCAGACTCTTCGGAAGGAGAGCTAAAATTTCTACCGCTAGGTCACGGAGGCTAATAAAAACAGTACTTAGGTAGGTACTTCTTTGTGTACCTAATTTTAATATTGTCATTCCTAATATTGTTATACTTTTCCAAGTGAGATTATCAGTAATTAACTTTGTTTACAATTTCCGACATTCTCAAAGTTGTACTGCAATCTCAAATACAATAAAATGAGTAATTGCAATTAGCAATATTTAACTTTATTCCAATCTATGTGTCAGCTGTTGTTATTTCAGATTCAGGGTAACTCACAATCACACATAATAAAGTCATTACCTTATGACTCATAACATAATCAACAGAATGAATTCGTCTGGCTATGGTACCCTTCTACACTTTGTTAATAGTTTGATTAACTGCCAACTGCTGCTGATTATAATCCTGCTCGACTTCATACCTAAAATTATGTTATTTTGATCTTGTCGCTTTTATTAGAAACGAAGAGACAAAACGAGAACGAACAAAGTTTTGAATGAATGATTTATTGATGATCAGTCTTTACATCTTTTCATGTCTCCTCATGATTGCGAACTCTCATCATCATCAACATCATCTCAGCTGAAAGACATTAACTGATGAAGAAAAGCCCCGATTTCAGGAAATGAACTGTTTGTTCTAACGTTTAATTTTCTTCAGATCCTGCATTCTACATTAGACAATAGAGTATTTAATGACTTTTTTAAATTTATAAATCTATACTTGAAACTTTAAAATAATCACTGTTAATTAGTTTTTCAGCCACTTTTGTTTTTTTTTCGTCTGCTATATTTATATTATGTACTTAATAAAATATAGAAAATTTAAGAACAGTCAAATACCCTATTCAGAATCGAGGAGAATGTAATCCATTTCTGATTTCCATAGTGTAACGTGTTGACCATGACGTAATCATGGGCAACTTAGCGAGACGAAAACGTGACTTTAAATGGAGGAGTTATTACCTATTTTAATAGGGCATTGTACATTTTAATGCGACTATTTTTATAATGTTAATAAAATAGCATAAAGGACAGAAACCAAAATGTTTGACCTCTGGGCTTCAATATGAACATAAACATATTATTATAATATTGACTGTTTTGAGTTGTCTGTAATAAGGATATCACATAAATGTTGGAATTTTAGTATCAAACATCTTATTACTTTCGTGAGAATGTATTTGGCAACACTAGTTTTGGCGTTATCAATCAATTGAAAGTTTTACAAAACATTACTGTTTTACATTTATTTTGATACTCCCATATTATAGGCGGCTAAATTCATTATATATTATTTCAAAATGTTTTGTGATTTTAATTTTTTTGCTGTGGCTGTTCAAGGCTAAGTCCATTTTGGTTGCTCCCCTTTACGCTATCGGTTGCTTTCAGATATTGAGATAGTATGTTTTTGATCTGCTGGTAGATGCAGGCAGCGTTGGACTCAATATTGGTAATTGTAGAGAAGTTTGTTACTGTTACGTTCGTAGTTTATTAGAATTCGGATCTGTTGTTTGGAACCCTCAATATAATGTTCACATAGACAGATTACAAAAAAATACAAAATAAACTCTTAAAAAATCTAGAGTACCGTAGCGGCAATCTGTTTATTGATTATGTTTCCGCTTCAACCAGGCATAAGATCCCATCTCTGGATAGCAGACGAGCTTATATGGACTGCATATATCTATACAAGTTAATTCACGGTCACGTGGATTCTTCCCACTTACTATCTAAAATCCATTTTAGAGTCCCCTCTCGAGTCACTCTGCGTTCAAAACATATTTTTTCCACCAAACTTTGTAGAACAAATTATACTAAAAACAGCTTCTTTCGGCGTTCTTTGGATGAATATAATCGGCGGTTTTCAGATGTAGACATTTTCGGGTTGTCTCTTGGTAGTTTTAAATCTCGAATTGGTGATATCTTATTTCGAAACTGACGATGTTAATGATGTTAAGTTAATTTAATTTAATTTTAGATCTTTGCGGTTACTTTCTGTACACAATCTTAAAGTCAAAGTATTTTTTTATTTTTTTTTGCTCGAAGAAGATTTTTACAAATCATTTTCCGTTCACTACCTGCGTACGCCCTCTTACCTCGTACTAACCTTAACTAATACTAAGTAGGTAAATGACCTGTTACTATTAGCTCTCATACGTATACCTTGTTGTAATCATATTTGTGGAACTCTTGGTCTGTTCAGTAATATTGTCGTAGACATAAGCATTTATGACTGTATGTTTCCCTAATGAATAAAATAAAAATAAAATAAAAGTTTGAGGGAAGTCTTTGTCTACTAGGGTACGTATCTACCCAAAGGGGTAGAGTTGATGAAAGATGGATGTCACTCGGTGTTTTCAAACCGTTGAATGGCTTCCGAGTTGCAAACACGATTAAAACTAGCGATAGTGTAGCAGAAATTTAAGGTGATCGTTTTTAGGGTTCCGTAGTAAAAAAGGAACCCTTATAGTTTCGGTCTGTCCGTCTGTCTGTCTGTCTGTCTGTCTGTCTGTCTGTCTGTCTGTCCGCGGTTTAGCTCAGAGACTCTTAGTACCAGAAGGCTGTAATTTGGCATGGATTTATCATTATCATTAAAATTATCATTAAAATCATGGTAGTAGTGTATATAATGAATTTAAAAGAAAAACTATCAACATCAAGTAGGCTTTACAGGTTATCGAGTAATAGACCAACTTATAAAAAGTACTAGTACAAGTAAGAAATTTGGTACTACAAAATATCATAGAAAAATATTTTTATGAATGTTAGAAGGCTGTAATTTAGCATGGACGGACATACATATTAATTATGCCATCAAAGCTAAAGAATAAAATCTAAAAATTTTTTTTTTATTGAAGGTCGAAATATTTATAATTTGTTAACGCAAGGAAGTACTTACCATGGGAAAAGTTGTAGTAAATGACCTGACACAAAAATAGCCTTGCAGAATTGGGACCGATCATAAATACTTGGTAGAATATTTTGCACATGAGCACGATTTCAGCAGTAATTTGCGATAAAATAGAAGTGCTTATGATAATCACACTGTCGGCTGTGATTGTGATCAGATGACTACTCCAAAGTTTAATTTTAGCAAAACATTGCTATTAAAGTTAATGTTTGTCATAATAATAGAAAAATACTGGACGCAAGCTGTTGGAGATGCTACGAGAATGTGCACTAGGTTCTATGTTTATATTTTTCTGGAATTTTTCATACGTTGCGTTGTTATGAGAATTTGAAAATTAAATATAGCCAAGAATATAGTACGTAACGAGACAGAATGAACATAAGGTTTAATGAAATATACAAATAATTCAAGTGATTATAATGCCGCAGGATTTTGATACATATCCTAAGATTAATTATAATTTATTTATTTAATACTAATATACACATGAATCTTAAGAACTAAGTGTCATGTACATATAATATTACCCTGTAAGGGTGCAGCAAATATAGATAACAGTCTAATCCTATTATTTTGACTAATAATTTCTTAATATCTAAGTACTTACATTAATTATTCATCTTACTTCTTAATCTAATATGTTTGTTTATAGACTAAATAAATATATCATTTATTATGCACGGGCTATTATATTTTATCTGTCATGAACTCTTCTAAGTATTTCATAAAAGGATTTATTTAATAATATACTTGTATGTTCTAAAACAAAAGGTTTTCAAAGTTCCGGACGTTTTTAAGAACATGATGAGATTATACGTCTGCACTGAGGGGTTCGAACCCACACAAATTAGGGCAACCTTAGTCGAGCACACCTAATATGGATTATGCAAGTTTCCTCACGATGATGTTTTCTTTCACAGTAAAAGCGTCAAATAAACGTACATACTATGAAATTCGATATTCGAAAACACATTGGCCTCGATACGGGATGTCATGCTCTAATTCTAATTTTAAAATCCAGCTATCCTTTTCGTTTTTATGACCAATATAAGAGAGGTGATGAACGAATGATATTAATTTGAAACCTAAAATAAGGGCATAGCTGTCAGTGAGATTTTTAAGTCGCATGTTTTAAGTGCTCTCTAAAATTGTGCCATCGACACGGCCATAAGGTTCAAATTGGATGTTTGACAGCTCTAATATTGGAATGGCCATCTCCTGTCTCTTTTCAATCTTTAAAAGGTAAAAAGGACAGACTAACTTAAATTAAGGATTAGAGCTGTCACAGTGTGAATCCTGGCCATTGGTGACAATGGCCACCACCACGTGAGTGGTGGAGATCGAACTCCCATCTCCTCGTCGGGAGGCAGCGGCTCTAGCCACTATATCACCGATGTTCTCAGTTAAAATTCCTGCGACATAATTATTATGACTAGTGAAGAAATATAAGTTCTAGTAGGTTCATAAGAGATGCATTGACCTAGCTAGCAATACAGACTGCATTGTGACGCGACAATGCTACGTTATGTTAATATTAACGTGACACAAATAATTTTATTATAATGCCAGTCGCAAATGCAGTGCGAAGTGTGGAAATATAAAATGCACAAGTATAATAATGAGTTACGATACGACTGCCAAGACAAGTGTTGTCTCTTACATAAGTACTTATTTCTTCCTTCTTTGAGCTTCTCCGTTATTTTGTCCGCCCACGGCTATGTTCGCGTTGTGCAAGATTTTTCCATGGGAATAAGACTTTTTCCCGTAAAAAGTATCCTATGTGTTAATCCAGGGTACAAACTATCTCTATTCTAAATTTCATCCCAATCCGTTTAGTAGTTAAAGCGTGAAACAAACATCCAAACATCTAAACGTCTAAACATCCAAACATCCAAACATCCAAACAACATAAGGTTCAAATTCGATGTTTGACAGCTCTAATTTAGAATGGTTTTCTCCTGTCCCATTTTAATCTTTAAAATGTGAAAAGGACGGACGAACTAAAATTAAGAATTAGAGCGTGACAGCGAAAATTAGCCTCAGAGCCGTTATTGGTTGAAATGTATTTTTGTATTACTACTAGCGCCGCCAATCATTTCACTCCGCAGGTGACGCGTTTCCGAAATCCTTTTCTTGACCATCAGTAGCGTAGCACTCAACCTGCTTATCCGTTACGAAAAAATAACGCTGGACGGCGACGTAGACATCCCGTGTTTAAATTACAATACGTACATACGAAAGTATTTTACCCATATTGTTTGACACATAATATGTGTCAAACAATTGTGTAAAACAGACGCTGTGTAATAAAGCTTACTATAAGTTAGGTGATTATTTAAATGACAAAGAGGTTTGGTATTCGGATGGTCCAGCTCGGCACAGGAAACATTAACAATGTAAGTATATTGACTATTGTAAACAATATTTAAAAAAAAAAAAGTACAAAAGGAGTCCTGTGGAGTTTCTTCTGGTCGTCCTTCTCCACAGAAGGCGTACACTAAAAATGGTTTTGTTAAATCTTACTTCGAATAAAGACACTTTTGTCTTTTATCTTTATCTTTATGATGATGATGTGAGAATGCTAAAATGCAGTCAGTTGGCAAAATAAATGCACATATAGCTTATAGGATCTTCAAAGCCAATAAGCCTCTAGCTCACGTACTCTAAGGTTATAATGTCAATAAATAGGTACCACAGAAGCTAAAATCTCACCTCTTTAACAATGGAATGTTCCTCCAAATACACATAGGAGTCGCACTCGATTTCCGTCGAAGTGTCGAAGTACTGTGACGCACATTGGCTGCTGTTGAACGTCTCGTTGGAGAATGTCGCGTACCGCAGACATTTGTATGGAGTGCCGTCTTCATCATGAGGGATGGTGAAATTCACCAGGTCAGTGTTGCCTTCGCATTCCGGGACTGAACATCTGTAGAAAAGTTGAAAAAGACAAGGTCAATACTTATTTTATAAAGGGGAGGCCTTTGCCCAGCAGTGGGATCTCAGCCCAGTATAAAAAAAATAGTTTTTTTAAATATAGCTAAATACTAAAATAACCACCAAATAAATGATCTTTATCATTATCTTCTGACATTATACAACGTGTTAGCTAAATAACCAAAAACCTCTCGGGTAGTAACTCTAGAGTCTATGAAACTAAACAACTATCGTGCCACAAATTTTTCAAAATTATTTGATTATGCAACAATTTATATATGAACTAAAGTTGTAAACCACAAGTTGTTCTGTTTCATGACCGAACGAACAACACGCAAGATGTTATTTAACTAATACGTTGTTCAGTACATTCATAAAAAAACAGGTAAGTACATCAACCAGAACTTATCTGAAACCGTGCAACAGGAGACTCACCATTACCAACTAGAACGAAGCGATCTGCCATCAATCAAGTTGAACAATACTAACCACGTAGGTACCAGCAACAGCAAAATAAAAATACTACATCAACGACCAAAATTATACCTCAATGTACAAAAAGCATCTTTATTGCAAAGCCGTAGAGTATTTCGAGGTATATTTTTATCTGGTGTTGACTGTAACTGGTACTAACTAACCTGACTACACCACAATAATGCAATGGCCGAATCCGCAAGGTTGCGTGTGGTCACAGACTATTGATTTATTTTATGGGTTCATAAAATTTTAAGAATGACTCTATTATTAACAAAAACCAGTTCATATTCAGGGATTTATTTAACATGTTAATGTCTCTTTATTAATTCATATATTTATAGTCCTAATCATGGGCTCAAGCTTACCTTAAATTAGGACATTCAAGCCTTTGTCAACCAATACTGGATGAATACATTATCTTTGTATTTCGTCGCAGGTTTCCTCGCGATGTTTTCCTTCAGCGTAAAAGCAGTCGATTGAATTACACGTAGGTACATATTTTTGTTTTAAATGTTCTATAGGTTTTTAAATCAATCAGAGGTACAGTCAGAACGAAATATGAAGTGAATCAGCCAGTTAGTTATTATACCCCTCTCTGTTAATCTGTCGCATTAGGCTTGAGCATGAATAAAGATTTAAAAAACCAGTGGCATGTTTTGTAATCACGAAACATGAATAATTTGATTTAGTGCCTACTTAAGTATCAAACTAATTTTATGTAAGTATTTCTTGGGAACCTACACAACCTTCACCTACACAACCTTCGTCTTAAGAGTACATACCTTATTTTTCGAACAAATTAAAATGACAATCATTTTTGTTTATTATGTTTTTTAACGCTGGGTCACATATATTTACAGGAACATATGAGGAACATATATTTTATAGAATGACAATCACTATAACCACTCAGGAGCCCAGATTAATTTTTACCAAACTCTAAATATAGGTCTAGCCGTGTGTCAGATGAAGAGAACTTTCATACAAACTTTGGTGACAAATTATTGGAATCATCTTGTCAAAAAAAATAATTCACGCCTTTGTTCCCACTATAATTGTGTGTTGTGGTTGGATTGTCAGTTGTTTTATATATTTTGTGGAAGGATAACTCTTCAGTAACTTATTTAGAAGTAATCTTATTGTTTTTAAAATATTACAGATACAGTTCTCTTATTACAACAACATGATGTACTTTTTAGGGTTTCGCACCTATACTTTAAAAGGAAAGACAAATCTTATAAGATCTCTTTCGTGTACGTCTATCCGTCTGTCACAGAGTTTTTTTTATAAATCTTGAGACACGATTCGTGTCATTTTAGCCCAACCCATTATCATTAATCATTTCGTTTTAACAGTTTAATAACTTGAGAATTTTAACAAGATGGCCGCTGTTAGTAACTTTGATCAACTCATTAGTGAGTCTAGAGTTCGTCAAATAATGACAATGTTCTTGCATTATGTATTAGTATTACAGACTCACGATTTCTTGAAAACAAACAAGTTGATGTTTGATGTTAAATTAACACTTACTTAACTTGTAAGTAATCAAAAGATATTTGGTTAATCGAAGAAATCTGAACTCGTATAGAGAATAAGTTGAGAACAAAGTGCTAAACTGCATTCGCATTATTAGCGACATCTACTAAAAATATGCTAAATAAGAGATAATAATTACATTCATTGCCCCAAACTAGAGTTGGCCGTATCGGGCATTTCTTCTTCGTTGCGTGGGTTGTTAAGTCCACAACCATCATCGCAAACCCTGCTGACAGAGTTATGTTGCCGTCAGGTTTCTGATAAGGCTCATGTAACCACCATATCCCGTAGTTAATAGGGACTTTACTTCCGAAGCACAAACTGCTTGTAACAACACTACAATGCCAATGAAGGTGATGACCGGTATTGTCTATTAGCCTGCCGGGCACAGGGTCCGATTCCCAGCTTAGCAGATATTGGGATGATTTATTTGAATATATATATTTCGGATGTGGATGTTATTATGGATGTTGTTGTTGTTATTCATTTCAGATGTCAGGTGTTTGATGTTTTTTTTTCATTTGCTCAAGATAAATCGAGTAAAACAAAGCACTACTACCAACAGTCTATCGACAGATTTCGTTCAGGTAGTATTCTTCTGAAACTAGGGCAAACTGGAACTTTCCCACAGCGATGCGCAGTTTTAGTACTATTCTTAGGGTACCGCAGTGCCTTGGTTAATTTGATTGAATCTTTTAAAAACTTTAACTGTAAAAAATATACAATCGCTACGTACGCTACGCCGTAGCCCGAGCCGTAGCAGCCACACACGCGTGATTCCTATTTTTTTCGTGGAATCCTGTTAGTTGACTTATAGTAAAAAGGTTGACTGGAATTATAGTAGAGAGGCCAAGTTGAAAATTATTAATTTTCGTTGGACTGAAAAGGTTTATACCGACAAGTGGTATCGTTGGAATCAGCGTGGTTTACTGATCACCGAAACGTATGTTGTCGCTTTCTAAAATGATAAAGCAAGTAGTTATGACGTCACAAAGATGGCAGCCGGGCCTATTCTATTTACGCTATGTTTAGATAACTACTGGGCTGATTTACTCAAACAGGGTCTCAAATTAAAGATAAATAAATGAACTTTATTTTATTTTAAAGACTCACTAATTTAAACCTAAAACCAAATGAAATATTTTCAAAAAACTACATTTTGTAAAATCAATCATTTTTATCATGTAAGAAACTCGGAAACCGTTAGGATTATGGAAATTTAACTAATTATCAAAAATATAGTTACATTTATCAGCTTTCTAATAAACCTTAAATCATTGAAATCGAGTTTTAAACAATGGAACTGCAGTCGACTAAGTGAGCGTGGGTAGCACCGAACTGACTACGGTTTTTAGATTTTAGTACAAATAATCTTGAAAATAACGTAACAAAACGGGTAAAATCACAGCAAAATAAAAAAGTAGAACAGGCAATATATCTTTTATTCATATCACGGCACTAGTTTTAACTCTTAGTTTTAAATAAGTACAAGTCAAAAATATTTTCCTTCAAAAAAAACTGCAAACTAACTTTAAAAATTCTCGTAACAAATAACGCTTCGTATCGTATCGAAATAAAACTCTTCGTACTTGCACGTACTTGCGTTATATTTCAAAATAAAAGACTCAATGGTACTGGTCTGTACTAATTAACATGAGTGTAAATGGACGCACTCGAGGCAGAGGCAGGTCTCTCACGTGCGAGAGTGTACAGCCGCCATTATATTTTTTACATCGCCAACATTCAGACCGATTCATTCCGGGGAATTCCTGCACCGTGAATTTTGGCATTGTCGCTTCATTCATTTGAAAGCAGTGTTCCCTGCGTTCCGACACGCGCTGAAATCGATTAAAGTACCCGTAATCGCGTTCCGAATCACTGTCAGCCATACATTTTTTGCTTTTCTGATCGGTGACAGCGCTGAAAGTCTGATTCGAAATGCGCCCTTGGTTACAAGAGGTTACAAGTATTGACATGAATAAAAACTATTAGCGTTTATTTTGTGATCAAAATGGATATAGCAGCTGTATGTAGTGTAAGTGTGCCCCAAAGACCATCACACAATTGGAAATTGTGTGTAAAAACTCGGAAGGCAAAATCGTCACATCAGTTCCAGAAATCCTCGCCGAGTTCGAAGACTTTTATGGTCGTTTATATGCCTCGCATGCTGCAAAGCCTCCGCCTGACGCGAACGACCCAAGAGCCACACTGACACGCCACTTCACTGAAGATCTCCCAGACGTAGATGAAGACGAAACTGAGGGGGCTCTCAAACAGCTTAAAAATGGGAAGGCTCCTGGCGAAGACGGAATCACTTCCGAGCTTCTCAAAACAGGAGGTACTCCAGTATTGAGAAAGCTAAAGGAGCTATTTAATTCCGTCATAGCCAATGGAACTACCCCGAAGGCGTGGATTGAGAGCAGGGTGGGCTGTTTTATTTTTCAAGAAAGGAGACAATTCTCTCCTGAAAACTTTAGACCAATTACGCTCTTAAGCCACGTCTATAAGCTGTTTTCAAGAGTCCTCACAAACCGTCTCGCCGCAAGATTTGACGCCTTGAAGATGTCCCCACTTATTTATTTATTTATTTATTCCAGCCTCCGGAACAGGCTGGGTTTCGAAAAGGTTTCAGTACCGTAGATCACTTACATACAGTGAGACTGGTTATACAGAAGTCGCAAGAGTATAATCAGCCGCTGTGTCTAGCATTTGTGGACTACGAGAAAGCTTTCAACTCCATTGAAACCTGGACTGTTCTGGAATCCTTGTAGCGATTCCAAGTCGATTGGCGGTACCTGAAGGTACTGATTAGCTTGTACAGTATGGCGTCGATGTCCATCCAAGTACAGAGTCATAAGACAAAACCCACCCAGTTGCTCAGGGGAGTGAGACAGGGGGATGACATCTCTCTGAAACTATTTTCCAACGCACTGGAGGACGTCTTTAAAACCATAGACTGGAATGGATTGGGCATCAACATTAATGGCGAATATCTCAGTCACCTCCGCTTTGCCGACAACATAGTGATAATGGCTGAATCGTCTGCAAAAAATGCTGCACAGTCTTAACGCTGCCTCATTGTCAGTCGGTCTCCGGATGAACTTGGACAAGACTAAGGTCATGTTCAATGAACTAATCATTCCGGAACTGATCCCAATCAATAGCAAAGTGCTCGAAGCTGTCCAAGAATATGTGTACCTCGGGTAGACATTGCAGTTGGGCAGAGACAACTTCGAGCGTGAAATCGCAAGAAGAGTAGAAAGAAAGAAAGAAAGAAAAACAATTTATTTCAATTAGAGTACAGTTCGGCTGCGCAGCATTTGGGAATCTGCGTCATGTCTTCTCGTCGCCACTACCGCAATGCCTGAGGAGCAGGGTGTATAATCAGTGTGTTCTACCCGTATTGACATACGGAGCCGAGACGTGGAACATGACAGTGTGAAGCTGGCCCATCGGCTATATGTCACTCAGCGAGCCATGGAAAGATCTATGCTAAGTATTTCGCTATGGGATAAAATCCGAAACGAAATCATCCGGCAGAGGACCAAGGTTGATATTCTCGTATATTATAAGGTTGATATCGTCCAGAAGTGTAGCAAGCTGAAGTGGCAATGGGCTGGCCACGTCTGTCGCAGAACCGACGAGTGTTGGAGCAGACGGGTTCTCGAATGGAGACCACATCTCGGGAAACGTAGTGCGGGACGCCCCCCTGCCACGTGGACTGATGACCTGAGGAAGGTCGCTGGTGGCGGCTGGATGAGGAAAGCGGGTGATCATGCGCTTTGATGTGCCCTTGAGTAGGCCAACGTCCAGCAGTGGACTGCAATGGGCTGATTGATTAAAATCATTACACTTCTTGCGAATATTAAAGGATTCCATCGATCTAATCCGCTTTGAGTGGCTTTACTTAAATCCGTTTTGCTTTTTTTATTACAAATGAGACACAATTTCCAATTTAATTGTAAGATGGTCTTTGGGGCACATTTACACTATACACAGGTTCTATATCCATTTTGAGCACAAAATAAACGGTAATAGTTTTTATTCGTGTCAACTTGTAACCTCTTGTAACCAATGATTTCAAATTAATGAAGCGACAAACGCCAAAGTTTACGGTGCAGGAATTCCCCGGAATGAATGGGTCTGAATGTTGGCGACGTAAAAAATATAATGGCGGCTGTACACTCTCGCACGTGAGAGACCTGCCTCTGCCTCGAGTGCGTCCATTTACACTCATGTCAATCAGTACAGACCAGTACCATTGAGTCTTTTATTTTGAAATATAACGCAAGTACGTGCAAGTACGAAGAGTTTTATTTCGATACGATAAGAAGCGTTATTTAAAAAAATAAAAAATAAAAAAATAAAATGTTTGTTTAATATTTGTTCAATTCAATTCAATTTTTGAAGAATATGGCGTTTCCTTTGTGATTTCGCCAATGTCGTTACGAAAATTTTTGAAGTCAGTTCGCACTAAAATGAAGAAAAATTTTTAAAACTAAGAGTTAAAACTAGTGCCAGGATATGAATAAAAGATATGATGCCTGTTCTACTTTTTTATTTTGCTGTGGTTTTACCCGTTTTGTTACGTTATTTTCAAGATTATTCGTACTAAAATCTAAGAACCGTAGTTCGGCGCTACCCACGCTCACTTAGTCGACTGCAGTTCCGTTGTTTAAAACTCGATTTCAATGATTTAAGGTTTATTAGAAAGCTGATAAATGTAACTATATTTTTGATAATAAGTTAAATTTTCATAATCCTAACGGTTTCCGAGTTTCTCACATGATAAAAAATGTTTGATTTTACAAAATGTAGTTTTTTGAAAGTATTTCATTTGGTTTTAGGTTTACATTATTGAGTTTTGAGAATAAAATAAAGTTCATTTAATTATCTTTTATTTGAGACCCTTTCTGAGTAAATCGGCCTAGTAGATATCTAAACATAGCGTAAATAGAATAGGCCCGGCCGCCATCTTTGTTACGTCATAACTACTTGTTCCATCATTTTAGAAAGCGACAACATGCGTTTTGGTAATCAGTTAATCACGTTGATTCCAACGATACCACTTGTCGGTATAAACCTTTCCAGTCCAACGAAAATCGAAAATAAGCTAGTTTCTACGAATTGGCCTCTCTACTATTATGTACATAGTGTTTTATTTTTCTTTGTGTGCAATTCTTGTCACGTCTCATCTTGTTGTTTAACGTAAAATACGAGTATTTTAGTAAGGAGACGCCCGTACAACTTATGAATGAACAACTATGGCTCACTGCGAGAATTTTCAACTTTTGGAACCCTGAAGTACTTCAAGTTCGACGAGCACTTGGGCATTTTTTATATTTACTGATTCAACTCTCTCAGGCAAAACTTTCTAACCAAGTTTTTCTTGGATCCCGTTGTTGACGGACGATATTGTTTTTACTTTAATTCTTTTGCTAGGAGAATGATTTTTTGACCTGAACAAGCTAGATGATGTGTAAGCATACTCGTATCATTATAATCACATCACACTAATATTATAAATGTGAAAATATATTTGGATGTTTAAATGTTTGGATGATTAGATGTTTGGATGTTTGTTCCGCTTTCACGCCTAAACTACTGGACGGATTTGGATAAAATTTGGAATAGAGATAGAATAGGGATAGATTGAACCCTGGATTAAAACATAGGATAATTTATACCGGGAAAAGCCGTATTCCAATGGAAAAATCTTACATAACGCGAGCGTAGCCGCGGGCGGACGGTTAGTATTTTTTAAATGAATGGGACAGAAAACAGGCGAAGGCTGATTTTTTTAAATACATAATTTCTATATTTTTTGCGATGCTGTAAACTTATTGCTTATCTATCTGAATAGTGCTTAAAAACTAAATTGCAACCAAAACAACAGACATATAAGTTTTTAATTAATATATATATTTAAAAAAATATTAAAACTGTAAGCTTTTATTTACCATAGATTAAGAAAAAGTTCTTACGATCAGAAAGACAAAAACAAATGAAGAATAAAATATCGAAATGAAGAAATAAAGAAACAGAATTGAGTTTTGAATTGATAATCAATAAATTAAACGTTAATAGAATTTAAACGATATAATTTTATAAGTAAGATGTTTGTACTCGTAGTTGCTTCGATGTGTGAGATTGTATGTGTTACTCAATGCAACCTACACGTGCAACTGAAACGTGTTTCATTCTTAATTTAAACAAATCTGAACCCTTATCTATAATGTTATCTGATTGTAACGAACTACTGCATAGAAACTTGGATAAATAGCGATAGGTTTTATATGGGTTCAACAGTCAAGTGAATCATTCAGATTCCGCCATTGTGTTAGTGAACTCACCCAAAAAAATGTTATGACGGATCTAAGTGATGTAATAACATCCTATGGAAATAAATTATTTTGACTTTTTCAATTTGAAATTTTAAATACGCATAACATATTAAAATTTTAATGTGGACTCTCACGAGATAAATTTTGATCACCACACCTACCTTTATCGAAGGAACATTGAGTTGACAAAACTATTTGCAAATCAAATCAAATTTATTTTCAACAATTTAGAAAAACAAACCACAAAAAGAAAAAATGAAATGATTTTCTTGGTGTTTCTTTTTTAATTTAGATTTTTTTTCTTAGAAATGGCGCGAGTTGTTAAAGTCTTTTGTATGTAAGATAGAATTATTTTTCGCGTCTTTCGTCCCTGTTCCTTGGAAAATTTGTTGTAAATGACAATATAGTTGTAAATGACAATATAAATATTATACGTATACGTATTAAAGACAAAAGGGGCTTCAAAATATCATTTAAAACTCTCGCGATTTTAATTAATAAATAATATTTTGTTTCTTTCTAATTTTTTTTTGCTTCTGTTTACTTGTTTTACCTAAAATATATCTTGATTAGTCCCGATAGTAAAACATTTGCACGTCAAGAGCGTCGGTGGTCTAAGGGTCGCTGTATTCCGTCCTGGAGATGCGGGTTCGATCCCCACTACGTACCAATGTGTTTTTGTTCTTGTTTTGTAAAAAATATTGCTTCCCCCATAGTAAATCGATCAGCTGGCCGTGCGGTTTTGTATGAACGGGCCATTTTTTTTGTTTGGGAAAGTCGTTTTACAGCCCAAGGGACATGTTCCTTGGGGAAAGTTGTTCAGTTTAATATACTGAACACTCCATTTAACTAAAAACAACCAGTTACATTTCACGGTGTATAGGTATATTAAAATTGTAACTAGTCGATGTCTGTACATAAAATCAGAAAAAATAATATGTGGGGTCTTTATAAGAGCAATAGAAGCCAAAACGACTACTTATTTTTCGGTCTATCTATATGTAATACGTTCGTGGATTACGCCTGGGGGCCGTTTCACGAAGCTACAAGACACAAACTACAAGTACAATTCGACGTACATTGCGTAGACAATGAGATAAAACGATAAGGGCTTACAGTTTAAACGAATTGGCTACGCAATGAATATTAAATTGTAACTTGTTACTTGTAAATTGTTTTTGAAACGGAACCCTGGCCATTTGACAGATACGATAGAATAGAAGGCCAGTACCTCAGAGAAACAAAAAACTATCGCTTCTGTACCTACATTTCTTGACAGCTGTCAAATCTCGCTATTCTCGATGGCCTACTGGCTACTACATAGATAAACTCAGATATTTATTCTAATATTCGGACTTTCTCCACAAAGTGGAGAGTGGAAACAGAGCTTCCGGAAAGAGAGGAGAACGCTTTACTTCTTGGTCACGGAGGATCAAGGATGATGATGTAGTGGATTTATCTCTTCCTTTGGTAGTATAGTACTAAGTGGCTCTGTGAGCTGTAGACCTCGAGTATATATTTTTTAAATGGCTGTTTAATTATTTTTTTACGATTTCAACCCTCATAACTCCGTCAATTCTTAAAATTCCCAAAAACTGAATCGACAAAAAAATAGATTAATTTATCGAACCTGCTCACAAAATTTCACGAGAAACGCGACCTGTAGAGTGGGAAAAATAGACAAATGGACAGATATCAAATCAAATCAAATCAACGGCCCGTTGCGTTGCAGTCCACTGCTGGACAGATATAGATAAAAGCAATTTTGGCCAAGCTGAAACGGAGACACTTCGCTCGCGCTTGGCGCTCACTCGTAATTTTCTTTGATAGTATTAAATAGTAAAGTGAATAAAAGTACGTTTATAAATAACTCTATGTTTTCCGATGTTATTGAATCTAACTTTATACAAAACCATACAATAGTGAGTAATATGATTGTGCCACATTTTAAACGCATAACCACCGTATTACTGTATGAATAGTACTTATACGACTTACTTACTATTATTTGCATTGTATCGATAGAATAATGCTTTTAATACATTTTTGTTACGAAAAAGTAGCGGTATTTATCATTTAGCGTATTGTAACAGCTCTTATAGTGAGCTGTTACTTTTTGAATACAAATACAATTTTGCGAGATTCACACATTTATTCCACTTTAAACACTCGTAGCGAACGTAGCAATTTAATATAAAAACAACGTCGCACCCTACGGCGGGCGGCAAGCAAGTCTGTCAAACTCCCTGGTAGAACCCGTATGAAGTTTCTATCGCTCTCTTTTCAAACAAGGCAATTGAAAAGAGAACAAATATATTCTATTTTTAAGAAATTGAATATTTTACCATTTCCTTGTTTATATATTCTAGAAGCAGCTACATTTGTTAAACAAAACATTGCACTTTTTACTACAACGAAAGATGTAACTAGCAGAAATTTAAAAAACCCCAATGCTATAATATACAATATATTTCCAAGAAGTGCAAGATACAGAAAGAATTGCTATGGGATGTGTAAATCTATTTACAATAAAATACCGAATATACTAAAAGAAATGACAAACTATAAATTCAAGAAAGTTCTAGGGAATTGGTTGCGACATATGTTTTACTCTATAAGAGAATTTATGGACCATGACTCTAAAGACTGCGTGGTATGTTTTGAAAATAGATAATTGTTGACTAATGATAGATTAAGTATACTGTATATTGTTATTAAATATTGCATGTTTTGAAATTGTATTTTAAGTAATGGTAGATTAAGTATATTACTGACTAAAGTATACTGACTGATTTAAGTATATTATATAATTTTGCATACCGCTGAGTTCGGGGAAACATAGGAACTGTTAATGTTAACTCCTTACATCTGTTATTATGTACCATTTCATTTCATTTCATTTCTAAAAAGAATCATACCGCTAGCACCAAAATAAGGCACGAAGACCAACAAGGCCCGATGCTACAGTATCACATTTTTTTACACGTCCCTACTGAAGGGCTCGAACCTGCACTGAATGAGAGCCAAGCCTTAGTCGTCCACGCTGGCCCAGCGGGTTGGTCAACTTCACACACCTTTTAACTTCCTTGCAGGAGTGTGCAGGTTTCCTCACGATGTTTTCCTTCACCGTTAGAGCGTTGAATAGTCACGCGACTAAAATGTCGTATCGAGACCCTTACACAACATTATAGTTTCCATAAAACTACTATATAACTGGAAGCCGTATAAGACTTGATTTATATGACAATTTTGATAGTTGGGTATTTAAGTATTCAGCATCGCAATATACCTACTAGTATAAGATTAAGAATATTTTTTTTTAAAAGAGTACTGTGTTCATTTACTGCGTTTTTAGGTGTTTCACAAAGAATATTAATCCTTGGTTCCGGTTACTGTGATGGTTGTTAAGCCAAGCCAGAGAGCCTGACAACAGGGTTAATTATAATAAATAATAATAATAATAATAAAATAATTTAATTCTCATCACAAAAAGCAGCTTAAGATAGTTACGCAACTAGCTATGAGTAATTACAAAGACAGCTTGATTGTGAGAGACTGGTGCCTGAGATAAGTCCAGGACTTGAGTTACAGGTCACCAGGTTCCCACTCCACAGACATAAAACCAAAATTTTGAATTACAGAGCAATCAATTCATAATGAGAGAAATAAAAACAAAAAGGAAAAAAAACAGTAAAAATAAAACAAAAACAAAATATAAGAGGATAGTAGACACGGGGTGAGTATGAGGGTATGTTGTGTGTGTGTGTGTGTGTGTGTGTGTGTGTGTGTGTGTGTGTGTGTGTGTGTGTACGTACCTACTGTTCAAGATAAAATTGATTTCAATAAAAAAAAATAGATACAAAAAAAATATTGAAACTTAAACATAAATATCATGGATAAATAGTGACGATAACAGCTGACCTTATTGATTGGGTAGAAATCTCTCCCAGGCAACCTAAGGTTGCAAGAGACAAGTATATTTCAGATAAAATGCGCGTCATTGTGGCTGTCTATTTGGCTATGTAAAATATAGATAATAATATTATATAAAAATTGTTAATGTTATATACTTAGGTATATTACGTCTGGAAGTTAAATATTACTATTATGCGGCTGGATAAAAACGATACTTCGAAATGTAAAACGGTAGTAATTTTTCATCTTACCTGTAATTCAGATCCATTGCTTCAAAATTGTACACAGAAGAATACATTCCCGCCAGAAACACAGGAAACAAAATCAGAATAAAATTGAGTATATTAAAGCGTCCAAAAGGTCCCAAGATGTGCAGTATGTCATCCACTGACACCTCCTCATTTTGCTTTTTTTCCGTCTCCATTTTTAACTAACTTAAAACACCAAATTTAATTTAAAGACCTCACTGAAAATAACTAATTTTGTGATATTATCGAAAACATTATTTATTTTTATTTTAAATGATAAGAACTACCTATTTTAAATTTAGAACAAAGAACGGTTCAAATTTGAATGTGGGAGCCGCGAGCCGCGTGCGCACCCACGGTCACTCGATAACTAGTGCGGCGAAATCGCCCGTCCATTCATTTTTATTGATAGAAAAATAAAATTACGCTTGTAACATTTATAATGATCACGAGTACTGTCGCCAATAACTCAAGAAAATATTAGTCTAAAAGTAAGAAAAAACAATTATGAACAATTGTAAATCGCTATTCCTTATTCGTGTAATTTGTGTAAATAAGTGACATAATATCATCGTACAAACATTTTACTATACACCGTGAAATTTACATCGTTTTGTTCCCGCCGTGTAGTGATAGTACCCGTCAAACTGAACAACTTTTCACGAAAAAAAAAATTCCTGCGACAAAAAAATTTTTGGCCTCTCCATACAAAGTGAGACTCCCGACCGACCCATTTTGTATGGAGAGACCAAAAATTTTTTGTCACAGGAATTTTTTTTTTCGTGAAAAGTTGTTCAGTTTGACGGGTACTATCACTACACGGCGGGAACAAAACGATGTAAATTTCATGCTGTATTAATTTAAAAAACGTCTGTTTAAAAAGAATACTACAGAAAATTTATTTTTTAGTAGCTGTTACTAATCATGTTTTCTATCCATTTTATAATGGTTTGACGTACATTGTTTACCTTTAAATCACGAAAGTTGACTACAACGTTGACTATCTCTTTTACGCATGCGTTTAAGTAAGTATTGGTAAGTAAGTGAATAAATGCTAACTCTACATTATATAGACACTTCATTCAAGTATCTTTTACTTACTACTACGTAGTCTAAAATAATTCAAAATATTTTAAATTGCTTTAAATCATTCTACCTAAAAAAAACAGCGTCGGTGGTCCGAGGCTAGGGAGCTGTCTTCCATCCGGGAGATGCAGTTTCGATTGCCTGACACTTACTTTACTTTTCGAATTCGAGTTCATATTATGTACGTTTATCCGACGCTCAGGAAAACATCGTGAGGAAATCTGCACAGTCCTGCGAAGAAATGAAAGGTTGTGTGTGAAGTTGACCAACCTGCACTGGGCCAGTGTGGCCGACTAAGGCCTGATCACCCTGATTCAGGGTAGGTTCGAGTCCCTCGGTGGGGACATATAATAATATGAGCTGTTGATGAAAAAAAAGGTGGTATATTTTGTGAATACGTAGTGCATGAATTAAACAGGCCAGGGTAATGAGATAAAAAAAGTGAAGTCAACAAGTTAAGCTGATAAAATCCAGTTGGTTTGTCTATGGTAATATCATTCGCATCCGCCGTTTGGTGACGGCAGAGTAGAATACATTTGTCACCAACCCCTACTCTTCCCGTGGGTGTCGTAAGAGGCGACTTAGGGACTACACATTGAACAGGGAACGGGCAGCAGCGCTCTCTGATACAGAACCTTTTAATCTGCGATCTTCAACCCGCCTGCCAAGCAAGCTTGGAAATTATGGCAAAACCCTCCACTTAAGTGGAGGAGGCTCATAGTCCAGCAGTGGACTGTAACGGGCCGTTGATTTTGATTTGAATATCATTCGCTTGCACTTATTATTTAGGGTTGGTGCAATAAAACCACGTGGAGTCTGTGGTAGAGTGAAAAATCAAAATAGGACAGTACCTAGTAGTTGAGTGAAAGGACAGCTATGTGTCATAAAAGTTGTTTATAAACAAAGTGGCTATCTTACATGTCGACTTATACACTGGAAAATTATGGTTATTGTCTTGTTAGCAAGGCAAAGAGTAATTTCTATCTACTCCGTATTGATACTCCACGTAATACCTTGGTGTCCGATGTTACACTTCCGAAGATTCTGTCTAGTGCTGGGAATAGTATTTTATCGAAACGGTATTTTGATGTGAGTGAAGTTAACAAAAATTCATAGTTCGTTTGAAAGTATACTAAAATAGAATACTGACAGTCAAAATAGACTCGAAATTGATCGAAAAACAAACTAGATACAATATTATTAAACAAATATATCTGCCCCTCTTACGAAAACAAAATTTTCTAGGGCGAATGTATATTATGGCCCGCGTGTAATATGACGTCACATTACACATCTAACCATCTCTTTATCTAACCATCAACTTTGAAGCCTTAGAACTTTGTTTCTGAGCAAGATATTTGAAAAAAAAAATATCTATTTATCTGGAACATGAAAAATTTGCATTGTATTGTACCCTATTGCATTGTACCTATAAATAAAAAGTAAACGAAAATAAAAATTACATATTATGAATTGTATAAAATATGCGAAAAAATCATATAAAAATAAAATTTATAATAAGTTTTAATTAAAAATCCTTTCACAGGGTGTACGTACGTGACAGGTCTCTGCAAAATTACTGGGTACCCTACATTCAGTCAATGATTTCTAACCATATTTCACACTATTTTTAGAGTGATATTTTGTTTCAGTTTTAATATCACTTCTTATTCAACAAGAAGAATAGATATTGATCATAACAATTTATAGAACTAAAAATAATTTAGCATTTTTTTTCCAAAAACAAGCAGGGCATTCTTATAATTTTTATACCTGCACCTCTGCGCACTAGAAGAATCCGTGACCGAATTATGAATGAAATTCTGTCGATTATCGATAATAATCCGTAGCGGCCGTGAGTTGAAAATGTTATGATTATGAAGTGTAACTTTCGTTTGTTTTTCTAAGACTACATGCGCAGACTTGTAGTAGATGTATTTTAAGTTTAATGAAAGGTCATTTAATATCGTTTGTCTAGTCAAAATCGACTCAATATTCTTACTACTACTTACTTTGTAAAAAAACACATTTACTGCTAATAAAGCTTCTATTCTATTCTACTTCTTCTTTTTCTTATCGTGTCGATAATATTTCGTTTAAAGTGCAGACCAATACGCAGACACTGAAATTGAAGTATCTGTGGTGTTGTAAAGGTCCACGCGTGTGCAGATGCTAGGACACGCAGGGCAAGACAACATGGACCATTGTCTAAGAAAAGGCCACACTGACTTTTACTTATTATGCTCATTATCTTCTATTAAGACATGATTCCAAGGTATGCAGCAGTAGAACGACGTCGATGAACGTCATACCATGTATTTGTAGATATAAAGTCCTTTAATAATAAATTACGATGCTACTGTTCCTAACTGTTAACAATAAAAAAAAAAGAAAGAAAGAAAGAAAACATAACAGAACAGATGACACAGATGATGATGATGATAATTACAGATGTTTGTTTGCCAACTCATAGGAATATGATCAGTATTCTAGCTTAGTTTTTTCCATTGATTGTGAAAATTTTGTGTTTACTATTAATGTGTAATAATAATCAATCTATTTCTACGTGATATTGTCAACAGTAAAATATGACATTGCGGTGTATTTGAGTAATTGCACTAGTTTTTGATCGTATTATCGAAATGACTGTGCATGATTTATTTTGATTTTTTATTTTGTTTTAGTAAAATAAATTAATAACCTCGAAATATAACTTTTGCTACCCGTCCAATAACTTAAAATGATTACGTCACTGGATACTAAACCAAATTCAGAACGTTCCCACTAATAACAGTTTCCTGTTCCCATCCACAAGCAAGCGACACTGAAACTATTTCAGAAAAATAAAACTACAAGATATTACTCTTCAACTTCGCCCTTCAAACTTTAGCTAAAAACTTGTTAAACTATCGACAATTTATCCCCTCTCTAGTCGGTATTCTCCGGAAACCTCTTTGTGTGATTGAAAGTTTTTGACTTTGAGGATTGTGATCTGCAAAGTAGCTAAACGTATGTCGTGAGACGGCAAATATTTGGAACTAGATGTTCCACACAATAATGGCGTTCTCTTAACAATAACACAATAATGGAGCTCTTCTCCACAGATTCAGCCATTGTGTTAGTGAACTCACCCAAAAAAATGTAATGACGGATCTAAGTGATGTAATAACATCCTATGGAAATAAATTAATTTGACTTGACTTGACTTGACTTGCGTCCTGAAAATAGTTTAATAAAATGTTGAGTATTTGAATTTACTTATTTTGAAAGTAATTTGCATTCTACGCCGGCTGTAATGTTAGAAAGGATTTTTTTAATGTAGAGAATAAAGGAAGATCAGACTATGAATGAGAAAGATTAGGTCTTAGAATCAGGATCGTGAAGGTGTAAGGAGGACGACTCACCCTACAAACCCTAGTATAAGTCAGAGACCTTCAAATAATTTCTTAGATAAACTGAGACCAACGGATTGTGATTAAATGTATCTAGCTCTTTGTTATCTTCAGTTAATTCGTTATAAAGGCAATACATTCTAGAAAAGGGATTATAAAAGGAGTTTTTTTTATCATCATTACAAATTACCTAAAGTTTGTCAACCTAGTGGGTTTTGTATTAAACACAACAAGATCAAAGTTTTCCTGTAAACTCAACAATGTAGTGTAGTCATACTGCTATCTAGACAACCTGATACCGACCCCTTAATTCTCGTATTTTTTTTTGTACAGTTTTTTTTTGTATTTGAGGAAAATCCTTTTGCAGAAAAAAATTGTCACTGCTGCTTACAATAGCGAATTTCTTATTAGTAACTAAAAATACTTAGATTTTTCCATGAGGGTAGCTTTAGTTTTTGCCAAAATCGGATTATGTCCGTAGTTGATTACTCGCCCATCTATTTAGATTGTCCTAAAGTATTGCCGCTTTGAACCCTACCACATACTGCTTCTTCTTATTATCAAAGATATTTTTTCAAATTTCGGATTTGAATCAGCGCTGCTCATATGGTGAAGTAATCGTGCGAAAACTTGCACATCATCATCATCATCTCAGCCGGAAGACGTCTACTGCTGAATATATGCCACTGCACATCATCGGCCCGTTACAGTTCACTGCTGGACTATGAGCCTTCTCCACTTAAGTGGAAGGTTTTGCCATAATCTCCACGCTTGGCAGGCGGGTTGGAGATCGCAGATTAAAAGGTTACTGTATTAGAGAGCGCTGCTGCCCGTTCCCTGTTCAATGTGTAGTCTCTAAGTCGCCTCTTACGACACCCACGGGAAGAGTAGGGGTTGGTGACAAATGTATTCTATTCTACCGTCACCACACGGCCTCACATCCACTGCACGCTCTTGCAAAAAAAAAGAAAGAAGATTGTGTGTGAAGTCGATCAGAATGAAACCAAATGGGTCAACCTGGTTGACTAAGGCGGCCCCATCCCCACACTGGCCCCGCGTGGATTCACTGGACATGTTTTTTATATAAACCACATAATATTCCTATAAACTGACACAATCTGAAATTTCTGAAGGGGCGGTGTTAAGGCATGGGAAAAATAATGTTCATTATATTTGGGGATCCATACAGCAGCACCAACACAATCCTGGTCAGATAAGTTAGAAGCGTCTGTGTACATTGTCAACCAATCACTCCATTCTTGGCCAATGAGTGAGTTAAGTTGAGCATTTGCGGAGGGGGAGAACACAATAACACTTGATACTGGCGAAATCATTTTGGGAACGCCATTTATTTTAAAAAAATGAATTGTTCATTATATTGGACTTTTTAAAACCTGTGCCTCTAAAGTCGTCAATCACCATGACAATATGAAGTGTTGTGTAAATGAACCGTCATGGGCACTTGTTAGAATATTCGATCGAGCCGGCCATGTTCACGAGCCAGTAAATCCTGCCGTCCGTTTGTCGCGATCCGGACAGTAATTGAACATTCCCCACGCACTGCCACGGTTTAGTTTTACCCCAACCAGTGGTTGTATCTCTAGAGAACTTGAAGGAAATGGGAGTATCGTAAGAGAAATTATCAAAACTAAGGTTGAAGACTTAGGTAAATGCATCAAAGGATTGAGGTAGAAATGGGCGGGGGCGGAATACTTGGATAGACGAGAATGCGGCCGGTAGACCAAAGCAATCAGGAATCAGAAACATTTATCACAATCGCAGAGAGAGTTTGACGATATTGCCAAACTGACAGGATAAAGCTGGGATAACATAAATCCGTGAGGATCGATGCAGTAGAGAAAAGGCCTAGTGACCCAGTGGCTGGTTGGAACAAGTATGCAGAGCTGACAGTCAACCTCCAGTAGGAGAGACTAGCGAAGAAGAAGGGGTGGATGTGGGTGGAGAATGATGACGACGATGATGATGATGATGATTAAATACCAACGGCTCGGTTTGAACTCACATACTTATGTGTTTTTGTATTTCGAATTCATAATTCACGTTTACTGTAACGTATATAAGGAAACTCAAATGTTGTGAACGAAGTCGAACTACCCTCACTAGACCAGCGTGATTGATTAGGCCTGATCGCCCATCCTTAGGAAGGCTTGAACCCTTTGGTGTGGACGAATATGAGTTACTGAAGAGCCCTTTATGTTGTATTTTCTTTCATTATTATTTAAACAAGGTGGCAACAGTGGTAGGGGCTGTAGGCTGATCAACTGAATACGTTTACAATTTGTACTGGAGAGTGTTGGTGTAGGCGTTGTTGTGTAGTTCGCTTAATTCCTTCCATAGTAACACGGAAAATACAGGCGTTCAAACTATTGATCGCGTGCAATTGATTTTTTTCTGTTAACAAATTATGACATTATAACACTTAAGGTAAACAAATGGCTTTTGTAGCTAAAGCTCATTTAATCCCGGAAGAAATACATTGGTCACGTCAAACCAAAATCACTTGGTGAGATTACCTCAATCTGGTTAGGACGTTGCAGAATAAATCACCTGATTGTCCAAAATTATTCCATCCTTCTCAAGGCACGCTTTTGTCTACGGATATAGTCGCTAATTGCATTTTTAATTCATAACTTAACAACTTCTTTCTCTCAACTGCTCCACTGCTATGTATACAAAAATCTGTGGTAATATTATCACTGCTGCCCTGAGACAGTAAAATATAATTTAACTTTACATGTCCATACAAGATGGTGGTGGCAACATCTGCCTGTGTAAAATCAATATGCGACGAGTAAATCGGTTTCAAATATCATCAGATAGTCATTTAGGGAGAAAACTTTGTAACTCACTCCTTGCTGGCTTGGAAGTAAGTAAGTTGGTACTTCGATGCAAGCTTAACGTGGACTTTATGAGCTAGTTACTTTCACTTTTAAGTTTTAATTTCAGCACAAACTGAAAAATCATTTATCAAAGGATTAATCTAATACATTATTATCTTTGGTAATCACGGTAATCAGGTATTCACGCTTTGAAAGGCACATTAAGCTGTCGGTGCCAGCTTTTCACAGATATAAGTAGTTTTTGCATTCTATGACAATATAGCTTAGTCAGCGCATAATGACACTACCCTGCGTTCCGAGATGCGCTGAAATCGATTAAAGCACCCGTAATCGCGTTCCGAATTACCTTCAGCTGTCAAAACTCATACTTTTTTGCTTTTCTGATCGCTGACAGCGCTGCAAGTCTGATTCGGAATGCGCCCTATAATGCATGATTTTGAAATCCCTAGAAAAATTTAAATATAATGTTCAGACCATCATAAGCAACAACTTTTCCCAAGGAACATAGGTTGAAAACCCCAAAAAAATTTCGACCTCCCATACAAATTTGTAAAGTTGATTGTGTATTTTGTATGAAAAGTCGTTTTTTTGGTGGTTTTCAACCCCAAAAAAATTTCGACCTCCCATACAAATTTGTAAAGTTGATTGTGTATTTTGTATGAAAAGTCGTTTTTTTGGTGGTTTTCAACCCATGTCCCTTGGGAAAAGTTGTTGCTTATGAAGGTCTGAACATTATATTTAAATTTCATGCTGTATATCTACGTGATAAGATAACCATATATCTTTGTAGGTAGGTTATACCATACTTACTACATAATTCTCTTTGTACTAGGTTCCTAGGATTCTCCATTTTATTACCAACAATTAATTATATACTCTAATTTTTATTTTTTAACCATTTTAGTCCCAACTATCGATTGTCTTAGTGTTCATAGCTCTTCATCAGGATATGAAAACGGAAACTGACTCGTATTTTAAGACAGCTGAAATTCAGGAGACATCTTAGAATGTGGTCCATTACGGTGGTCCAGTAAAATGGTGCTCATTTAGCTTGACGTAGGTCGTTCCAGAATCCACTTACATGGATTCCAAGGATACTTTACAGTTCCACACCTACAGGACAGATCTGACGAAAATGTAAAAACTACTATCCAGTTTTTGGTTCCTTAGCGAAGTCCCATAATCTTCCCGCGTGGGTATAGTATTGGCTACATAACTAGGGAGGGAGAGACTTGGGTTTAGTCTTCGATGGTATCTCTGGCTACCTGTCATTAGGTCACTAAAAAAGGATCAGTGTACTTTGTTTAAGTGCTTAATTAATTATGTATCCAACAATTTTGCCCAACGTGGTTTTAATGCGTGCTAAGGAGCAAGGGTGAGTCTTCTGAAGCTCTGCTCAGCCTTTTAAGGATATAAGCGTGACTTTATGTATGTATGTCTTTATGTACTCGTAAAATGTCAGGCTTGACGTCAGAGAGACCTAGTTCAATCTCAGAAAGAGCCTCACACATGTTAATTTGTAGAGATGGGACGTATTAATATGAAGCGATGTCGATAAAAATAAAGGAATTACGGGCACTGTTAAAAATATAATAATAATTTTATGATACAATTAGGTCTACTACCACACCACAAATCATTGCATATATAATGGTGCTATCATTTCAATTTCTTGGCGGGTATGGTGTCTAATTATTCTAAGTTAAGGTTTTACTTATCTAATCTCGATGTAACGTAAAGCCTCAAACTCTTAATTTTTTTATTTTAAGGTATTTTTTTAGTATAATGTACTATGAATATCTAATAATTATAAAGCATATTTCGTTAACAGACGTAATCTGTAACAATAATAATCTGTACTATCAATAATTTACGGATTGTAAATTTTTAGTTATCGATATCGCCTCTCTTTTATTGTAGATATGTTTGAGACATAATTAGCTACCGGGAAAATGTAAAAAATCCATTACATAAAAGAATTGTGGAATATTCCCAGTTTTATCGATACTTTAGTGTAACATCACTATGGGACGATTTAGAGAAGTGCAATATTTCGGCCCCGGGTGACCCAGGGCGGACAAAGGAGTGGAAACGGTGGCTTTGTTGCATCTCTTGATATCTGTAACCTGGAGCTAAAGCTATTTTGGACGCGCCATGATATATTTTTTGACAGTTTTTATTTTAGTAAGAATATATGTCTTTTACTTCATTGTATGGGTTGTAATTAATGAGTTGCCTATTGTAGAAATGAAATGAAGAGTTTATTAACTTTTGAATGTTACGTCTCTTAGTTTCGTCATTACATTTGTTTGGGTGAGTTCACTACACAATGTGTGGTGCGGACACAAAAAAAAGCTTATTCTTCTAAATCTTAATTAGTAATTTTAGAGTAGTCTTAATTATAATATAAAAATATAATTATATATATCAATATCGTGGTCGTCAACTTCTTCGCTATCTTCGTGTTTTAATTGTTTCGATCGTTTTTTGCCGTTGGGCGCCACAATGAAGGGGTGGGTTATATGTAACTTTATTACACATACCTATTTCAGTGTAAATTAATATTCTCATCCGTGGAATAAAATAAAATAGTGTGTTTGCCGTCTTAAATCAGGAAACCTCTCGCGTTTCATAATACAGTATTTTAAAGAAGGTAGGCCACAGACAAATACTTAGGGAACTAAAAAGTAAAACTCTTTCATCGACCGAGCGAGCGCGAAGTGTCTCCGTTGTAGCTTGGGCAAACACGCTTTCGTAAGTCTGGAGAATTTCTGAAGAATGTCCGGCTGTTTTCCTCTACAGGTTGCAATTCTCAACCGATACTCATGTTTAGTGAGCAGGTTCGATAAATAGTATATACTCGTAGATTTATACTCTCGATTAAGATTTTCGATTTTTTCTTCAAAATGGCGTAGATATTGAAATTACTAATATTAATTGTATTGAAAACGTAAAAAGAAAACCACAAATTATCCATTTCGAAACAAATTAACGCACAAGAACTATATATTTTTAACTATTATAATTATACTATTAAATGGGTTAACTATTATATTTTAGTACACCTTTTCTTTACCTTCTGCCAGTTTTTTGTAACTCGCAGACGAAATGTGGTACCTATGTGGCAACAGTAGGCTCTTTCACACTCTAGAAACTCAAGAGTGAAACCTAAATGAAAAACACGGGAGCACTTGGTTTTAGAAGAAAATTGCGCTTTTTCGTAAAGTGCCACATGACATGCCTGTCTCGCGGTTGAAGGCGTAATTAAAAAAGATCTTTATTCTTTACAGCTTTGGTCTTTCGGCTAGCAGTGGTGAAAATTATTTTTTGGTTACTCGGTCAACAAAAAAAAATGTTGCATACCGAGATAACTTTACAAAAAAAGTAAAAAATTATATACCCACGCCATGTCCCCACCGAGGGGTTAGGAGTGTTAGTGTTCTGTGCCGAGGGGTTCCAGCCAACCCTGAATTTTGGCGGAGTGCGGATTGGTCAACTTCACACACAATTGGCCTGATCGCCTTAATTTAGGGTAGGCTTGAGCCCCTCAGTGAGAACGAATTTGAGCTGTTGATAAATGTTATAATAGGGTATCGGACTACTTTTTTAAATTTTATAAATCCAAACTTCTTAGTTTCTGCTATCGAATACAAAAAAAAAATATTTAAAGGTTTGAAATTCAAGATTAGACAGGCACATACCCACTTGTGACGTCATTTGTTAGTAACGCCATATAATCTCCATACAAAAAATCGTTTTTGAAAGAGACAGACATATTGAATCTTTAAAAAATGACTGTAAATTCGTTTTTTAACCGATTCAGTTTTTTCTTCGCGAATCGTCTGCTACTAATCTACCTACCTATTTAAAAAGTAATTAATAAAATATGATAAATTTTAGGAACAGTCCGATCCCCTATTTGTGCCATAACCAAGTCATAAAATCTGACTAACAGCCTTATTCATAAAAATACGTTAATCAGCTTCTTAAGCACTAATCAACTAATTAGCACTTAAGCAGTGTTTAAAAATGTGTTATTCATAAACGCTATTTTGTCGTTGCTTAATTAAGCATTACTTTTTTTTTTCACACTTGCAACCTTTTGGTAGTAATCAACTCAATCAATAAGGCTGTAAGGATCCATTACGATGCATTATGACTTGAGATTCCTAACTCATCAAAATCCCCTTCCATTACAGACAACACCCACGAATAGAATATTTCAGACATTTCTCAGAAAAGCGAAGAAAATAAGAAACACTACAAAACCCTTTCCAACAAAGCTTTTAGTTACAAAAATCTTCACATAAAAAGTTCCCGACAGTTTCTATAAAAAAGTTTCAGGAAGCAATTCCCAATACAAACTGCCGACGGGGCTGTTTGTATACCAGTATGTGTGCGACGAATCAGACGAACATCATATTATATTGCTTGTTTTGTAGCAGATGGGATAATCGCGTGCTCATAAAGCCAGCAATGTACGACGATACAATTGCAAGGAAGCGTCTTGTCTATTCTGTGTGTAACCGTGTACTATACGTATTGCGTCAGTTACTCGGTCCAACCAATTCTTCGTTTTCTTCAAAGAAGAATAAAGTGTGATTTCACATTTTCCATCAGCTGTCGCAATATTGTTAGGAAACACCTTGCTGTGCGGAGTTGCAAAGATTTTCGATATAAAATACTTAGTGCTTTATGTACTTCCTCTACAGCTGATATAAATAGGTCCCCACCAAGGGGCTCGAGCTCACCTTGAATTAAGGCGATCAGGCCTTAGTTGATGATGCTGACCCAGTGCGGGTTGGTCAACTACACACACAACCTTTGAATTTCTTCGCAGGTTTCATCACGATGTTTTTCTTCACCGTAGGAGCGTCGAATAAACGTACATATGAATTCGAAATTCGAAAACATATTGGTACGTGGTGGGGATCGAACCCGCGTCTCCCGGACGGGATGCAGCGGCTCTAGCCACTAGACCACCACCGGTGCTCTTAACTAGACCACCGCTGGAGACGGATTATCCAACGTATATCACTTGTCTTTAAAAGACATTGAAAATTTTCTTCCCCTGAATTTTTTCGATGAGAAGAGATACTCGCACCAAGTGAGTAGGTGTCAAACGCAAAGTAAGTCCTATCTAGGTACTCTTCTGGTACTTGAGTTAAGTAATTACTTAAGCGTGGTTAAATATTTAAGCCGACTCGCCCAGGTGGCTCAACTAACGGGAGGACGGTTAAAACGCTCGTTAACTTTAACTACTAGTTCAACTTTATGTTTACCTTGCTGGTTAGAAGATAAAATCCAAGTGAGCTTGTGTTTCTGTCTGTTACCATTAACACAACGTGTGTTTTTTGGTGCTTGGAAAGTAACAAATTAACTAATATATGTTAAAGGCACGATACGGTTATAATGGCATTTTCTGACAGCTCTTTAAAAAATAAAAATAATAGTTCTAATTAAAACGATAGATGGCGCCAGGTGTACTTCGTGGATTCTTTTTTTTTTTAATCCTTTTATGGCCATAGGTGACTCGCCGGATTTCATCGGACCCTCGAATCGTCATCGCCATCTATCGAAGATTTATGAACTATTTTTTTTAATTGGCTGTCGGAAAATCCCCCATTATGAAATACAGCGTGTTAGTGAAATAACGCCAAACCTCTCGGGTGGTAACTCAGCCCATAAAACTGAACAACTCTTGTTTTGGAACTTTTCCGTTTTTTTTTTACTATTTATACAAACTGATAACTGATAAGATTGCATGAAACTTCTTTTTTTTTGCGATTTCAGAAAGTGTCAGAACACAAGTTAATCTATTTGAATTATGATTGTGTACATGATATGGACTTATGTCTGAAATAAAATGTTTTTTTTTTTTTTATATTATATATATATTGTTTTTGTTTTTTTTAGTTATTTTTTTTGCCACGAAGTTCTATTTTATCCGTCAGTCAGTTTAAAAAAAAACATACGACACGACACTTACACACGACACACACACAACACACGGTATTCCCCACACACCACGACGACACCATGACATTAGATACTGCAGCATTACTGCAGGGTTTTTAATAACCTTTTTGGTATGGCTCTTTTTTCTTTTGGCCGGTTTTTATGTCACATTTTCAAATTTAAAATTTTCTTGGTTTGACCTTTTTCTAAATTGTTGATTGTTTTTTCTGAGTTGTCGTCTGTCAGGAGATGGAAACGTTTTATCCCTTGAACGTGGTTGAATTTTTTCTAAATTTATATCTGTCTGCCTTGGGATACGGTATCTCTTGCTAATGCGGTGAATAATAAGTCGGAGTACTAATAAATCTGATATCGCTGATAATAAATATCGCGGATTCCTACTTTGGACCTGCCGGGTAAGTCTTGTGCTGTCTTCCTCCTGGTTTTTATCGACGTACTTTTTTTCTTTCCCTGACTTGGTCGGATGGCGATTATTTCCTTGTCAATCTTTACAGTGTATTTCCGGCCTCTCCGACGCACGCACAAGGGTCCCTCCGTGCCTCTCACGATCTCTTGCGGTGGTTCCGGACACCTGAGGCCACCAGGCATTGAACGTGTCTGGATCCCTGCGTTGTGTGCGTCCGCGCCCGTGCCAGCCGAGTGCCGCAGACCCGCGCACCGGCGTCCCCCCAGGGATACTGCACATCACGCGGATTTTTTTAGCCTGTTTTTTGTATCGGTGTTTTTTTGTATGCGGATTTTGCCAAATAATTTAAATTCATTTTCCAAATTCTAAAAAGGCCCTTTAGGTTTCTCTGGCCCTCCTTTTTTGGTTCCCGTTTGGCTATACTCTCCCGGGGTACTCCGCGGTTTTGGTACACCTTCCTGCATCGATACACCACAACACAACACTAGTTCAGCGACACGATATCGACGGAGTCCCCTCAGGACTCGACTCTCGGCTCATGCTTGGCAATTTCTAGGCGCTTTTAAATTTATATTATACCGTTCGGACAAATTTAACTAACTCTTTCTCTGTTCTCCTAAATTTCACGTTTCGCCTGTGGTCGTCGACCACAGGTTAGCTAGCTTTCTTTTTTAACGCTACAAATAAACGTGCTAACGTGGTAGAACGTTATAACCAGACCGTCATTACTACCCTTAGTATTCTTGTGGGGAACGACAAGCGAAGCTGGGCCAAACACTTACCCAAAGTTGCCTTATACTTGAATTCATGTGTTAATCTGGCTACCACTTACACCCCAAATTTCCTTATGTATGGAAGAGAAGTGGACGCCGGGCGTCGTCCACGAGTAGCCGAAACTGTGAGCCCGGAGTTGGCTGACAGTCGAGGTAATCGTGCGACGAGTCTCAGGTCCCTTCAAGACATTTATGCTAAGGTGGCAGACGCTTTGACACTCGCTTTTCAACGTAACGCAGGTTATTATAATCAATCGCGGAATCCTATCAGATTTGAACCTGGGCAACGTGTTTGGCGCAGAAATTTTCAAAGAGGCACTCAGGACATTGACCGTGGTGGTAAGTTTGCCCCACGGTTTATCCCCTGTAGAGTCATACGCCGTGTTTCTCCACAAGTATACTTATTGGCGGATTGTGATTCCCCGCACGAGGGTTCATATCATGTAAAGGATATTTTGAAATAGACCCTCTTTTCCATGTTCCCCTGGAACATTATATTTTCTAAATTCTAAAAGCCAGCAAACGTGTACCAACTTTTCTTCTCATCATTTGGCTTAGATTCACCTTTTGGCATCCTTTTTTCTTTTGAATGTCACTAAGTTTACTACTTCATACGCCTTTTTTGTGTTATTGTGTGTGTGTGTATGTCTGGCCAGATTGATGTTATATCTTAGAGTTAGTTTGTAGGTATTTAGGTTATACGGAATTGACGCAACCAACATGTGGTCAGGTTTTCGAGCTGCCATAGGCCTCTGACCTGGCCCATGTCGCGTCATTCCGCTGGGATTGAGCCGGGGCAAAATTTTGTCCCGAAGCCCCCTTTTTTTGTCGCGGCAGGACGGTGACCGCTGCTTTGCGCAGTCCGCCTATTATGGCCATCATCGGATCTTTTTTAATTTTTTGTCAGGGTCGAGTTCGAACCCCGACCTCGTCTTTGACGGCGTTGGTTGCCTACCAACTGCGCCGTCGAGCCCTTTTCCCGAGCCGATCCGAGTGTTTCCGATGTTCGTCGGCGTCTGACGTGTTTCGGGATGAACACGATGACGTGGGCGAGCGTCGGCCCTCGTTTGATAGCTCTTTGTTTACAAGTCGTCTGTCAGTTTTCGCGCACGGTCGATTTGAAGTTTTTCTTCTCTTGCCGCCGATTACGGGCGTAACTGACAGTTTCGACTTGTAAACTTTTTACCAGTAGTTCAAAAACTACTTGTTGATATTTTGTATAGTTTTTAGTTTTAGCATTTAGGTGTGTAAATAATATCGTTTGTAGGCGCGTTTATGTTTTAAAACTTAGTGACATTCCAACATTCCGATATTCCAACATATCCTAATTTCCAAATTTCCCTTTCTATCCTTTACGTATCATACATTTTCCTCCTGGTTCAGGAATACAGCTTCATCGGTGTTTCCTTCGGTTGTCTCCACCTTTTTCTGTTGTGGTTGACAACTTTCCTTTTTCTTTCTCCAAGCCATTTCCGTCCTCCTCTTTTTTCCTGGTGGATTGACTTGGCTTCTTTTGGGACACCGGTGGTTTCTTATCCTGGGGCCAGTGAGTCGTTTATGAGCCGCTCGTGCTGGGAACATGACGTGTTCGTTGGTTTGTAGTGATGGGGTAGAGTGTCGATAAATTTTTATCGATATTTTTTTTTTTCCTTTCATAGTTGACTTGGAACAATTCGGCTTTTGTTCTAGGGTGGTCAACTTCCTTCGAGGGTTGCCATCTCGAAGATTTTTTTCCTTTTCGAGTTGGAGGTTTTTTTTTTCTGGTGAAGGGATGTCTGCAGCATTACTGCAGGGTTTTTAATAACCTTTTTGGTATGGCTCTTTTTTCTTTTGGCCGGTTTTTATGTCACATTTTCAAATTTAAAATTTTCTTGGTTTGACCTTTTTCTAAATTGTTGATTGTTTTTTCTGAGTTGTCGTCTGTCAGGAGATGGAAACGTTTTATCCCTTGAACGTGGTTGAATTTTTTCTAAATTTATATCTGTCTGCCTTGGGATACGGTATCTCTTGCTAATGCGGTGAATAATAAGTCGGAGTACTAATAAATCTGATATCGCTGATAATAAATATCGCGGATTCCTACTTTGGACCTGCCGGGTAAGTCTTGTGCTGTCTTCCTCCTGGTTTTTATCGACGTACTTTTTTTCTTTCCCTGACTTGGTCGGATGGCGATTATTTCTTTGTCAATCTTTACAGTGTATTTCCGGCCTCTCCGACGCACGCACAAGGGTCCCTCCGTGCCTCTCACGATCTCTTGCGGTGGTTCCGGACACCTGAGGCCACCAGGCATTGAACGTGTCTGGATCCCTGCGTTGTGTGCGTCCGCGCCCGTGCCAGCCGAGTGCCGCAGACCCGCGCACCGGCGTCCCCCCAGGGATACTGCACATCACGCGGATTTTTTTAGCCTGTTTTTTGTATCGGTGTTTTTTTGTATGCGGATTTTGCCAAATAATTTAAATTCATTTTCCAAATTCTAAAAAGGCCCTTTAGGTTTCTCTGGCCCTCCTTTTTTGGTTCCCGTTTGGCTATACTCTCCCGGGGTACTCCGCGGTTTTGGTACACCTTCCTGCATCGATACACCACAACACAACACTAGTTCAGCGACACGATATCGACGGAGTCCCCTCAGGACTCGACTCTCGGCTCATGCTTGGCAATTTCTAGGCGCTTTTAAATTTATATTATACCGTTCGGACAAATTTAACTAACTCTTTCTCTGTTCTCCTAAATTTCACGTTTCGCCTGTGGTCGTCGACCACAGGTTAGCTAGCTTTCTTTTTTAACGCTACAATACGTATTATTTGTTTTATCAAATAAAAAAATAAAAACTTGTATTAGTTAAACCGCATTAAAGTTGGAAAGTAGGGGGCAACTACGTCACAACTAAGTATAAAATCGACTCAAGCGTGACGTCATAATACTTTTTCAACCCAATATATCTCCGTGATTTTTCGATTATACGTGAAAAAAAAAGAAAAAATATATAGGCAAAGAAAAAAAGTAGTTAGTATTAGTAATAGGGATGATCAAGGAAAATAAACAAAATGTCGTTGAAATAATTAAAAATATTTATTGTAAAAAACTGTTACTCTAAGAATGAGTAAGTTTGTTTGTTTGTACTAAATATTAGTCAAATACAATACAGTTATCAAAATGCTTTAAACTCATTGACATGAACGAACATTTTTCTTACTAAAACTCTTTTTTTTTTCAATTAGAATTTGATTGGTCCCATTCTAAATCTTTACTAAGTACAGTACTATAAATTCACAATATATAGGTATAGGTATAATGTGCATGTTTATTAAGTAATAAATAAAATACTGCAGACGGCAATTCAAAATTAATATGAATGACCATTAATATAAAATTCTGGAAGAAATTAATTTTACCTAAGAATATTTTCATTATTGGTAAAATCATGTAATGTACCGTCAATGTCTTGAAATGTTTATTAGTTTTTATTTTTAAACTCTATTCCTTCTAAGGCGCCCATTACACGGTCAATCCAGATCGTGATCTGGATCAATGTTACGGATCGCAATAGATTGATATACTTGATCTGCCTGTTTTACGACACGTTACACATTCAACCTGGATCGAGATCATTGATGGCGATCTCGGATCGTGATCTGGATTGAGCGTGTAATGGGCGCCTTACACTGTGCGAAGCAAGGTTTAAAATGTCAAGTCAAATTGTGAAGCTATAAAAGTTGGTAAATATTTCAAGACTCCTACGATACGTATGGATCCTACAATTTTATTTTGTTTGTAATATTTTGACTATTTAAAAATGACTGCTAATCTGTGGCCTAGCGTCTGGCTTTTTACATGCAATGGCTTTGAAGCTATGAAATAAAATCGTTTACAATAGCTTACAATGAATATGAAAATATCGATAGGTTACTTGGCATTTGTCAAGTATAACTTTATGAAACTACTAAATAAATAAGTATAAAAGTATATAAATTGGAACAAGTAAAATATTAAATACGCAAGTAAAAGTTAAGTGCAAATTGTCAAGTACATAGCTGCATTTATTCGAGTTAAGTATAAACATTACTTAAGGCGGAGAGAAATGTATTGCCTCCTCTCGTACGTAGAGATAAAATTAGCCCTAATAACTTGTTGTAAAATATGGATCATCTTATATTGACAGAGATTTTTATTAAGGACCAAAACAATATTGTACGTACAAGGTAGTAAACACATGTTTGATGAATATTGATAAAGATGATATTTTATGTCGTATATACTAGATATTGGCGGCAATGGAGATGATGAGATCCGCAGACTAACTATACGATTGACATAGCCAGACGAATTTCAAAACTTAAGTGGCAGTGGACGGGGCACATCGTACATTAGTCCTTCGGCAGAATAGTTCTCGAATGGCAACCACGCACCGAAACACGAGAGCGTGGGTAGATCGACGGCTCCGTAGCCCAGGTAGTATATCTGCCTTCGACGTACAGGGTCGTGGGTTCGAATCCCGCCCAGGGCAAACATTTGTGTGATGAGCACTTGTGTTTGCCTTGTGTCTGGTTGTTGTTTATCTACATAAGTATGTATTTATCTATTTAAGTAATGTATATCAGCTGTCTGGTACCCATAGTAAAAGCTCTGCTTAGTTTGGGATCAGATGGCCATGTGTGAAGATGTCCCCTCATATTTATTTATTTATTATAAACCCTTGCCTTTCGTTTATAATTTGCCACCTACGATAATGCCTTTGTATCGTAATGTACAGTGAACAGCACATCAAGCTATACACTGGGGTATCTTACGCGTTGGTAATAACAACTAGTTTGCAACAAAAATGTATAGCTTGATGAGCTGTCTACCGTACTGTTACTGTTCTTGGAACTATGGTTTTGTATATCTTACTGACAATTATTTCTATGTGGACCGTGCTAATTTAATATCCGATAATCCTTGGATGTTTCATATTTATACCGTCTACGCCATTACAAACCGATTTAATTTCGTGCAGATCGGTAAATATTTCGTCATCATTTTCATTGTCATTTATTTCTGGGACAACATTTACTTTACATTAATTTCTAGTTTATGTTTTGGTCCTCCATACAAAACCATTACCAACCAATAAGAGAACCCATCTTCTATTTTTCTAGCCCTCACTATCATCGTCTTTCCTCTTCAGCCTTGACAGATGTTCTGCCTCTTCAATGGTGTCGGGGAGGGTCATGTTCTTCGTCTCCGGCAGCATGAGCACTAGCATACTAGATATGACGCACATCCCTCCAAAGATGGCGGTCGGCAGCGATTTGTGGTACAAAGACTGAAAAAAGAAATGTGGTGCTTTTAGAAGACTTTGGTGATGAGATGATGAGAACATTTGAAATAGTAGCCAAGAGACTTTTATTGCTGGAGAAAATGCCTTTCTAGGGAGCAAAATCAACGATAGGTATAGCTGATTTTTCTGCCTACATAGGTAGTGGAGTTTTTGCTCTTTATATACGGGTTTTAAAAGAACAATATAGTCAGCAAAATTACCACTATGAGCTTTTATGGTAGGTCTGATTGCCTATTAAAAGCATAACAATCATCATCATTAAATGACCATCTCCTTTTCGGATTCAGCTGCAATAATCGCTTGCAGCTTACAGAATACAATTGGGTTGATGAATATCTTACCAGCAATGGTGTCAAAGGAGCGATCAGCGAGCCGATCCTGCCAGCAGTCGAGCAGAAGCTGATGAGGGTTTGACGCATGTTCGTAGGGAACACTTCAGACACGTAGATGTAGACGCTGCTGTAAGCCAACGTCACGCTCCACTTGCCGATCAGGTAGAGGGCCACAGACCACCACTCCGCTGCGACCAAACGGAATCTGTTTAAAAAAACCCTTATGTGGTTTTCGACGGATTTGTGCAAGAGGGCAAGTGCAAGGTCTTTGAAATTACAAGACTCAAAAAGAATGGAAGAATTTTAGAGGATTGGAAGTGATATAATGAGAACTGATTTAAAAGCTACTTAGTTACAAGACTTGGCCTAACTTGAATAATTAACAAACGAGGCTAAGTTATGTAAGATATAAAGAGATTCTTGCAATAACACATGAAGAAAAACGTTGGAATTTGTCAGATAAATAGACATGGTGTCAAGTAGCTTATCTTGTGAAAGATTTTCCTAATGTTGTGAGTTACTTACGTTAACAACAATGTAATTTGTAAACAAAATAATTTGTGTTATTTTCGTCTTCCTGTTCGTGATGTAAACGATTCTAATAGGTTCCTATAGATGTTATAAAAACAGATTGAATTGTTATGATGAATATTGTTTACAAAATAAAAGTCTTAAAGTTAAAACACGCGTATATCGTGTTGCACAATAATAAATCTGGGTCAATGTAAGGTGTTTTTATGTTATTTACTATTTAAAGATAATTAGCCGACAGCATGAAGAGAAGAAGTTACTAGTTGTATAACCTACATAAAACCTTTGTAAGCAAATATCATTGACGCGTGTGATTAAAATGCTGAATGATACATTTAAATTAAAATGTAAGCATTTTATTTTATAGTATAATTTTCTCGAAAGAATGCGTAAATCGACCGAAGCGTGAACACGTGTGTCTTTTGTAATTTCATCTTAAATACTTTATAGGTACTTACATCTCGGCAGAAATGCGAATAGAAAACTGGTGACAGCACATAATATGTAGCAAGGTATTAAAGTCTTTTTCCTTCCAAACTTGTCAAGCACAATTGCTACGACGATATAAGCTGGTATTTCCACTAACACCACTAACATAAAACTAACGTATCTATTTCCACTTAGAGATACTGAATTTATCGACATTCCGTAGTACACTAAGGAACATGTCACCCACAGAAATGAACAGATCAACAGTCTCTTCCATATTATAGTCGAGCGTAACGCCTTTGAAAACTGAGTTTGTTTATCTTTAGTTTGGTTCTGCGGTCTCAGTAAAGGATCTCCCAAACAATCCAGCTCTAGTTTTCGTGGATCCAATTTGTTGATTTTCGCAGCGCTTTTGAGAATCTTTACGGCTTCGTCTCGCCGACCTTTGGAGAGGAGCCATCTGGCGCTTTCATTCATGAACCAGACGTAGATGCCAGCGACGATGGCTGGGGTGTACAAGATGATGACGTAGGTTCTCCAGTTGTCTACGAACCAGGCGAGGGCTGCGAGAAGGACGACCCCTATGACGAAAGTCATGTTGCACATTGCAGAAACGATGACGCGCTGCTTGAGGCCAACCAGTTCCACAGCTGAAATGCAAAAATATGTTAATGAAGAGCATTGTCCTAGCGACCCAGATTGAGATTCAATGGACAATTTATATTTTCGTTGAATTGAAACTTAATGTATGTTAATATTATTCAAGTAATATTCTAACCTGGTTTATAAAGTATTTTATTATTTATGTAGGCCAATAATATAAAAAATCCGGAGCAGGTAAGTGCAAGTTTTTTAGACAGTGAATAAGAATAAAAAATTTAATATCCAAAAATAGCCTATTACTTACCTAAAACATAAGCAGAAGGATACAATCCGCCTCCCAAAACAGCTTCCATGAAATGCATGATAAGGTAACTGATGTAACCTGGCACGAAGGCCCTGCCTAGGCCAAAGATAAAGCTGGATACTGATGCGAAACCAATGGCCACCTTTCGACCGTATCTGTCTGATATGGCTCCTGTGAACAGCATGGTAGCGAACATGCCTGAGTTGTGTACAGTCCCAACTAGGGCTCGCTTCCATTCCTGGCAGCCAAGGTCAAACTGGGACAATAAAGAATAATATATAAACAAACACAGTGCATTCATAGAACATATTTGAATATAGAAAGATCTGAAACATTGAAAGCAAACATTACAAATTGATGGACCGCACTTAAAGCACTGTATCTCATGCTGTATTAGTCGTATTTTACGAATTTCAATAAATCTTTTAAAATCACCTTCCATTTTGGCAGTCAGATAAAAATAATATGAGCTGGTCCTTCAAAACAGAACTCTTCAGTTGGATCTTTATGGTTATTTTATAAATGAAGGCTATGTACTGTACTTGCAAAATATATCAGAATCTTTGCAATTAGGGTTACCAGATTTCCACTTACCTCTTTAACAAAAGAATGTCCATCTTCATAAACAAAGCTGTCGCATGGAATGAGTTTACTTCTATTAAATGCATCCCGTGTACACTGCGAACCGTTTTCGTCTATAAGAGCAAACATTTTACAAGAATCTGGTCTGTTTTTCTCATGGTCAAATGGAATGGCGTATTCAAGCCAAGAAGTGTCGTTGAATCCTTCACACGCGTTTACTTTGCATCTGCAAAATAAAAATTAATATCTTTAAATCATCTTTGGATTAACCAAATTCAGTATACTATTAGGAAACCTGTCCAAGAAGACCAAACTTGAGCCCCTTATCTTCAAAGCTGTTGACATGAGGAGGGTATTCGAAACTATTTGTCCAATGTCTTTCCAATCAAAATCTGGTTCCGAGTATCTGGAGATGAGTATCTGGTTAGAGCTTTTCTGTAATTATGTTTCTTAATTTTATCCTTTTGTAATCTTTGTTAGCATTGCGTTTGGTTATACGCAATACTTTTAACACAATCCAGCAACAATAGTTGAATTTTTACTTCTTTCTACTGTAGAAATAATGATTCATGCGAATGAATCAGCATCACGTGAACTGCGAAGCTAAGTACGCTTTGATTTGCTTTTAATTGGGACTTAATAATGTTTAAAATATATTCAAATTCAGCCAACCGTATACTTAGTATGTCTTTGAACTGGTAGATTCGACTAATAGGTTTTAGTAATTTCAGGTATATAGAGGTACAGTCGGTAAAAGAGAGGTTCAGTTCAGAACCACTGAAATTGCTGGGTTTAATTTGTAATGGTGTATGATTATGATATAACCTTACTAATATTATAAACGCGAAAGTTTGTAAGTATGGATGTATGGATGGATGTTTGTTACTCTTTCACGCAAAAACTACTGAACGGATTGGGATAAAATTTGGAATCTCTATTCTGAATACTCTATAGTTTATATCCTGGATTAACACATAGAATACTTTTTACGTGAAAAAGTCTTATTCCCACGGGAAATCTCACACAACGCGAGCGTAGCCGCGGGCGGACCGCTGCGCTAGTCGACAATAATTTTCATTCTTCGTTTGTCGTTGATATAATAAATCATGCAGACTTCTAAACCAATCTCTGTAAGTAGACCCAATATGTCTTTTTCTGACTGTACCTACTTGTTTACTAGTGTACAAAATAATAATAAATAAATCGATAAAAATTATTTAAAAAATGCTACCACATCGATGAGCTAATTTGATAGCTCGAAAAATAACAATATTGGCTTTTGTTTGTTGTTTTTAATGTTTTGGGTACTTATTTGCTTTCTACGTGTGCGAGTATATTCTATTCTATTAATAGATTTTGCGTCATAGTATCGATAGTATTGTTTTTGATAGCCCTTCTGGTTCAGTACTGGTTGACTGAATATCGATATACAATCGATAGTCGCGTTAAGTCGCGTACCGATCAGTGCAACACTAGAGTGCCTATACCAACATTAATATTTGTAAGTACCAACTCTATTTACGTGAACTTAATTGGTTTTAACATCAGATGAAAGTTCGAATATGTTCATTAATTTCGTATTTCACGTTAAACCAACACGCTTTAGAAATTAATTTGAATTTCAATATTTTGTGTGTCTTTGGGTTTAGAATGTTCAAACATAAAATTTGGAATATGATTTTCTTTTTGAAAACTAAATATTTGATGTACTTTATGAATAATAATTATTTTTGATAGGTCGTTAATAAATCGTTCGAGGTTGTGATTTAAAATAATGAGTTATTAAAACTCTATCAGGGGGTACATACTCGTACAATGTATATCCGAAAAAAAAAATGGAATAATAAAAGATATATCAAGAAAAAGAAGAGAGAAAGGGAGAAGAGGAGAGAGGGTAAGAGCGTCTGTGACTATAGTGGCTAGGGTCGCTGCCTTCCGTCCGGGAGACGCGGGTTCGATCCCCACCACGTACCACGTACCAATGTGTACGTTTATTCGACGCTCTTACGGTGAAGGAAAACATCGTGATGAAACCTGCACACTCCTGCGAAGAAATTCAAATGTTGTGTGAAGTCAACCAACCCGCACAGGGCCAGCGTGGTCGACTGAGGCTTAATCGCCTTAATTCAGGGTAGGCTCGAGCCCCTCGGTGGGGACGTATATGAGCTGTTGATGATATAATTATAAAAATAAAGTACACACAAATAACTTCAAATTTTAAAGATTAATTATTATGGGAGGCCTTTTCTTTATAATAATATTTTTCGTTTATAAGTAGCTTTCTCGTCAACCTAATAGATTGTATTGTGTTCCCTATTCATAAGCTCAATACAATAGCTAATGCATTAAGCAAATCATCATTATCAATGACTCCCACATGCATTGAATCATATATTGATGCATGTAGCATACAAAACGATTAGCATTATTAGGTCCAGATATCTCGTAATCTGTTTTATTGATTCGTTCAATCTTGATCGATATACTTACCAGAGTTTATTTGTGAAAATACTGTAATCGGAAACATAATGTTATGAAACAAATAGTAGCTTTGATTAAATTGGTTTATAAATACTGGTTTTAACTATGGATAAAACTGCGAACCAACTAAAAACCAGTAACTGGAGCGGCACAAAGTTAATTGTATCGAAGGGGCAGCGGTCAAAAATCCCATAAAACTGTTATCATGATTTATTTATAGATTCACATGTAAAAAACCTCGTATGATTTGTCCAAGGCTGAATAAAACAAAGCTATATTTAGTATAGTATTTGCGAATGCCAAGTGTGGCTTTAGGTACTACGATCGGCTAATTTAAATAAAAACAAAATTTGTCATGAGTTTCTTTTGTCTGTGATTATGACTCATTTTGTCGGTGTATCTTTTTTCTGAGTAAAGGTATTTAGTTCGATTCCCAGTCGGAAAGACATTCGTTGATTTATTCAATATGTGTTTCAGGTCTGGATGTTATTTGTGCATATCTGTTGTTGTTTTAAGTCATCATTAACTCGGAGAATTAAAAAAGGGATTATAATAAGTGTTATTTTTACATAATATATTAATCAACCAATCAACGGCCCGTTACAGTCCACTGCTGGACTATGAGCCTCCTCCACTTAAGTGGAGAGTTTTGCCATAATCTCCACGCTTGGCAGGCGGGTTGGAGATCGCAGATTAAAAGGTTACTGTATCAGAGAGCGCTGCTGCCCGTTCCCTGTTCAATGTGTAGTCTCTAAGTCACCTCTTACAACACCCACGGGAAGAGTAAGGGTTGGTGACAAGTGTATTCTACTCTGCTGTCACCACACGGCGCAATCACACCATTAAACCTACAAAACCCGTAAACGGTACTTCAAAGCCACTTCACCCTAAACCCGCAGATTGAATTCTAAAATCACTCACCTGTAAATCTGTTCCTCAGCTTCAAAAATGAAGCCACATTCGAAGAAGCTACTCAGCAGCACTGGGAAGAGTAGGAGGACGAAGTTCAATAAGTTATATCTGCCGTACGGTCCAAGGCTCTCCAATACGGAGTCCAAGTTGATTTCTCTTTTCATTTCGTCGACGGCCATCGCTCTTCGTGAAGTGATTTAGTTCAGTTGACAAACGTAGTTCTCAAGTCCGTTTAGTGCTCTGGAAATGGATTGGGAAATTCAGTTGGGTTAAGTTAGGGCTTGAACTAAAACCGAACTAGAAAATTTTGTATCGATCAAAGTTTCGCCTTAAGTTATTATCAAAAGTTCATATTTTTTATGTCATGCAAATAATTTTTATTGTTTTCTGCACATTTTGAAAAATTGGAAGTAGGTGCATTAATTCATAGATCAAATTCTTTTTGTCTTACAGGATATTGTTACCCGTAAAACACATTTCTTTGTCTTTTAATGTCCAAGTATAATTGCTTAAATAGATTATCAACCTATCGTAGAACAATTTAAGTTACAAATTACACAAAATATTACATTACAAGTTTTTTTTATTTAGATATGTTATACTAGGAACCCCCATTTCTAACCGTAAACTTGTTTTAAGCTTATAAGATAATATTTATGTTTTAGACACACACTAGATTTATTTATGGATTTATTTTACACAAACTAAATTTAATCTTCGAGTTCGGATACATGTCTTACTTAATATTACACACATGATACAGCAACCCTAAATTGAGACAAGAAACTGAAAAGAGTGATTTACAGAGATTATTTGGGTAGTGAGTGTATTTTCTCAGAGAAGAAACTCGGAGAAACTTTGGATCGACTTTACGTTAGTTTTAGGGCTTCGTTTTAATCAGCGTTCTCTGTTACTTTCGTCTATCCGTTGAAGAAAAGTGTTAGTGCATGAAATGCTTAATACTTTATTAAAGAAAAAGATCGCAAAAATGTGACGACCGTTGAGTTTCTTCGGTAAGTTAGGTTTAAAGATTCTTTATTCTCGTAAAAGACATTCAAAGTCACTTACATGAGAACAGCTACAAAAACAAAACAACATTTAACAGTCGTTCACAGCAAAACAAATCACATTTATATCAACAGCAAAACCACCTTTCCAAAAACAAATTCAGGTCAATTAAATTAACATTTCGTTAGTATTTGCTGGGATAATTTACGTTTAAAATTCAATATAGGAGTTAGCTATTTTAATTTCTGAGGGTAGATTATTATTATGTTTGTGCGCAACTATAAGTAAACATTCGCCTGCCGTAGTTCGTTCTAATCTTAGGTAATACAATGTAACTTGCTCGTCTCGTGCTGCGTTCTCCACAGATTCCGTCGTTGTGGTTGTAAATAAACTCACGCACAAAAATGTAATGACGAAAGTGATGTAAAATCATCCTAGGGATAATAACAATTTTGACTTTGACTTTGTTAATATAAGTACAAACTGTCCACCCGCGGCTACGCCCACGTTAAAAAAATGTAATGACGGATCTAACTAAGTGATGTAATAACATCCTATGGAAATAAATAATTTTGACTTTGACTTTGTTAATATAAGTACAAGCTGTCCACCCGCGGCTACGCCCACGTTCAAAAAATGTAATGACGGATCTAAGTGATGTAATAACAACCTATGGAAATAAATAATTTTGACTTTGACTTTGACTTTGTTCTAAAAATAAGCTATACCCTGTCCCAGATAGGATTGGAAAGAAGTAAAAAACTAGTAAAAAGGTTACTTCACACTTCGCATAGTACGTATTTACCTGAGCCTATCTACTCTTAATATTTTGAACTTGTGTTAAAGTGTTTACTGTCACTGCTTCTATTTTCCAATGTTATATGAAATGGAGTATAGTCTTATATAATTTTCCCGATAAATAAAGTGACACAAAATACAAATTTTACATTAAATATTACGATTTTAAAATAAGATGTTATTTACATTATTGTTTTAACATAAAAATTTATGATTACGTCTGTTTTCGCTCCTTTTACAGTTTACGCCTTATTACATTTTATTTTTAAATTGCTCGATTCGACAGAGGCTTTGATATCTGTTATTTTTCCGCTTGGACTGGGATTTAGGTATTCCTCCGTATCGAATCCGTGACGAATAGCGTTCGTTCATTATGCCCCGTATTCACGACAACGTACGTCACGAAAAGTGGTCTGTTGGAAATAACAAAGATCGGATAGGGGTGACTATCATCATCAACATCAACGGCCCGTTACAGTCCACTGCCGGACTATGAGCCTCCTCCACTTAAGTGGAGGGTTTTGCCATAATCTCCACGCTTGGCAGGGGTGACTATATTTACGTTTAAATAGCTGCAGGACATAATAATTATAAAGTTGCTAAAACTTCCTAACTTGAGATTTACAGACATTTTTGGAATAAAAAAAATCTAACATTGATAAACGTAGTAAGAAATGATTCGAATCGAATTTTGTGCACAAGTGCATTATCGTATCGACTCATAAATGTATCTATATTAAGGCAAAGAAAATGTGCAATACAGCCAAACACAATAATAAGTTCATAGATAGAATTTGTTATTTTATAATATTTACTTTAATTTATTTGCCTTATGTGTTTTTTAAGACATAAAAGATATTAAAATTGAAATTCAAGTACGGTAGGTTATTTAATTAATCTGAGAAAATTATTATTACAAAATTAATTTAATAGTAGGCTGTATAGGTCTGCAGCCCAAGCTTAATATCAATGTCGTAAGATTTAAAAAAATAAAGTGGCGGGAAACAGCTCTTGTTTTTTCGTGCGTTTATTAATTTCTTCAATTTGCTAAAATTGTTAAAAATGTCCAGTGAAGAAGAGAATTTAACACTCTCCTAATACGTTTATGGAAATTAATGCACAGAGAGTTGTGCAACAGATATTACCGCCAAAGTCTCGGGAAAAATATCTCAAAGTTTACGATAATTTTGTAAATTGGTTAATCAAAGAAATGTTATGTTATACTACTGTTTTACTTCCTCGCAATCGAAGTGAAAAGCAGAGTTTATAACTCGTCCACAAAACCATTTTATCCTCGACATTACTATCAGCCCTCACCTTCGGCTCGGGCTGCTAAAAGTCTCGGATAAAAATGGTTCTTTTGTGCACTTGTTGTAAAATCTACTATTTCCTTTACTATCAGCAGCAATGTACAAAAATCACAAAGTTTTTTTCGTCACTACATAAATATTTGCAAGTCTTTAAATTAGACGGTGTTAGCAACTCTATATAACGTCTCGACGCAAAGTTTATGTAAATTAGTCACCCTTCCGTTCTCTGGTGATTTATTATTATAGCTATATAATATGTACACGACACGTGTATGCATCGCGACATGCTTCGGTTAGTAGATAATCTTCTGGAGTCGTTTTATGGTTAGTTTGTTATTCTGATCACTTGGCCGTATTATTCACCTCAGAACTGAAGGCCATTTTAAAACACACCATAAAATATAGTGCGACAGTAAATGAAGTTGTATTGTTGCGATTTTGCGATCGTCTTTTTGTTCCTCTGAGATTTTATTTAGAACTTTTGTTTGTTTTTTAAGTGTCAAGTCTTGAAAGAGCATAAATAGTTTTGAATTATTAGAAATAAGGTTTTCGTTAAAAAACTGGGTGGTTTTGTTTTTTGTAGAAATAAGTAATACTGCATTTTTTGTACATTTATGTAACCTTGGTTGAAATAAAAAAAATGTTAAGACAACAGACAACAGATTCTGTTGTCTGTTGTCTCAACACTGATGTAAAGTTCATTTTATATCATTCTGTTGAACAGAATGATATAAAAACCCCCGAAGCAAAAAAGCAAAACATTAAAAAGTAAAAAATAATACCTATTGTTGAGCCATCAAATTCGATAAAGTAACACCTATATATTTTAATTTTATTAGAGAAATTGATGGATGGCACGATTTGGTTTGCTCGTTGAAATGACGCTATAATGTCGCGTCGGTGTACCGCTTAAGTCAGACGCTTCATTTGATTGACTATCTATTAATTTGTTAGCATATCCGACCAACTTGTTTTCATACGATATTTTTTTTTAAACTTAGCGGTACCCCGACGTGACATTATAGCGTCATTTCAACGAGCAAACCAAATCGTGCCATCCATCAATTTCTCTAATAAAATTAAAATATATAGGTGTTACTTTATCGAATTTGATGGCTCAACAATATGTATTATTTTTTACTTTTTAATATTTTGCTTTTTTGCTTCGGGGGTTTTTAAATTTTTAATTTATTTTTATTTCATAATTTTTAAACTTTATAACAAATAAATTATGATATATGAGTACAGTTATATCTAAAAGAAAATTGGAGAGTATTTTTACTTTGAATCGAAAGGACATATGGAAAGTAGTCAGATCCCCTCATCAACTATTAAAGAGCTGATGATCTTCAAACGGCTGATCAGGTCATGGTTACCTTTCCATATACTTTCAATATTATTGAAGGAATACGGTACCAAATTTCGAATCGATAGGACATATGGAAGTAAGTCAGATCCCCTCATCAACTATTATAGAGCTGATGATCTTCAAACGGCTGATCAGGTCATGGTTACCTTACCATATACTTTCAATATGATTGAAGTAACAAGGTACCAAATTTCTAATCGATCGGAGATAAGGAAGTTCGTCAGATCCCCTCATCAACTAGAAAAGAGCTGATGATCTTCAAACGGCTGAAGAGATTTTCATGAAACATGGCTAAGAACACTCGGGGTAAAATTATCTATGTTACAAAAAAAAACTAAACGAAAATCGGTTCATCCGCTTAGGAGCTACGATACCACAGACAGATACACAGATACACAGACACACAGATACACAGATACACAGACACGTTAAACTTATAACACCCCTCTTTTGCGTCGGGGGTTAAAAATGAACTTTGAAATACATCAGTATTTTTTTATCGTTTATCGTCCGTTATTATTGCATTGAAATTGCTAGAACATACTTTAAAACCCACGTGTCTTCAAGACGTTTCTTAAAAACGTTTAAAAAACTGTATATAGACACTAATCTTTGATTTTTTCCGTAGAATCACTATTTCCAAAAACTATTAAACTTAATTTTATTTTAAACACTAAACTAACCAATTAAATGCCAGTTAGCTAGGTCATCTAATTCTTTAATCTCGTTAGACCTGGGGTCAGGATGCCTATTAGGTGATTAAGCCGGGCTATCCACTAATTGACCTGTAATCTCGAATTCCTAGGGTCTATTAACCAGTTCTGGTACTAGAAGATTGTAGGAGGTCAGCTTCGGAGGTCAGTGAGGGATTGCATCGCAGTGGATATGTTGAAAATGCTGGCTGGATTTTAAGAAAAAACTGAACATTTTAGATGTCGTTTAAAACTAAGGTGTTTTCGATAGCCTGTGTCGTAAATTGAGCAACAATACATAATTCGACTGGATACTTTCACACACAACGTGATAATATCAAACAAACCCTCTCGGTTTTTTTACACAACTCTTTTAATCGAAATTATCTTGGTCGGCTGGTCAATAAAATTGATAAGTTCGAAAAGTCAAACATTCTTTCTTTTTTTTCTTTCTTTCTTTTTCTGATATAAGAAAAAGTTCCAAAATAAAAGTTTTTAAAGTTCCATTACGACCACAGTAGAGAGATTTGCAATATTTAGTTAACTCATATTAGGAGTATTCCTAAATGTTTTGGTACTCAAATTTATTTGTCAAAAACATGTAAATAGCAACCTAAATACATCGCTTTTGATTCGAAAACTCCCGTCAGTTTCCGACAAAAATTGCTTATTTCCGACATTTCAGATGCAAAGCGGATGCGGCTTCAATTTACTCGTCATATACTACACGTATTTACGCCATTTGAGTTGTCATTATAAACTAAACAAAAGAATTTGAAAATAAACGTCCTTAGTTAAAAATGATTAAGGTCGTTTCTAAATTAGTTGGGATGTGGCTAAAAATAAACAAAAAAGCTAATGCTAATTATTCCATGGTGATTTATTATATAAAACTGTTTGAGTTTTTATGAACATTCGCTATTTACGAGTTCTTTGTGCAGAAGATAATAAGAAGAGTGCATTTAAAGTATTTTGTTTGCATGAGAATTATTTAGTCGTTCTTAAAAAATATTGTATCTGTAGAAGGTGCTATTTCGGAAAGGAAGGTACTTATTTAGCTAATTTTATTTAGCGAAAGTCGCGAGTGATCGATGCGAGCGATGGATGTGATAGGAGACCGACCGGGCATTGTGGAAATCCTTGGGGAAGATTTTGTCCAAAAGTGACGTGTCTTAAGGCTCACACGATGCCAAAAAAAAAACAGAAATCGGCACATTTTAAACATGCTTATTTCAAAAGAGTATGTAGGTGTCCCTACATATCACATATTTAGACGGTAGTTTAATAATGAATTTAGTATAAATAGAGGCCCACGGCCAACAATACGCGGAACTAATAGTAGAATTAATTCAGTAAGACCCGGTAGGGGTCAATCTTCTCCGACGCGCTTCTCGCCCTGGCAACGTTCTGGGCCGCGGTCCGAGCCCGTCTGAGGGCGCCCCCAGATACGTTGTCATAAATTTCCTAAAGGGTACGAGCCTTCTGCTCCCCCGCAAGTCCGCGCCCACTATATTACCACTCTGGTATAAATAGTGATTAGGTCCGTCAAAAAAAAACAATAAATCAGTTCTGCACTTGAACTCAACCTCTTATCATTTACACCCTCTCCCTAACCAGCTAATCAGTACGCATCTGAATAGCATCCAAATCGACAACTACTTACCAGCGCACGTCTGGTACATGATAAACATTGTGTGTAATATTTGGTGATCGTGCGCTTTGGCGTACCCTTGGTGAGGCCTACGTCCAGCAGTGGACTGCAATAGGCTGATTGATGATTGATTGATTGTAATATTTATTAGAGACGGCTACAACTTTTGCTTGTAAAACTAAGAAAAATAAAGATAAGCGTTTACCTTCGTTAACATGCGTATCGAACCTAAACCAACGATTGCCAAACGTGCTTATTGTGTGCGCTATCTACGAGCTAACTAAAGCTCTGCTCATCCCGTTGGGGATATTAACGTGTTTTTATGCACCATACGAGTATGTCTAAAAATTGTGGTTTCATGTCAAAAGCTAAATGAACAAAAGCTGCAGAATGACAGATGTTAAAGGGACCACATGCATTGTTCGTTGGAGAGCAGTGAAGCGAAGTTCCTCGATGCCCCCATGTTAGCTTTGTGGCTACTGCGCATGTGTAAGAGATGCCATTGGCAAGGACAACGTTGGATATAATAATGAATTGATGAAGGTCACGTCAGGCCAATTTGTTATATTAATAGGGGATTGGACTGTTCACCATATTTAATGAATTTACCATATTTAATGAATTATTTTTAAAATATAGATTAGTAGCAGACGATTCGCGACGAAAAAAACAGAATTGGTCGAAAAACGAATTTACAGTGATTTTTTAAAGTTTCAATATGTCTGTCTCTTTCAAAAACTATTCTTTGTATGGAGATTATATGGCGTTACTAACAAATGACGTCACAAGTTGGTACGTGCCTCTCTGTCTAATCTTGAATTTCAAACCTTTATAACTCAGTCAATTTTAAAGACAGAGCAAAAATTATTTTAGTGTTCGATAGCAGAAACTAAGAAGTTTGGAGTTATAAAATAAAAAAAGGTAGTCCGATCCCCTATTATAAAGGGGCATTAAATGGTGGCTCTACCATACTGTGATAGATTCAATTGTTGCGTATCAGCTCATACATGTCTCCATCGAGGGGTTCGCGCCTACACTTAATTAAGCGTTAGTCGATTGGTGAGTTTGTAACTTTGAACTTATTAGCAAGTGTCTCAGGTTTTTTACGATGTCTTCACACTGAGAGCGTATAAATAGATTCGACTAGTAATTTGGTTAACCATTATGTAAGAATTCATATTTTTTAAATAACTTATGTATTTAGTTTGGATTTAACTAAGGGACTTAACATTGAAGTTGTCTTATACTTTTATTTTATTTTTTTATCTGAAAAATATAATAAATACTATATAAATCTTAAAAGCTTTAACCTCATTAAAAAAAATCATTTCATAATTTTTCGCCAATTTAACGCATTTGGCAGTAAATCCAACAAATTATCTTTATGTAAATACATAAACGTTAATATTATATACCTTATGCAAATAATATTTTGTACGTGCGTGTTCGATGAAGCGGCACACGCAGTCAATAGCTTACAAGGGCAGTGTATCGTGACGTCATCAGTAGCGCAAATTGAAGGTTGCATTGCATGTTCCATGATCGGTAAACTAATCTCAATATATCTAATGGAACGAACGCAAATTACCGTTATGATTAACAGCTCAGACCACATCTTCATTGCAATGTGGTTAAGTAAAGTCTGCTATATATTGTGATTGGTTGGTTTTTTGTGAAATTACTTCTCATCAAAACAATCGAAACTTTTTGCAAGTTTATTTTTTGTAAGGAATAACAGAAAAATGTATATATTTAGGAATGTATTATACTTGTATAGAGAGTAATGAATGATCACATAGGATTTGAAAACCTCATAATTATTACCAACGAATTATTCGTTGCATATTACTCAGTATTAAACGACATTTGACATTATTCCTAAATATACTTAAACATTTTTCTGTTATATTCCTTACAAAACATAAACTTGCAATGTGTTTCGATTTTTCTGATGAGAAGTGCAATTATTTTTAAAATTTATTTTCTAGGTTATACGAGGTTTTTAAATCTTAAAAAAAAATAATAATTGGTATTTGGTATGACCATTGGTCTCTTTATGTAAAACCGCGTATCAGTTGATCGGCTATAGGAAATGCATTTTATTCTGTCAACTTTCGCAACTTGGAGAAAGTAGTTCAGTTTAATAAAAAAATAAAATATTACGTGGTTTAATGGGAACAATCTTGAAACGTTTTGAACAAATTTAATATTTCAATGGATTAGCAACAGGGCTATTTCAACATGCATCTTTGTCTATCCATATGTTACCCACATGTCCCTTTGTTCCCATGAGAACTTTCTTGAGAGATACGAATATAAAAAAATAATCATTAAAATCAACGAATTTATGTACTATTTAAATAATTATCTATCTATTAACATCATCCATTGCTTGGTTTTTGTTTGAATAATATCAGCGGTAAAAGCGTTGGTGGTCTAGTGGCTAGAGCCGCTGCCTCCCGTCCGGGAGACGCGGGTTCCACGTACCAATGTGTTGTCGAATTTCAAATTCATGTACGTTTATTCGACGCTACGGTGAAGGAAAACATCGTGAAGAAACCTGCACACTCCTGCGAAGAAATTCAAAGGTTGTGTGTGAAGTCGACCAACCCACACTGGGGACTAAGGCCTAGTCGCCTTAATTCAGGGTAGGCTTTAGCCCCTCGCTGGGGACGTATATGTGCTGTTGATGAATGTCAGCGGTGACGTGTCTGAGCAAACCTAATTGATCGACCACGTTCCGAATAAGTGTTGAAGTGTTTGCAAAATGGTGGTCAAGGATTTAATTTGTACTAACGGTCCGCCCGCGGCTACGCTCACGTTGTTTAAGATTTTCCCGTGGGAATAAAACTTTTTCTCGTAAAAAGTATCATAATCTAAATCTCATCTGAATCCATTGAGTACTTTAAGCGTTAAGGCGGAACAAACATCCATAAACATCTAAACATCCAAATTTATTTTAAATAAATAAATATGTGGGGACATCTTTACACTTTGTATTTGTACTTCTATTTGTATTTTTTTACAGTCTGATACTAATGAACAGCGATTCGTATTTTGTTTCTTACTATTTCTTAGTACACAGATAAGTTTTATGGTTTTTTCAATTTTGATTATGAAGACGTCTGGACCGCAAGAAAAATAAGCTAGGGGTAAGAGCTTTTAGGGGTAAGAGCCTTCCTTTTAGGGATAAGAGCCTTTCTTTTAGGGGTAAGAGCCTTCCTTTTAGGGATAAGAGCCTTCCTTTTAGGGGTAAGAGCCTTCCTTTCAGGGATAAGAGCCTTCCTTTTAGGGGTAAGAGCCTTCCTTTTAGGGATAAGAGCCTTCCTTTTAGGGGTAAGAGCCTTCCTTTTAGGGATAAGAGCCTTCCTCTTAGGCATTAGAGCCTTCCTCTTAGGGGTAAGAGCCTTCCTTTTAGGGATAAGAGCCTTCCTTTTAGGGGTAAGAGCCTTCCTTTTAGGGGTAAGAGCCCTCCTTTTAGGGGTAAGAGCCTTCCTTTTAGGGATAAGAGCCTTCCTTTTAGGGATAAGAGCCTTCCTTTTAGGGGTAAGAGCCCTCCTTTTAGGGGTAAGAGCCTTCCTTTTAGGGGTAAGAGACATCCTTTTAGGGAAAAGAGCCTTCCTTTTAGGGGTAAGAGCCTTCTTTTTAGGGGTAAGAGCCTTCCTTTTAGGGGTAAGAGCCTTCCTCTCACCCAAAAGTCCGGTTACGCTTGATACGTCGATTTTGCGACACAAGCATTAGGTCCATGTCAAAAAAAAAAGCAAATATTTTTTTTCGTCAGTTTTTCATGCAGTGTTCGTCGAGTTTCTGAGTTGTTGGTGATTTTTTTAGATTCGTGTTGAATCTTATAAAATTTGGATGGTTTATTGTATGCAGTACAATACTATATTTCTGTGTTAACATATTCTTTAGCAACATTAAACATAACAAAGAATGCAATGGAGAGTACCTAGGTAGCTCAGCTTAGCCATTATAGGAGGAATTTGCATGCATTTTAAAACAACATTGTATGAGTATGAGAAAAGGTACGCTATTTTATGTAAGTATGTACGGTAACACAAGACCGCTTGTGTACGCGACTGTACTGTGCTCAAGATTCATCCTTATTTAAAAGTCTAGTCAATGGTAGGGCGTTCGGCTTTCGTTCAGCCTCCTGAACGAAAGCCGAACGCCCTACCATTGACTAGACATTTGGTTCGAATCCCGGTGAAGAACACTGTCAATTAAAATAGTTTTGTGAGACTGTCCATATCCCTTATATTTTCAAAGGAGGAAACTTTTCCCTGGTCCGAGTTCGACGCGGATGAGCTTCCACCTAACCCATTTGGCTATTGCATGAATGTCTTAACTGTCTAGAAATTAAGATGATTATTTTTGAACTACTTACTACATCTCATGACATATTCCGGTACCGTCAAGATGCCGACCACAAGTCGAGACTTGGTAAAATATGCAGGATTGCCCCCGCTGCATGACCGTCGTCGATAAAATAAACTACGTGACTTATAAAGTATAGTATTCAGTTTACACGTACGCGCGAAAATAAGAACTATGTTACTATTGGCTGTGACGTTTTATGTCGCGCGGTTTATTTTATCGACGGTCGTCATGCAGTGGGGCAGTCCACCACATATTTTACCAAAATGAAAAAAATATATACTTATATATCCATGACTCGATTTTTCTCAGGGACGCATATAATTAAAGAAGAATAGAAGAATATAAAAAAAAATACAAAATACGCGTCAGAGAATGTAGAGTTTTTCTTATCAATAGATGAAAACCGACTATTCTCTAAAACATTCTGATCCCCTGATCAGACTGTTCCTAAATTTACCATATTTTATGAATTATTTTTTAAATATAGATTAGTAACAAACGATTCGCGAAGAAAAAAACAGAATCGGTTCAAAAATTAATTTACAGAGATTTTTTAAAGTTTCAATATGTCTGTCTCTTTCAAAAACTATTTATTGTATGGAGATTATATGGCGTTACTAACAAATGACGTCACAAGTGGGTATGTGCCTCTCTGTCTAATCTTAAATTTCAAACCTTTATAACTCGGTCAGTTTTAAAGATAGAGCAAAAATTTTTTTGGTTAGATCTATTCTACCTGAGAAACTTCGTTCAGAAATATTAAATCGATATCGATTGTAAATTACATCACTAGTATCGATTTAATATCACTAAATATTGATTTAGTCACAACACTACTGGACCCTAAGTAAATTGTGTAAAAGAGATAACGCTATACAGTCATTATTTTTGTTTCTTTGCTTAACATTGTGTTTATACAAAAATCTTAACAGACAAGCACATATTTTTTCACTTTTTTTGACGTTTCCTAAGTTGTTTTGAGGTTATGTAGGTTTATTTGTAATCAAATAAATCTACAGACTTTAAAGCTTTGAAACACTCCAAAACAAGCATGTAAAGGTCCCGCAGGTCGATAATTCCCTGCAACGCTGCCTGAGGGTCTTCTTTACAACAATATTCACTCGGATCCTGCGTGCTTGTCTCTCCAAATGACGCTGTATTACTTACGAGCTTATTACGCTAAAAACGAATCACTGCTTGAAGAGGCTGGCTACATTTGAAGATGATAAGTCGAAACTGTGAACAAAATGTGCGAGTACCTATTCAGGGTGAGGTGGATAGAATATTGACCTAATAAAGGTATTCCAGGTACCCAGGCCCAGGCTATAAAAGTCGGACACCAGTTTTATGATTTCGTGCAGACTTCGAGGACTACCAGTACAAAATTCCATAGTCATTATTTTGTAAAAAACTAAATAGAGGGTACCAAGGAGTGAAAGTCTGGTTTATCGAGATGCAAGTACTTTATTCTCCATAGGTACTTGCCAAACCTCTACGGGTTAAGTACATACAATTTAAGTACCTATGTGCTAAAGGGTATCTACAAGCAGACTGCACACACTGGCTGCATGGTCACTTGATCTTATGGCTCCTTGAAACTTATTGATTAATGTTGAAAGCATTGCAATATAATGGTGAATACAGCTATCAGGAGAATACTAGCTGGGAAGTTATAAAAATGTTATTTTGGTTATTATATTCTATTCTGAATAAATACAGTGAAAATAAATAGATTGTGATTATCTTGGATTGATTCATTGGAAGCCTTTCTATTAGAGTTATCGCACATTTGTAACCCGGGAACCTGATCATTGCTTCCTCAACTGGAGCAGTGAGAAAGTTGTTCAATATTCTTTGATGCAAGGAACTCTTGGCGAGGTGATGCCATGAAGATGTGGGTTAGCGTGTAACATGATAAAGTTTCAAATAGATTTATTATTGTACGACATTCTTAAGATTATGATGTAAGATGGTGAGGATAATAAATGTGCTTAAATTAACTTAAAACCATTTTTATTTTTCATGCAAGTTAACTAACCTATAAAGTTCACATGCAAGTACTCAAAATTTGTGAAGTACTTTGATTATAATTAAAGGATAAAAGTAAAACACTTATGTATTATAAAAGTCTTAGTTTTATTTGAAAACAATGCCTATTGTACACAAAATATGGTACCAAGAAACGTACGAATAAGAATATACGTTAAGAATATTGTCCATGTACTTTCAGTTCTAGCAAAGTATGTTTGCTGAACTATGTCACGCGTAAAATTCAAGTATAGAATGAATTTTGTCTAAACCATATTTATAGGTTATGGTTTAGACCACCTAACGTTATTCTCAAGAAAACACCACGTATTAAGTATTCTGCTTGTAAATTAACTTTATGACTCTTTTCTGAAGATAATACATAAGATATTCGTAACAATTACGCATAATTTGTTAACACTTAACGAAAAACCAGATTAAAGTTTGTGCTATATCACAAACATCCGAATATATTCGGAGTGCGATTTCACCATGAAAAACAGTATTCTGGATAAGAAAACGTAGATATATAATAACGTAGTACGCGTAATTTCAGTTAGATTGCTTATTTAGTTAGTAAAATAACGACTAAAACTCCTAAAAATCCCGAAAAATAAACACAAACATCGCAATTATCAAATTAAGGGAGAATAACATTATTTGCAAAAAAATCTGCTGATTTGCGTCAGTGAGAAATGACATCTGCAAACTGTCAAAGTTATAACCGCCATCTTGGACTTTTTGACAGCTGACAGTTATTTTACCTTTTGACAGCTGTCATCTGTCAAAGTGACAGTTGTCAAACTCAGTCAGAATTGTCGTTTCGAATTTTTTTAGTGTTCGATAGCAGAAACTATGAAGTTTGGATTTATAAAATAAAAAAAAAGTAGTCCGATCCCCTCCCTCTACGAATAATAGTTGAAGAGTAGTAGTTGTCTATGTCTATGAATACCTAATCTTACTGTTTACTAAATAATGATAATGGTCGTTGCGTATTATATGCGTATGAGCCTTTGGATCCCAAGAGAGCTGCTCCAAAGATCAAGGCTACATTCAATTCTAATTAAACATGAGCTTGTTGGACATCTAATAATGATTATGATGGATGGCCAGGTCAACTAGTATCAGGGTCTGTGTGAAAACTTTCCATAGAACTGTTGAAATCAATTCATCAGAAAAAATAAAAACAATAAGTCAACCAATTTAAATGTATTATTGGATAGGGTTTAAGTAACTTTTTATTATTTTATGTGAACCAAATAAAATAATGCTTGCCGTGTGGTGACGGCAGAGTAGAAAACATTTGTCACCAACCCCTACTCTTCCCGTGGGTGTCGTAAGAGGCGACTTAGGGACTACACATTGAACAGAGAACGGGCAGCAGCGCTCTTTGATACAGTAACCTTTTAATCTGCGATCTCCAACCCGCCTGCCAAGCGTGGAGATTATGGCAAAACCCTCCACTTAAGTGGAGGAGGCTCATAGTCCAGCAGTGGACTGTAACGAGCCGTTTATGTTTTATGTATTAAATAAAATAATATATAAAAAAATCTGATAAATAAATAACTTCACGAAAAATACGGTATGATGTGCAATATGACGGATCACTAATAAAAAAAAAAACAGAAAACAAGGTGAGGAAAACTGATACCCGGCTCGAGCCCCTCGGTGGGGACGTATAAGAGCTAAATAAGGTCAAAGGTGCTAACTGTTTAACTGCGCCTGTGTCTGTCACACACAAGTAACAGCGAACAATGCTGCCATTATAGTAAAAAAGGTGTCAATTCGTGGATGTCATGAGAATTCAAGGAACAGTGACGAAATATTTTCATGCATGACATGCTCTTTGACACTTGGTAACGAGAAAAACCGTTTTTATTCCATCACGATTGTCACTTCTAATGAGTAAAGTCGCTCCAGCGTAGGCCTCATCTCTCCTTCGGGCTAGGTGGAGGTCAAGAGTTTAATCTTAATAAAAAAAAAAATGATATAGAGACTATACAAAAATAATTAAATAACTTGTATATTTTAGGTCCATAACCTGACAGATATATCCTTAGCTCCCAGAACGAGCCCACAAAACTTTATTTTGGACATTCCCATTGTAAAAAATTCAGGTAAGTAATTTTTTTTTCAACTTTTACTATTATTTGTTAACAATAGTTACAATTTACAAAAAAGGAGCTTTTGTTACATTTGTCGGTAAACGGATCTCAAATAAGTCGGGAGTAAATTATTATGCGGTCTTGAAATGTTTAATATCAATGTTGCATTGAGTAAAGTATTTTTTTAATGCAAAAAAAAAAAAAAACTAATTGTTATTGAACTACGACACTGACGCATCGTATTCAAGAAGTAGATCTGTTTCGTGATTGTATTCCGTCAATAATCTTTAAAGACGAAAACCCTAACGAATTTATTGTTTTGTCACAACTGATGCATGACAAAAGATTTTTCTCGAACGAATTTATTGTTAGCAAAATGACGTAATCATTGACTGCCAAATGATAAAGAGCAAAAAGGAAACGTGAAAATGTATTAGATATTAATATCTTAAAAAAACAGACAGATTTTTTATGAAATCATCCCTGTCGTGGCAGACACTAAGTGCGACATTCAGAGACAAAGCTTAGCTAAATCATCCCGGTGAAAGACACCAAGAGCGACATTCAGAGACAAAGCTTAGCTAAATCATCCCGGTGAAAGATACCAAGGGCGACATTCAGAGACAAAGCTTAGCTAAATCATCCCACTGGAAGACACTAAGGGCGACATTCAGAGACAAAGTTTAACCAAATCATCCCAGTGGAAGATACTAAGGGCGACATTCACTGACAAAGTTTAGCCAAATCATCCCAGTGGAATGTCGTCTCGTCTCTTAGTGTCTACTAAGGGCGACATTCAGAGACAACTTATATTCTCGAAAAAATATCGAACTGAGCAATAATGCTCCAAAAACAGATAACATTTAAAATCAAAATTACATCTGTAAATGTTTAAGTCTCGCTTAAGTCACCGAATTTGGCGACTTGAACTCGGCTAAGAACAATTTAAGTACGCCATTAGACATTTATAAGAACAATCTTAGCTTAGTTTTCGTCTCTGAATGTCGCCCTAACTTTTTGCTTTATTTAGTTAATGACAATTTTAGGTTTAATTTCCAACAAAAAATAATTAAATACATAAAATGTTGTTATTTAAGGTGCGTTTTCGATGTTTCCGAATATTTATGGGATGATCACGTCGCGTCGTCGTCGTAGTAGCTATAAAAGTTGTCAAAAATTTAATTTGATTTAATTGCATTAATCTGTGGTTAATATGATTTATTAAATATAGTTCAGTATTATTCAAAAGTATAATCAATGTAACTACTGTAATATAATGATTGATTTATCATTAAATTTTGTGAGATACTCGTACAAATTAAACAAATTTTTATCATGATATCATCAATATGAAAATACATTTTTGTGTATTTCTTAATTTTTTATGTATATGGATGGCATGGACAAAAAAAAAAATTAAGTCATTACGAAAAGTAAAGGACGAGATGTAAATCATAATTTAATTGGTTTCAAAACAGCACATCCAAAGAACTTAAAGTGTATAGAGAGATGCAGTGACTGAAAGCCAATTAATACAGGGAAAATAAATAAAAGGTCTAAAAAGATAGTAACCAAGCATTATTTTTTCTAAAAACTAATTTAAATCTCAATCATTTATGGAATACTTTTTGCAATGGATCAATAAAATTATAAATGTGAAAATGTATTTAGATGTTTTTGCATGTTTGTTCCGCTTTCACGCCTTAACTACTAAACAAAACGAGATAAAATTTGGAATGGAGATAGTTTGTACCCTTAGGATACTTTTATAACGCGAGTTATCCATAAAGGAGAGAGCAGAGCTTTAATTCTATTTATTATTAAATTCTGATCATCTTGTCTACGGAAACCCTTGTTTAAAAATAAAATAAACGTATAAAGTACCTATTCATTAAAAAAATCATAACTGCTAATAATAAGTTAATGTACAAGAATAAACTACTGAAAGACTCATTCATGCATGGGAAGATAATATTAAAACTCATACAAAACAATGCAGTCTTTTGATCATATCGTCTACCCATACTATAGATAGTATTAAGGAAGATTTATGGAACAGCGTGAAACATTTATCCAATTAGTGGCATTATTTACTGACATGCGCATTAACGATTTCACTATGAAGTACAATGTAAAAATATAAATTCACCGCTTTTATAAACTGACAGACTGCAGCCACTTGTTACACAGCGATATTTAACGTTCATTAAAATTAGAAGCTCTAAAACTGCACGCTCGTTGACGATAAATAAGAACCTAATAATAAAACGAAGAGAAATACATTGAAGTACTATACGTATAATAAAAATTTCACTTACATCAGTGCATCACAGATGATATACCATGACCTATTTCACATCACCATGTCTGCGGAATTTCGAAGATAACCTCAAAGACTTCGGTATATAACCTCTTCACGTAGTGCACTGTCAAAACGCACACCTGTAGCTCTTCGGAAATAATACTGGCAGGTAAAATGTGTCAAATTTTAAATAATTCTTTTTCACTTAGTTCGATTTTCGAAAGGCGGCCGGCCGGCGAGTGCCTTGTGCGCGTGTGAGTGGAATGGAATCGCGTTTTCGCGCTCGTCACTCTGCGCTTGGAACCCGACGCCAGCGCGCACGGCCGACTGTGAAACGTCATTTTTATCACGCCACGCGTAGACGCCGCTTTCAAACGTGGAATGAGGTTGTCGATGCCACGCAATCCATTTTCGCTCAGCTAAGCTCTATCTGCTTCGTGTCCATTCTAAAGCGGCAATGAATGGTCGAAGATTATGTTAATGAGATTGGTGTAGGATTAAAGAAGCGTGGTTGGTGAAGGAATGCACCACATGTTTTTCGCTGTGAGATTACGGACAATTTGAATGACAATCGAGCTACCGATTGTTTGTTAGATGTTGTATTGAACATTGTTGATGCAATATAAACTAATTTGTGTTTACATTTATATGAGTCAATTACCTGTCACATTGTTCCAAGTCAATGACCTAAAGCTCGTTACATAGTGATTAATAGTGTAATAGTTTTAATGTATTAATTTTGCTATATGCATACGTATAAGTAATTTATTGCTATTAACGGTCAACAACTTTTGTATAATCTTATTATTATTTTTCATTAATTGTATTGTAAAATAACGTATTTTTTGTGCTTGTTTCACTTTGGTTAAAACTTTTACTTTTGGTAAAAAATAAATATATATAGGCATATATTTATTTAGCTTTTAAAATTGTTCCTGATCAGAACTTCAAGTAAGTTGTCGAGTTTTATGAGGTTAATAACTCTGCAAAGTCGTAAAGTAAGTAATGTAACATTTTATCGAAAGTCACCCTGTGTTATCTGTTATTGACGCTACTGAGGTTATCATTTCACTATCACTTTTTTTTCCTCTGGAAGCCTCTGGTAGATCACTGAGCAAAATCCCGTAAATGAGGTGATCCTTCAGAGAAAATGGAGTTGGATAGGGCACTGTCTAAGAAGACCCAACAGCTACATCTCTAAAGCAGCCTTAGACTGGAACCCAACTGGTGGTCGTAGAAAACAGGGTCGCCCCGTCACCACCTGGAGGAGATCCATTCTCGATGAACTGAAGAGCGTTGGGATGTCATGAAATGTGGCTAAGGACAAGGCACAAGATCGACGCATATGGAGAAAAACTGTTGAGGCCCTATGCTCCTCGAGAATTTAAAGGATTGATCATCATCACAATTTTTTATTGTATTACTAGCGGTAAGCCTGCGGCTTCGCTCGCGTAAGACTTTCCCGTGGGAATAAGACTTCCCGTAAAAAGTATTCATGTGTAAATTCAGGTTACAAACTATCTTCATTCCGAATTTCATCTAAATCTGTCCAGTAGTTTTGGCGTGAAAGCGGAACAAACATCCAAATATCCAAATATATTTTCACATTTAAAAAGTCAGTGTGATATAAAGAGACCATTAGGACACTCCTTTCATATTTCATTAAATTAAATTATCTAAAAAATGGCCTCTTACTTTATTAAGTCCTGGTGCATCAAGATATTAATTTTAGCATTTTTATTTAAGTTTGATAGTTTATTGACTGCGTTGCTCTTGCTTATTAAAAAAAAAACGGTGTTTAGACATCCTCCCTTTGTTTTTGTTCCATATTTATTAATCAATTATATTCAACAATTTTTTTTTCTGAATAATAAAAAAAACCGCGTTCACGTTTATCAATATTTCTCAATGCGTCCGATAAGTCGTAAACCGTTTCAAAAATCTATAAATAGTGAGACAGACTGAACTCAATGACACACATTATTTGATATGAGTCACTATGCGTGTAGAGTTATCACTAGTCACTATCACTAGCGACCCGCCCCGTCCCCGCACGCGACATGTAAATGCCATCTTTAGCTTTAGTTTTCTAATATTGAGCCTAATTTAATTTTAAATATTACAAATATTTGAGTTTTAAATACAAACTTTGTTTTCTGATTTCCAAGCACGAGTCTCTTGGTTTCCTTTTTTAACACGTTTTTATTAACTCGCTTTCTTGTCTGTCTGTTTGTTTGTTTGTTTGTGGGTTTGTTCGGTCCGAATCTTGCAACTCATTTTTGGAGCATGTGCTGTCATTCGATTGTGCTGAAATTTGGTACACTTATGTAACCTCGATGACAATGCAATATTATGATATCATGGAGCTGGTCCGATGATGGAGCCGGAAGGTGGCCATAGGAACTTCTAAAATGCACAACACAACCTCGTTGTGTTTGGACTCGTTGGATTTGTCTTGACAAGATCTTTATTCATACGTGATGTCCAGGGTCTCATGATGGAGCCGGAAGGATAGGAACTTCTAAAATGCACAACACAACGTCGTTGTGTTTGGACTCTTTGGATTTGTCTTGACAAGATTTTTAGTCATACGTGATGTCCAGGGTCTCATGATGGAGCCGGAAGTTGGCCATAGGAACTCTTCAAAAACACAACATAACCTCGTCGTGTTTGGGGTCGTTGGATTTGTTTTGACAAGATCTTTAATCATACGTGATGTCCAGGGTATCAAGATGAAGCCGGAAGGTGGCCATAGGAACTCCTCAAATACACAAAATAACCTCGTCGTATTTGGGCTCGTTGGATTTGTCAAGACAAAATCTTTTGTCATACGTGATGTTCAGGGTCTCATGATGAAGCCGGAAGGTGGCCACAGGAATTCCTCAAATACCTAATATAACCTAGTCGTGTTTGGGCCCGTTGGATTTGTTTTGATTAGATCTTTAGTTACAAATCCAGGGTCTCATGATGGAGCCGAAAAGTGGCCATAGAAACTCCTAAAATACACAACACAATCTCGTCGTGTTTGGGCTCGTTGAATTTGTCTTGACAAGATCTTTAGTCATAAGTAATGTCCAGAGTCTCATGATGGAGGTGGCCACAGGAATTCCTCAAATACTCAACATAACCTAGTCGTGTTTGGGCCCGTTGGATTTGTAGTCAAACGTTGTGTCCAGGGTGTCGTGATGGAGCCGGAAGGTGGCCATAGAAACTCCTAAATTACATAACATGTTGGATTTGTCTTGACTAGTTCTTGAGTCATATGTGATGTCCAGGATCTCATAATGGAGTCGGAAGGTAATCTCATCGTAACAACATACGCTGCATATGACCACGCTCGCCTAGAAGATGTTTATGTTTTTTTTTATAAAAGGGCTAAATTCTAATCTATAGTTTTTTGAGAAACACGGTTATGCTTCAAGATCTACTCCATGCACCCCACGTTTTTCGTTTTAAGTCCTACAAGAGTACTACACCAATAAAAATCTCAATAAAAATTATTTTATACTTTTTAGTGCGTAAAAACGTGTTGTTAAAAAAATACTTTTTACTTTATAATTATTTCTTAATTGCTTTTTACAAACCTGAAGGCTTCTAAAGACGACATTTACAGTAATTTATTTAAAAACAAATACGTTTCTTATCATAACATTTATGAGACATTTTTTACGGGCTTACCACACAACATAAATATTATCGCGGTAAGCCCGTAGAATGTCTCATAAATGTAATGATAATGACCGCGAAAGTTAAAAATTATATATTACGTTTCTTATCGCTTTGGCTCAGGAAAAAAATTTCGGTGCTTGGTTTTTTCCCTATGAGTTTGACAGCTGTCAAATCTCGAATCTCTCGATGCTATAACTCCCTATACTCTCACCATACAGTTTTTTTTCCAAAAATGCTTGTGATTCTACACTGTGACAGTCATAGGTACTCTCAAGGGGCCGTTTCACGAAGCTACAAATTACAAGTACAATTCGACGTACATTGCGTAGACGATTAGATAAAACGATAAGGGCTTACAGTTTAGGCAAATTGGCTACGCAATGTATGTCAAATTGTAACTTGTTGCTTCGTGAAACGAGGCACTGGACAATAATTATGAGTCACTGCTCATTATGTGTATAATGTAGAGTTATTATCACTTATCAGCAAAGATTACTGATGCGCGTCGCCTCGCGATCGTCTTTTGTTCCTCTGAGCTTATCAGCTTTGGAGTTATCGAACGGTAGCAGATTTTTTAAGGTCATGTCACTGGTAATGTAGACGAAAGGGCATTTGTTAGATTTACATAATTTTTAGCTTGTAGAATGGTAATAACCATTTTTTCCCGTCTGCCACTCTTTGTTTCACGCTGCATTAGTTGTACTTTAAGGGTTGTTTTGCCATGAAAATAGAACATTCGATTTTACTTTCTAATGTATTTAATAAGAATGTAGTTGATAGACCATATCCCACCTTTCACCTTCAGCCATAGAAGTGCCAGGCTTCTGAGTAGTTTTCATTACTTACATTTCTTTGGTAAAAATATCATAAAGTCACTTTGCTGCAATATAATTCGTAGTGCATTGTATATTCTACATCTTCATAATGTTAGTACTTTTCCTATAAAATCTTTGGTACATGTCTATAAAAACACAGACAAAATCAAGATGCAAGAACAAAGTTCTGTTTTTGCATGATTTCGAAGCCCACCTCTTTTACTAAAAATATATCTGAAGATCAAATCAACCTTTTGCAAACTCAGTATCATTGAATTCATTTTCTAAAACGGCTAAGTCTCGCCATTAATCTTGTACGAAACTGAAGACCATACATTACCCGAACTTGGCCAATCCTACAACACGTCTAGACGGATAACGTCTGGGCACGCGAGCTTTCTAGCGATACCTCAAACCGTATCAGCACACTATACTGCTGGCTAATAAGTATATCTCTGTTTATCTTGATACCAGAAAATACACTCGGTAAAAACAGACAAGTTCTGTCATTTTTTTTCTGGTCATCATCATCGTGTGGGTTATAAGGTCGACAACCGATCTCACAAACCCTGGTGTTAGTGTTATAGAGCCGCCAAAGGCCACTGACTTGGCTCGGTAACGACCAGATAGTAGCCGGGACTAACGGCTTAACGTGCCTTCCAAAGCATAGTCTTTCCTTTCGGACTATCAGGTGATTCAGCCTGCAATGTCCTAACCAAACTGGGGAAAGTCTCACAAAGAGATTTTTGCTTGATAGTGCCCCCACCAGGAATCGAACCCGGAACCTACGTAATGGCGTCAACATCTCGACCTTTCGGCCACGGAGGCTGTTTTTTTTGGTAAAGTTTATATTATGCAGAGTAGATGCACGGTGTAGGTAGAGGGGAGAAGATCTCAAGGTAGAGCACCGCGCGCTGGTCAAGCCGTACTTAGTCTACCCATTACCACCGCTTCTGACTGACTAAAGGCAGGAACTCAAACTGAATGGGAGCACCATTGTTGCTTAGGCCAACCAACAGCAACAAGAACCGATCAAGTTGGACACGAAGAGAGAATTCAATTTGTAGACCATAACAGAAGAAGAATCCGAAACGAAATCATCCGGCAGAGGACCAAGGTGGTTGATATCGTCCAGAAGTGAAGCAAGCTGAAGTGGCAGGGGGCTGGCCACGTCTGTCGCAGAACCGATGAGTGTTGGAGTAGACGGGTTCTCGAATGGAGACCGCGTCTCGGGAAACGTAGTGTGGGACGCCCCCCTGCCAGGTGATGACCCGAGGAAGGTCGCTGGTGGTGGCTGGATGAGGAAAGCGGGTGATCGTTCACTTTGGCGTGCCCTTGAGGAGGCCTACGTCCAGCAGTGGACTGCAATAGGCTGATGGAACTCATTTTTATGCTTTATTGCTTGTTGAACGTTAAACTAACACGTTATCTTATCATCACATTTATTATTGGTTGAAAGACCTAACTAATTCTCTTTTAATCTTAATCAATTATTTGCAATGTTGAGTCTAGGAATTGTCAGTTGAGATTGATTCAGATTTTCATTTGTATTTATATCCAGAGTACGTAACGTAAGGTATTCTTCTGACTTTAATAAAATGTTTAGTAAAATAAAACTCCTACAACAAGTTAGTAGATAATTTGGTCGCTAGGTTTATCTGCATCGACAAAAACATACAAGTTAAAGGAAATATGACAGCTTCGTAGCTTAGTTGGTGGTAGGCCTGCTTTCGAAGCACAGGGTCGCGGGTTCGAATCCCGCCCAGGGCAAACATTCGTGTGATGAGCACTTGTGTTTGCCTTGTGTCTGGATGATGTTTATTTTTTCAAGTAATGTATATCAGCTGTCTAATACAAGCTTGTCTAGTACAAGCTTTGCTTAGTTTGGGATTAGATGACCTTGTGTGAGATGTCCCTACATGTTTATTATTATTATAATATACATTTAATTTAAAGGTACCGCGACTTGGCCTAGACACTGCCATACACTTAGATGGTGGTGCTCAATGTTTATTGCACCTCGTCCAGGCCGAGGTAGACTAGACAAGTCTCTTCATTTAGCTAAGTTCGTATTCCATGTAATAAAAGATAATTTACTATTTGTTAAGCATAGTTAATAACTTGTCTTGATCTTGGTGATTGTGTTTTTGATAAAAAAGATCAAGTTGAGGATGTTGTTTGTTCCAATTCATCGCCGTCATTTCATTATCATCATAATACTAATGTGCTTATAGTGGAGCAGTCGGCTTTCGTAACGGAGGTTCTGGGTTCGTTTTCCGTCAGGGATGACGTCTACGCAGACAAACAATGTTGCCTTAAGGCTTAAGGCACAACTTAAGGCAACACATAATTTATCCGTGCATCGAAAGGCACGTAGCCATTGTTTCCGTGTTGGTAAGTGGAATTAAATCTCTCGGGCAAGGAGGCTCTCGGGTTTGTTCAGTTTCACGAAATTGGACTTTTGTTCTGGAACTATGCCAAAATGACGAATAAAATAAATTACTTTTCAAACATACAAATAAATTACATTTTCAGTTTCGTTTTAGTCATAGTCATATTCGTTTATTGCTTCCATGTGGTTACAAAAGATGGTATACATTTAATACAGATACCCACATGGACCCTGTAAGGGCGCTGCAAACTACTTACTAAGTATTACAAGTAAACTTAAACTACCTATCTCGCTCGAAAAACTCTTGAAGGTTATAGAAAGTTCTTTAAGTTTCCTATGAAATAACAATTTTTTTTTTCAAGGACTTTGAAATATCTTGAACAAAAGTTGTTTAGTTTCATCTTCGGCCTGAATTACCTCCTAAAAGGTTTATGTAATCCGTAGCGGTACATCAATTTATTTTTTTGTATAAAAAATTCATCGATACTTTTAAACCGTACCATACAAATTACGAACATACCTGCATTGCTGATTGGAGTACCAATTATCCGGCTTTGAAAGGTTTATTCTAGTTTTTAGCTCCCTCCATAAATATTTGCATAACGAGGGATGTCTGTTTGTCCGTGTGATTGATTAGAGTGGCCGCCTGCTGTTTGATCAGCAACATTCAGATATAAGCACGGACCAAGTAGGGATATAAGTAACAGCTAGTTAGCTGTTCGCCCGTGGCTACTACCGCGTTGTTTATGGATTTTCCTTATTTCTAAGTGACAGCGCCATCTATTGACCGCGGAGTAAGATAAACTAACAGTTCCGAGCGCCTTACATAGATGACGCTGTTAATTTTTGGGTATAACAATTTTACTTCAGTGAGGTATAACTCTTTGCTCCATGGACATAAGACATTTTCCCACAGTGAAAAGTAGAATTAGTACTAAAATAGCTTTGTACCAATTTTCAAATGGTTTAACAGACAGACAGCTGTTACTTTAACATTTTAGTATAATATTAGGAAGGATGAATGCTGTTGTTTGATAAATGAGTTGAGATTTCAGATTTAAGGGTAAACTGTATTTGAAGAGCGAACGTTTGCTTTTCTTATTATTTGGAGAAGAGAGGGTATATAGACAGATTGTAAACAGTAAGGCAATAGCTACGTATCAGTATTTTTAAGATCTGGTTTACTTCACAAATTTAAGGTTAATATTTGCCATACGTGCAAAAGATAACTTCTGAGAACTGCAACGCTTGGTCACCATTATCATAATTTCATCCGAAAGAGTTAGGTTAAGTTTTTAATCAATGTTTGATATGTGCTCTGCCGGTGTACCCAAAAAAGGCCTCCTCCAATGATCTCCGTAATGTTCTTGTTGCCCCGTATCCAACGACTTCTCGCGACCTTCAACTGATCGTCGGTCCACCGTGTGGAGGGCCTAGCTTACCCACGCTGCTTCTTTCGGTTCGTGGTACCATTTGAGAAATTTCCTGCCAAAGCGCCTGTCAGTTTTGCAGTTCCTCGGGCTATGTCGGAGGTGGTTTGCTAGCGGATCTTATCATTCCTCCGACAATAATTGCGCACTTACATCACCCAGGTTTTGAACGTGTTGTTTCAGAAAAGTGTGTAGGTATGTCAGCTGCAGACAAATAGGGTATCGGACTACTATTTTTTCATTTTATAAATCCAAAGTTCTTAGTTTCTGCTATTCGAACACTATAAGAATTTTTCCTCTATCTTTAATTTGACCGAGTTATAAAGGTTTGAAATTCAAGATTAGACAGAGAGGGCACTTGTGACGTCATTTGTTAATAACGCCATATAATCTCCATACAAAAAATCGTTTTTGAAAGAGACAGACATATTGAAACTTTAAAAAATCACTGTAAATTAGTTTTTCAATCGATTCTGTTTTTTTCTTCGCGATTCGTCTGCTACTAATCTATATTTTAAAAATAATTCGTAAAATATGGTACATTTAGGAACAGTCCGATCCTCTATTGGGCGATGGATATGAGGTGTTTGATAACGTTTTTACACAATAGTAAATGGCCCAGAAAGGAACTCGATTTTTGTAAATTATTGTTTTATCTGATAAACGAGAAACATTATTGATATAGTGTCGAATTGAATTCTATTAACTCTACATAAATTCAGACCGGCCGTTATTCACAAATGAATGACGGGCGCGAGTGCCACATGGGATAGCATTTAAATCAAACGGTCTTTGATATAATATACCTTCCATTCTGACCTGGAAGCGATGTATAAACGTCGAATATACCGAATATATCACTCTATAACAAGTTAATGTTTCTTTCATAGCTCTATACCTACTATAATTATTCACTCGTCGCAGGGTGACAGATTCTCAATTTGTTTTATAGAACATGACGTCATCGGACAATTTTGAGTCAATTGACTCCTCATTTACTCCCACTTTTTTCTATAGAACTACATACTAGCGTTTTCGCCCTAGTTCAATTATCAGTGATGTAATAACATAATATGATTTTTCCCAAATAGTCCTAATCCCATGTAATATTCAACATAAATAAGAAGAAATTAATCATTTTGAAGTGGCCAGTCCGATAATTAGTAAAAGAGCCTTGTTTTTTTTGTTCTATAGAATCCTAACGAGAAAAATAAGTATTAAAGTTCTTTAGAAAACAACTCCTATTTCGTCCCGCTGACGTCACGTTCTATAGAACAAATTGGGAATCACTCTCGCTGCCGACTCTATTGGATCATCATAGGGCGGTACAACGATGCTCATTCCTTTAATTTTTCAGTAAGTGAGTAGGGCTTCTATTTCATTTATATGGCGTAAAATAGAGGGCGCTGCTTGTATTGAACCCATGTAGCAGAGAAAGCTTAGCATTACTGTAGAGTGCAACGAGTGGATCAATCATAGAATAGTTGAGTTTTGGTGTCAAGTAGTTGTCTTTTGTTTCCAGCGAAGAGCTAGCTGTCCATTTCTTCTCTGTGCGTCACATTTTTCTTGAAATTTAAGTTTCGTCTGTCTGTCGATGACCTTACAACCTAAACGATATAAGCACAAGCGCCACAAGCACAAGCTATACAAGCAAGCTGCAAGCAAGGCTGGAAACTGGTATTTTTTTAACCTGGTAAATTTCGGATTCAAACCAGATCTCAGGCGAATCACTCGTAGAGCGAAACCGACTTACGAGCGATATCGCTTCTGGGATAGCAGCGCGTGACGAGTAAAGCGCAATGCTCTATCTCTTTCTTTCTTGTGCAAGTCTTTGCGTGTGTTTGTTTATTATTTGAATAAATGCAGCGAAACATATCGAGGACCAAAGTTTTGTTTTCTTTGATATTTAAGTGTGATAAATATTGATTGTTTATTGTTTGGATGACAATTATTTCCAAATGGGTAGAAAAAAGTCAAATAATGTGCACAGTTACTTATGACCTGACCACAAAACATCAAAGTGTATGAGATGTGGCAAAGTATTTCAGGTAAGTTAAATCAAAACATATTTTAATCTAATAGACAATTAGACATACATAATATATTTACTAGGTATATAGCTAGGGGCCTATTAAATAAAACCAACAATTTGTTATCATCAATTACAATTCGACTTACATTGCGTAGCAGATATAGGTACCTTTTCTTATTTTTTTTTTTTAATTTATAATGTAATTAGGTAGGTAAGTATACCATTCTCATCGCATTTCATTATTTTAATAAATCGTATTGTGTGGTGGTTTGGGATTATGTGTGGGTTTATTGATTTTAAGCTATGTGACGTCAAAAATCTTGACATTAGTAATTAGGTATAGGTATTAACTATTTGCTCATAATCCAGCAGTGGACTGTAACGGGCGGTTGATTAACTATTTAATTTCATCATCATCATCATAATTTAATGTGTTAACTATTTTTATTCATCATGTTATTAGCTTCTTATAAAAAATTGCATGTTGTACAATAGCTGAATACCTATTTGTATTACCGATTCAAGGCAAATAAATTAAATTCATTTCATTTAAAAAAAATATGGTTTATAATTATAGGCGGATTGGCTACACAATGTACAGTCGCCTGCAGAGAAAACGGACCCCTCACTCTGATAAGAAACTTCTTATCAGATCTTTTAATAATAATTAAGAGATCTCTCTTTATTATCCTGTAAATTTAAGTGTGCAATAAAGACTATATATATAAAAAGATCTGTTAAATTTTGACACGGGATTTCACGTAAGTCCTTTATCATCATTACTTACTTACTACCAAGTATAAGGAAAATCCTTGCCCAAAATGTGATATTTTGATGTCATGTATTCAATTATAAATATTGAGTAAGTTCATCAATATTATCTGCAATATTTAATTGTATGCTACAAAAATAAATATTGTATACAAATATATTTTTTTAGATTCCATATCTGGCCACACAGCTTACTATACAAAATACATGAATGAATGAGCATGAATGAAACAGGTCATATAACCTTCTACAGTCAAGAAGTTATTCTACTTGGCGATAGATGGCGTTGTTATTGCCGAACTTTCTCGAAGGAATAAATTACGAGCATTAAAAATTGCATAAAAAAATACATACGAGTGGAATTATGTCTTTTTTTCGTTAGAAATAGTGTAACTGCACACTTGATCTCTATAATAATTAAAATTGGCCAATGATCATCTAGTAGCGGAATCGTACTACTTTGTGTGAGTAACCCAAGCTCTTTTAGAAGATTACAGTGAGCTCGTTTTTCTTGGGCATTCTAACTACGAAATTAAACAAAGTGTCTCTGTACAACATCTATGTAATTCCTAGCTATCAATTCCTCCCTGCTCGATCATCAGGGAAGTTATAAAAAGTAGGAAATATCATTGAATGGACAATGTATTTCCTACATAGCGTATCGCCCCAGGTTTTGGTCTTTTATCGACCTGAGCTTCCTTGGAAGCTCTAGCTCATTATGAGCTTCTAGTTCTCATAAGAACTTTCGTTGAGTCTCTCTTCCTCAACAGAATAGCCGTGCTCCAAGTCTCTCTAATGATACTGCTCGGAGACGGCCACTCTTGCCCTCGCCCTGGGCAACCTTCTCCTTAAGCTATGTCAACCGTATTGAAAAATACAGTTACATAATCTCTCTGTGTCTTCCTTACTACCATCCCACAAGAGATCCAGCAAGATCCAGCAAGATCCAGCCCTGACGAAGGAACTAGTTTTAGTTCCTTCAGCTAGTTGATTGCTAGACCCCAGATCCCGAGCAAGACAACAGCTCAGAAGCAAAGACCCGATACGCTCACACCTTTACAGCAAACCAACTGTTAAAGCATTTACGAGGCGAGCGAGAATAAACGCCCCGCCAACGCGCTCTCTGTGAGACACTGCCCATTCTGTCCTCCAGAACGCTCCTGACCTCCCCTCACCACAGAGGTGTAGGAAAAGGTTAAAAAAATAGACAATCCCGAAGGATTGTCTACAGCGGACTCTGGTCCGACCGGTGCGCCTTAAGCGTTGGATGGAGACCAAAGTCTCTTCGTTGAAAGCATAAGCTTCTCGTGGTAAGCCGAAGCTAGTGGACTACGTCCAATCGATACTAGCCGTAGCGTTCCCGATACGGCTGAGCCGCGGAGGCTAATCCTGGTCTTCCACCGAAGTGTCCGACGTATTGCGTTCGATGGGAGTGAAGGGAATATAACCCCTTATATATACATTTAAATACTTATTTAAACATATTAAATAACTCCCAACTCTCTGTTCATCTCCTGCCGAACTGATCCACTGGTTCGAGTATGCTCCATGTTCCCTCCGCTGAGTGCAACAATATTTCTCTGAAGGGAACGGTGCTATATGCACCCGGTCCTTTTGGGACACTACTCTTTTGGGCTTGCATAACTATCCCTTGTCTAGCGTGATCTAAGCCACAGCAGCATGTGGTCATAGATTCATTCACCAAAGCCCATTTAGCAGATGCATTTACAATCATATGCACTGATATCGCTTTACGATATTCGGGTCTTATTCTGCTTTGTGATTATACATTAATTAGAGCATAACTCGAGCAGCTTCACGTCCAGAGCAGAAAACTTCACAGAAAGTCGCTCCGCAGACTTGCGTCTCAGAGGAGTCATTAGCCTTCGCCGATGCCACTACCGGGGGTAATACTTGAAAGACCTTCATCGATACTAAGCATCTTGAGGTCCACAGCGCACAGATGTGGACAAGTCCCATCGGCGAAGATGTATTCAAGTTGCTATACGTGTCTCGATCAATCAGCGGTTCAGAGCTGGGCATGCAGTGTCAACATCAGCTAATGACGGGTATACCACATCTTCAAGCGTCAGACATGGTTTTGAGTGCCCATGTCCGGGGTAAAGGGTCGCGAATCCTCTTCCCTAGTCATGGCCCTCGTTAATAGTTAGAATACATTGCGGATGGGCCTTTGCCATTTCCTCTCCCCATTCTGCGTGCTTGGGCGACACGTGAGGTGGTTCTTATTAGGACAGCGGCATTGGAGACAACGCGGATTCGTGAGAGGTTCCAGATCCATAATGCGTTGCGGCCGATGGTCTACGTATGCTTGTCCTCTGTTAAGTAACTCTAGAGGTATAGGCTCCAGCCGGCATCTGTATCCGCTATCTAGCATCATCCACTCAGCCACCATAATATATTCTACCAGGATGTGCAGACCACACTGGTTAGTTTGGATTAGTCAATAAAGGTTTAAGGGTGGCCCCTTTGCCTCTCAGGATGCCGTCGTCTCAAGCTAGGCGGCGTAAGAGACGAACAGGGGAAGTTTTTAGCAGCGCCTGTAACTTTGGTTATAGCAAATATTTTCATATTTTCCAAACCTATATTGAACTTTTCAGTCAATATCCAAACTTTAACATATTATTATTTTTATCATTAATACTTGTCGCCTCCGACCATCACTGGCCGACGGCTGCCTTCCCCATACATATATTGGAGAGTCGCATCGACGGTACGCGTAGGGTCAACACGGATTTTCCAACAAAGTTCCCCAATTTTGCTGAAACTCACAATATAGATGTAAGTCGGTCTCGGCATCACACGTATGCTCTTAGTTTGGCGCTATCTCTTTTAGTTTTTGAGTTATTCGAAAAAGTTCAATACAAGAACGTATAACGGAAGTGAAAAATGTCCAAATACGGTTTTAAACCTTGTATTCGGAGTTCCCATGCACAGGGATAGCTATTGCTCGTTCGTTGGCATCGTCTGCTCTCAGCCACATATAAATAATTCGCTTTTTAGGAAACATAAAATTTTCGGCTCCGCGCCATGATTTTTATTTAGCCTTATTTCGATTTTTTCTATGCCATTCAACAGACACACGTTGTTAGACATAGTTTTATTTTACATTAGGGTTGTGGGGTTACATCCAGCCCCCAAAATTTGACGGAATTTATGAAGAAAAATTTTAAATAGCTAAAATTCCCTTCATCTAAAACTTCCAATCAACCTTTTCTATGCCATACAACAGACACACGTTGTTCTACATAGGTTTACCTTTTAACCCTTAGGTGCAATAAATTTCATTCAATAGGATTGTGTGTTTTACAACTTGAACTAACTATTATTTCCCTCACTCGAGGTACTGTAGTTCAATAACCATCTCTCTTCATCAATATTGATCCATCTATTATTTCCCTCGCTCGAGGTACTGTGGAACAATAACCATCTCTTCTTACTGATCCCCTCATCAGTTTTCGAAGACTTACTTAAAAGTTCTTCGTTAATGTGCACAATGTGCATCATTCACTTGCTTGCAACTACTTCTCTTCCATTGCAACGACCCAAGTGTTAAGCCAATTAACCCGGCGAGTTTGTCGAACTCACTGAAAACATTTGTTTACCATCAACAAGACAAAAACGATTCCGCCCGGAATTAAATGAGTTCCACATTAAAATGACAAACCGCCACTAACCTTGTAGTTGACGCGCAATTCGCTAGAGCATCGAAAACGTAAACGATACAATCGTCAGTACGCTCGACACCCAGCTTTTAAACGACTTCTGAATTTAGCTTTTTGTGATATACATCCGAAGCCGTAGAGGCCCCTGAGACATCGCTAAATAAGTCGACATTGTTACAATAAATGTTGAAGACCGTTTCCGGTCTTCCTTCTCCCAATCTTCATCATCAAATATTTCGCTTTTCCATTGTTTATTATTATAGTACAATGACACTATTTATTTTCAGCTCAAAAAAAATAGAGAACTATTTCTGTTTCCCCTTTGCAGGGTACTTATAGTTCTCTTTTTATGCCTTCGTGATTTTTCCCTACCTATACTAAATCTAACTCTTAAAATCCCTAAATGGAATAAAATTTATTTGACTACCTAACTACTGATACTATAACACTAATAATTCCTAAATGACATAAATTCTATTCCTTTTCCTAACAAACACAACTATCTACTAATAATACAAAACATTACAGTACCTAACTCTACGTCCCTATCCTAAATTCTAACCTATTAATTCTGATTTCCTAATCTTCCCTAAGTGGCCGCCTCCTTCCCCAACAAACACTTCGATTGTTTCACAATCTTCATTAGTCCAAGCTAATGACCTGGTGAGACGCGGACATAAGTCCCACCTTTGTCTTACTTAATATGCTACTCGAATTTAGTCTTATTTCAACTTGTACTAAATTCGATCTTCCACAATCGATTTGATTGTGCCACTCCCTGTCGCCAACGGCTATCCTTTTATTCAACAGTTTTTTTTTTTTCTTCTTGTTTTATTATTATAAACAATTTTTCTCTTAGATTAGACACTGATTTACCAAACTTGAGTTCAGTGTTTAATCTTTACAATTCACTTACCTACTAAATACAAATTTGAATATGTTATACATATTCCATTGTTTCAATGTACTTGGGGGTTTTGTAACCCAAAACTCCCAAGTAAATTGATACAATAAAGACGTTGCATGTCGCCTTTCTTTATAATTCTGACATTTCAATTTAAATATTTATTAATCACAGGGATCGTGTATGTTAACCACGTTAACATTTAGCATAACACTACTCAGTGCACTTGTACTTATTCAAGTTTCTTATAGCACAATTTTAATTCACAATAATCAGGCATTAAAAAGTAAATATTTACAATCATTTGCAACACAACTTTAAACATTCACAATAATCAATTTGATTTTCATCATTTCCAATTCACAATAATTAGTTTGATTTTCATCATTTCCAATTCACAATAATTAGTTTGATTTTCATCATTTCCAATTCACAATAATTAGTTAAGACAAATATTTTTATTTATAATATTTGGATAAATGTATAGCATTATACTTTCCTCGAATTCGACCCGATTCTAGATCCTCCAGAACATACACATTGTCGAAGGGGACGGAAGCAACCCGTTAAGGTCCTTCGTATAACAAATCAAATTTGCTTATGTGTTTTTGCAACTTGTTAGAAATATTTAGCCGCCGAATTTTGACTAGGTCTCCAATATGATATTGCATCAACTTGTGGCTCCTATCGAACTTCTCTCTCCGATATTTGCTTTGCTTTTCCAAATTCATTCGAACTTCATTTCTTACCTCTCCCACATCTAAGGCTGAGTTTTGGGCTTGCAGATCTTCGTCAAATGAGAAGTTGATCGATCTTCCATACAAGATCTCACACGGCGTAAACCCAGTGCTATCGTGTCTAGTATTGTTATATAGTACTTCAATTTCAGGTAATCTAGTGGCCCAACTAGAATGCTTTTCATGACAGTATGTTCGAAACATCCGTCCCAGTTCTTTGTTCACCCTTTCAGTTGTGTTTGGTCGAGGATTTCTTATCGTGGTGTAGACGGTCTTTACACCTATTCCATTTAATGTTTCTTTCCAAAGTTTACAGTTAAATTGCCTTCCATTATCAGTCATGATTACTTTGGGTACAATTATCTCCGTAAACTGCAACATTTTGGTAATACAAGCTTTCGCCGTTGCTTTTCTTAGCGGAAACAGTTTCACAAATTTACTGAAGGAATCCTGGACAACCAGAATGTACTGAAAACCAAACACCCCTGAAGGTAGTGGTCCATACAAATCTGCCATTACCAAGTCCCCAATATTCTGTGTAACTATTGATTTACATGGTCCCACATATTTGAAATTGTTGCATTTTGCTAACTGACAAATATGACATCCTCTAACTTGCTTCTTAACTTGCCTTGCCAAATTGGGCCAAAAGAACCTGTCCTTAATGTACTTGATAACCTTATAGGCTCCCTGGTGACCCATTTCTAGATGCACTTGTTTGATCAACTCCTCTCTCATAATTTCCGGCAACACTATCACCTCTCTTTCTCCAAACTGGATATACAATTTACTTTCTTTTATAAAATATCGGGACTTTTTGCCTTGTTGTGTCAATTCGATCTTTTTGCCACAAAACTCATCTTCCTCTTGCATTCGATCTAGTTGCTTGATTTGTTCGTTCAAACCTCGATTAGGTTTTGTTCCCAGATAGGCTATCTCTGGGCATACAGCTTTTTCTTCCTGTATGAACTCACTACTAGGCAAATATCGAGAGAGCACATCTGCTGCTGTGTTCAATCGCCCCGCCACATGCTCAACAGTATAATCAAACTGTTCAAGGTATAATATCCATCTTGTTATACGGCTGTTATATAACTTCATATTCTGCACGAACAAGAGTGCTTTGTGGTCAGTTAGTACACAAAATTTCGCCCCTCTGAGATAAGTCTCGAACTTCTTGACTGTGCTAATAACTGCGAAGAACTCCTGTTCCGTGGTGGTCCAATTAAGTTCGGCTCCTCTTAAAGCTTTGCTGTTAAATCCCAGGATCCTTGGGCTTCCTTGGTCATCTTTCTGAAACAACACTCCAGCTAAACCTATTCCTGAACAATCCGTTTGGATATAATAAGGTTTGGAAAAGTCTGGATGATGTAACATTATTGTATTAATGAATCTCCTTTTCAGATCTTCAAATGCTTGATGTTCAACATCTCCCCATATCCAGCTGCGTCCCTTTTTTAATACCTCGCAGAGGGGCATTATACTTCGATTATAATCCGGAATAAACCGTCTATAGAAGTTGCATAAGCCAAGGAACGCCCGAACTTGTTTTACCTTCTTCGGAATTGGAAATTCGCGTATCGCACGTATCTTGTCAGGATCAGTCCTTATCCCATCGGTTGAAATAATGAACCCCAACATCTTTACCTCCTTACAAATGAATTCACATTTCCGTAAATTACAAGTAAGTCCAGCTTTCAACAACTTCTGTAGGACTGTTTCAACGTGCTCAAGATGTGTATCTAAAGTCCCTGTCGTTATAACAGCTAAGTCATCAAGATAATTGACACAAAACTCTCTAACTTCAGGACCCAGTATCACATCCATGGCTCGAGAGAAACTTCCAACTGACGTTCTTAAGCCCATCGGTAAAACATTGTATACATAGCTTTTCCCATTAAATGTAAAGCCAGTATATTGCTTCCCTTGTTCGTTTATTGGTATCTGAAAATACGCATTGTTCAAATCAATGGTAGTAATAAACTTCGCTCCGTGAAACGAGTTCAACACATCCAATTGCATTGGTGGTTTTTCTGTTTCGGGTACCATGTACTGGTTTATCCCTCTCGCATCTAATAAAACGCGCACTGAACCATCCTTTTTCAGTGTAAACGTCAACGGACTAGAGTATGGCGTTGATCGTCTTGAGATTATCCCCATTTCTTCCATCTCATTTAACTTCTCTTCCAATTTTGCTTTGTAAGCGTATGGTATAGGATACGATTGCTTAACAATCGGTGTCCCATGTTGCATAACAATCTTATGTTCATAACAATTTGCTCGACCCAACTTTGCCGAAAAAAGCGTGTTAAACTTGTCCAGCAAAGCTGTCAATTTCTCCATCCCTTCCGACCCTATGTCTGCTCCAGTTTTGATCTCAGTTCGGTCCAAATTCGCGCTTTCAAAACAATCACCTTTAATCGAATTAGAATTTAATGAATTTAGCTTTTTCGTTTCTAGACTCTCTTTATAATGTGCAAACGGTACAAATACTGGCTCCACGCCACGTCTGACATACATTCCAACGGCTTTATCTAATAAGATTCGGATTTGATATTGGCACATAAAATCAAAACCCAGAATCATGGGTCTTGTAAGACCTGGCACCACTAAAAAGGGTATTTCCATGTCAAACCCCTTCGTCAGTTCAACTTTAAGATGAACCTGTATAGTTATTTTTGACGATCTTTGACCGACAGCCCCCTTTACTTGGAACCCTTTGACTGGTACCACGGGGACTTTCTCATTTTTCGATTTTAATTCCACATATAAGTCCTCTGAGATGCATGTAATCTCTGACCCCGTATCTAACAAAGCCATGATTCTAAGTCCTTCACAGATCACAATTATATCAGGCCGCAGCCCTTCCATAAGTTCTTTATTTCTTTGGTCATCATTAAAGACCGTACTGGTCATTGTTGTGGCATGTGCTTCCACGACCTTTTCCATTGATAGCAAATCAAATCGGGCTGTAATCAGCTCTGATATAATTTCATCTTCGCCAGTATGATATCCGATTCCGGCCCTCCCTCTCTGGCCTCGTGCTATGATCGGTTTTAAGATTCCTTTAAAGGTTTTTCCTAAAGGTTGGCCTGTCTTCCAACCTTGTTTTGACATGATTTTATAACCGACCGAAGTCGAGTCCAAATCGGTCAGCCCCCCGTCTCTGATAACATTGACTACCTGCCCGGGGGTTGGACAAATAGTACTTTCTAGTTTAAACTGGGCTTCTCCTTCGGAGTCTCCACCTCCACGACTGCTGCTGAACTGGTCGCGACGAATGGTTTCGTTGCTTGCACTCCGCCTCGGTCGCGTGGCGCCCCTCCTCTCGGTCGAACCCAGTTCTCGAATCTCCTCTTGTATTGTTTAGGGTCCTGTCTCCCTCCCGGATGGGAGTTCATCGACTGACTCACTATTTTGGCTGATTCCCCTTCTGACTGATTGATCATATCCATGTTCCTTAGAAATTCTGACGCCGCCAGTATAGAGTCCTCTCTGGACAGCGCCCATAGTTGTTGCACTTCTTTGGGATAGTGGCGCATTATGTCAGCCACCAACTGTCTTTCGGGGATTGTAAATGTCAATAAGTTTACCTGGCCTGCTAAGCCTAGGAAATGACTTAACATCGTGGGATATTTCCCTTTATCCCACTTATTGGAGACTATGTCTCTACGGACTCTGTTCTGTTCCACTTCACTCCAATATGTGTCCAAAAAATCTGATTTAAAATCATCAAAAGAATGCCAACGACTCATGTATATACGCGACCAATCCCTCGCTTGGTCCATCAGACATTCCTGAACTATATCTAGTTCTCTTCCTTGGGCAGGAATCTTCCGCAAATAAGCGGTCAGATCTTCTAGGAATGTAACCGGGTGCACTATTTTCCCGTACTTGTCTTTGTTACCAATTCCTGAGAACTTTGGTTTCTCAGAATTGAGATTGGTAATGCTATAGACAATTTTCTTTTCTTCCTTCTTGTTTCCTAATGGAGATAGGGTGCCACTACTGGCCTCACCCCCCGTTCCTTTCTGAACTTCCACCTCAAGCGCCTTGTGCGCTGTCGCTGTTCGCGACATTTCCTTCTCTAACTCCTCTATCTTATCTGTGAGAGTTCTAGTTGTCTTTGTCATGAGTTTGTACAAGAGCATAAACTCCCTACTGTTAGAGCCAACGTCCTCCGTTGGCTCAACCACCATTCTCTCCTTTCTCTTTTGTTTATTGGCCTTTTTGGCCTTCTTGCGAGGAGGTTCTTGCATTCTCTCTTCTTCCCTCTCCTCGCGGCACTCCTCATAATCGGATCTACTGCCCATTGTCATGCACCAAATCCTATTCACTTAATTGTTCTTTTAACACTTTCTTTTAGACTTTGTCAATATTGTTTATATGCACTGTTTAATTATTCTTTATTTCTGTTGCAGCCAAGACTCTGTAACAAAAGAAACGCACATAAGTATTTTTCTACTACAATCCAATTTGTTCTACAAATCTCTACGGGTATTTTCAACAACCACACTGTAATCTTCTTTCCATTTCACTAGCAACAAATTGTGGCTTAAGGCCACTGTTCTTGTTACGGTCCTGAAATCCTGGTTTCTAGGCACCAAATTGTAACTGCACACTTGATCTCTATAATAATTAAAATTGGCCAATGATCATCTAGTAGCGGAATCGTACTACTTTGTGTGAGTAACCCAAGCTCTTTTAGAAGATTACAGTGAGCTCGTTTTTCTTGGGCATTCTAACTACGAAATTAAACAAAGTGTCTCTGTACAACATCTATGTAATTCCTAGCTATCAATTCCTCCCTGCTCGATCATCAGGGAAGTTATAAAAAGTAGGAAATATCATTGAATGAACAATGTATTTCCTACATAGCGTATCGCCCCAGGTTTTGGTCTTTTATCGACCTGAGCTTCCTTGGAAGCTCTAGCTCATTATGAGCTTCTAGTTCTCATAAGAACTTTCGTTGAGTCTCTCTTCCTCAACAGAATAGCCGTGCTCCAAGTCTCTCTAATGATACTGCTCGGAGACGGCCACTCTTGCCCTCGCCCTGGGCAACCTTCTCCTTAAGCTATGTCAACCGTATTGAAAAATACAGTTACATAATCTCTCTGTGTCTTCCTTACTACCATCCCACAAGAGATCCAGCAAGATCCAGCAAGATCCAGCCCTGACGAAGGAACTAGTTTTAGTTCCTTCAGCTAGTTGATTGCTAGACCCCAGATCCCGAGCAAGACAACAGCTCAGAAGCAAAGACCCGATACGCTCACACCTTTACAGCAAACCAACTGTTAAAGCATTTACGAGGCGAGCGAGAATAAACGCCCCGCCAACGCGCTCTCTGTGAGACACTGCCCATTCTGTCCTCCAGAACGCTCCTGACCTCCCCTCACCACAGAGGTGTAGGAAAAGGTTAAAAAAATAGAAAATCCCGAAGGATTGTCTACAGCGGACTCTGGTCCGACCGGTGCGTCTTAAGCGTTGGATGGAGACCAAAGTCTCTTCGTTGAAAGCATAAGCTTCTCGTGGTAAGCCGAAGCTAGTGGACTACGTCCAATCGATACTAGCCGTAGCGTTCCCGATACGGCTGAGCCGCTGTGGTAACCTTTTAGGAGGCTAATCCTGGTCTTCCACCGAAGTGTCCGACGTATTGCGTTCGATGGGAGTGAAGGGAATATAACCCCTTATATATACATTTAAATACTTATTTAAACATATTAAATAACTCCCAACTCTCTGTTCATCTCCTGCCGAACTGATCCACTGGTTCGAGTATGCTCCATGTTCCCTCCGCTGAGTGCAACAATATTTCTCTGAAGGGAACGGTGCTATATGCACCCGGTCCTTTTGGGACACTACTCTTTTGGGCTTGCATAACTATCCCTTGTCTAGCGTGATCTAAGCCACAGCAGCATGTGGTCATAGATTCATTCACCAAAGCCCATTTAGCAGATGCATTTACAATCATATGCACTGATATCGCTTTACGATATTCGGGTCTTATTCTGCTTTGTGATTATACATTAATTAGAGCATAACTCGAGCAGCTTCACGTCCAGAGCAGAAAACTTCACAGAAAGTCGCTCCGCAGACTTGCGTCTCAGAGGAGTCATTAGCCTTCGCCGATGCCACTACCGGGGGTAATACTTGAAAGACCTTCATCGATACTAAGCATCTTGAGGTCCACAGCGCACAGATGTGGACAAGTCCCATCGGCGAAGATGTATTCAAGTTGCTATACGTGTCTCGATCAATCAGCGGTTCAGAGCTGGGCATGCAGTGTCAACATCAGCTAATGACGGGTATACCACATCTTCAAGCGTCAGACATGGTTTTGAGTGCCCATGTCCGGGGTAAAGGGTCGCGAATCCTCTTCCCTAGTCATGGCCCTCGTTAATAGTTAGAATACATTGCGGATGGGCCTTTGCCATTTCCTCTCCCCATTCTGCGTGCTTGGGCGACACGTGAGGTGGTTCTTATTAGGACAGCGGCATTGGAGACAACGCGGATTCGTGAGAGGTTCCAGATCCATAATGCGTTGCGGCCGATGGTCTACGTATGCTTGTCCTCTGTTAAGTAACTCTAGAGGTATAGGCTCCAGCCGGCATCTGTATCCGCTATCTAGCATCATCCACTCAGCCACCATAATATATTCTACCAGGATGTGCAGACCACACTGGTTAGTTTGGATTAGTCAATAAAGGTTTAAGGGTGGCCCCTTTGCCTCTCAGGATGCCGTCGTCTCAAGCTAGGCGGCGTAAGAGACGAACAGGGGAAGTTTTTAGCAGCGCCTGTAACTTTGGTTATAGCAAATATTTTCATATTTTCCAAACCTATATTGAACTTTTCAGTCAATATCCAAACTTTAACATATTATGATTTTTATCATTAATACTTGTCGCCTCCGACCATCACTGGCCGACGGCTGCCTTCCCCATACATATATTGGAGAGTCGCATCGACGGTACGCGTAGGGTCAACACGGATTTTCCAACAAAGTTCCCCAATTTTGCTGAAACTCACAATATAGATGTAAGTCGGTCTCGGCATCACACGTATGCTCTTAGTTTGGCGCTATCTCTTTTAGTTTTTGAGTTATTCGAAAAAGTTCAATACAAGAACGTATAACGGAAGTGAAAAATGTCCAAATACGGTTTTAAACCTTGTATTCGGAGTTCCCATGCACAGGGATAGCTATTGCTCGTTCGTTGGCATCGTCTGCTCTCAGCCACATATAAATAATTCGCTTTTTAGGAAACATAAAATTTTCGGCTCCGGGCCATGATTTTTATTTAGCCTTATTTCGATTTTTTCTATGCCATTCAACAGACACACGTTGTTAGACATAGTTTTATTTTACATTAGGGTTGTGGGGTTACAATAGTTGTATTACTCGTACTGTTGCACGATACAACACAGCACATAATTTTTGCGTCACTAATTTCAATTAAAATGGTTGTAATAAAACCAAGTCATATTCGTGTCGTATCCATAAAATCCAAAGTAACACTGACAGAAGCGACGCCTGGTGGTTAATAGCTAATAGTAAGAGTACTTAGTCCGCTATGAGACGGGCCTAAGTTGCTTGTGGCACCTCCTCTTTGTATTTGTCTCCGTGGGAGGATCCACACATTCCACCTGCATAGCATTTTTTGGTGAAGATTTCATAGCCCCCTAAATTATACGATGGCATTTGGTCTGAATAAAGTCAATTTTCTTTAAAGCAACTTTGCGGCAAGGTTCAAGAATGCAAGAACCATAATCAATCTGACTACGGACTAACGCATTGTACATCAATTTTTGACAGTAAGGATGAGATCCCCACCAAACGCCGGAAAGAGCTCGAAGGACATTAATGCCTTTTTCATATTTACCAATTACGTAATTTAAATGATCTTCACCAGACATTTTATCATCAAGGATGACACCAAGGAATTTAGCAGATCTACTGATGGCAATAGGCTCATTATCACAGTAAATATCAACAATCGGAATGTTCCTCCTTCTTGTAAAAATTACAACAAAAAAGGGAAACATCTTTTAATTAACAAAGCGAAACCGCCACATCCGTCGTCACGATCATCACGGAAGCACGAAAAACCAGGCACCCTGAAACGAGAACCAGGCTTAAAACATGTCTCCGAAATGGCCGCAACAGACAAAGAATGCCTGTTTATCAAATAAATAAGATCAGGTTTTTTAGGAGATAGGCTTCTACTGTTCCATTGTAAAATGTGAGTTAGTGGGAGAGGGGTGTGAGGGGTAGCCATTGAGAGAAGATAACTGTTCAGCAAGTTTAATCATCGTTGGAGCAACGTCTTTCGGTAGTACATCACTCCATTTGGCAATGATGTTTGTTAACATTTTTAACAGAAGTTCCAAGAAATTGTCGTTGGGAGTTGAGGAAAAAATATTTTGAGCTGGATCAGTTAGAGCACAGCCATTCGGTAATTGAGAAGGAGGGACATTTACAATACTCTGGTGGGCATGGTGACCAAAGCTAGAAGGTTGAGAAGACCAGGCTCTAGGCGATAGAACTACGGACTTGCGGTACGAATTCTTAACGGGAGAAGCATGGATCTGAGCAGAAGTAGAAGGACGAGGGGTAAAAGGGTGGGGGTAGAGTAACGAGAGACTGGAGAAGTTGAGGATATAGTCCTTGCAACATCTGAGTAAGATTTATGAACAGAGAGAAACCTGGCAGAAGCTTCAGCATAAGAAATGCTACTCTCAGACATGACTTGTTTAATAGTCATCTGCCTTGAAAATTCAGGACAACAGCGGTCAATGGCAAAGTGTCCACCCAAACAGTGGAAGCAGCAAGCTTGTTCAGGGATTATATCGCATTCATCGCCAGAGTGATTCTTGGTGCACTTGTAGCAACGAGCCACAGAACGGCATTTGGTTGAAACATGACCAAATCTCAAACACTTTAAACCGATAAGGATGTGTAGAATGCATACACTATTTCAGGAAGAGTTTGTCCCTCAAAAGTGACAACTACTGATTGAGTAGGCACTAGGCACCCATGTCGGAGAACCATCATTAAACACTTTACGATGAAGACGGCGAGCCTTAAGAATTCTACCAGGACCCGTTTGACAAGATCCGTGGCTTCAACAAACTCCTTCATGGACCATTCCACCGGCACACCCCGAACCAAACCCATACGGGACATAATATGATATGAAGGTACAGACACAGTGAACTTGTTACGGGTAAGCATTTGAGACTGACCACAAAAAAATTGTTGGCGTCCTCTGCAAACCTAAACTCCACAGACACTCGATTGCGACCAACTGATCGGATACCATCACGTTTGATATTAGGTACTTTATTTTGAATAAATAATTATTTATTGCATTAAAACCCATAAAGATTGATCTATTGTAATAATGCAATACCTGAATTGGGAACCTCTTCTATACGCTAAACATGTACAATGTATGGACCCCTGTCATTCTCTCCATAAAGCCTGGGCTCACTCTCTAATGAGTATACATGTCAGAAATAGAAGCTGATTCATTTTCGGGATACTGAACCCTCTTTTTGGGAGTTAGAGATTCGTTATTGCCCTTTGAACTGCGAGCTGCTAAGCGCTTGCGAGTTTCCATTGAATCGACGTCCATTTCTTCACTCTCACAACCCCCAGGATCAGGAGGTTTCTCAATTTCGTTGCCTTCCATAATGTAGAAGGCCAACAGGCCAAATAATATATTAAGAACAAACCTCTTCAGTAAATTAGTGAAAATAATCCACCACCCTCACAAAATATGACCTAAAAAATAATCTCACTCGGCGCGCTTCTGTCAAGTCCATGACTATGTTTTTTTTTTTAATTCTTTTGTTTAAGACATTACATTTTTTCGCTTATAATTAACTTACTCTACTGAAAAAAACTTATACAAAGTTTATGCTTAGGAGAGCGTCGCCCGCTAGCCAGCGTATAATATACCTATTATATTGAATATTATATAATAACTAAAACTAATATTTAAACTTACTTCTGGTCAAGAAGTGCGCCTTCAGAATATTTTTGCAATGTTTTTGGTTCGCCATTAAATCATTTAAGACTTTTATTGGTAATTCGTTTAGGAAATTTGGCAACATGTATTGATGCGTTCTTTTTCCGTAGAAATTGTTAAATTTAGGTAACGAAAATGAAGGTAGGTAAGAAAGTTTGCGTAAATTTCCCAAGCGAGTTTTTTTAGGCAGCGAGTGAATCTTATCATAATTTTCATTTATAATGGCTAACCTGTACCTGGCTAACATGTGTGAGAACATGTATGATTGGTGAACTATTGCGATAATTAACTGAAAAAAAGGAAAAATAATAATAAGAAAAATGCCACTAGTCCTATACTCATTATCTTTAGAACCTGATTAATTTATTTTAAAAAAATACACGTCTTTTAAGAAGCCTACGTAGACTTCAAATACCCACAAAGTGCCTACGAATATTGTGTTCCAACAATATTACGTTCATGCAGGTAAAACGATAATCTCCGTATTTAACATAGTACGAAAATAGTCAAGTATCTTGCAGGAAAATAGACAGGTACCGAAGTAGAATTTACAGTTAGGGGTAAAAGTTAATAATAGATTCGTAATTCAATCAATCAATCAGCCTATTGCAGTCCACTGCTGGACGTAGGCCTCCCCAAGGGTACGCCAAAGCGCACGATCACCCGCTTTCCTCATCCAGCCACCACCAGCGACCTTCTTCAGGTCATCAGTCCACCTGGCAGGGGGGCGTCCCACACTACGCTTCCCGAGGCGCGGTCTCCATTCGAGAACCCGACTGCTCCAACGCTCATCGGTTTTGCGACAGACGTGGCCAGCCCACTGCCACTTCAGCTTGCTACATTTCTGGACAATATCCACCACCTTGGTCCTCTGCTGGATGATTTCGTTTCGGATTTTATCCCGTAGCGAAACACCAAGCATAGATCTTTCCATAGCTCGCTGAGTGACATGTAGCCGGTGGAGATTCGTAATTAACTAAAATTAAACACTTATCCATTTTCTTTAATTTCAAAAAACTAATCTGTCCGATCTGAATCCAGTCAACCGCGTCCGTCTTGCCTTGAAATTCACAATTACTGAATTCATATTTGTGTGTGTTTTACATCAATTCGATGGGCAGGGCGATTGAATGGAGTGAACCAAATCAGGCTGATATTTGAACAGGAATCAAAATGAAAATGCTCTATGATCCGAACCGAAAAAAATATTGTAACTTGTAACGAAAAAGCTCTTCTTAAAATGTATGGACATGCGCGCAACCTGGTTTGAAAATTCAACCAGGTATTCAAGCCTTGGCTGCAAGTTTATAGTACAAGCTCTACTTAGTTTATGATCAGACGGCCGTGTGTGAGATGTCGCCACATATTTATTTATTTATTATATTTATAATTATTACTAAGTTGATGATTATAATTGATCATTATAATCATCCGGGGTGATCCCTGAGCGGTTTTAGTCCGCTACCAAGTGAAAGGGGGATAAAAACTAAAACCTAATGGTGCGACTGTTGACTGCTCCTAAATGTGTGCGATTGGACAGTAAAACTCTAAAAAATATATCTGATATTTGTTTACCAGCTTTGGGAATATTTAACATCATCGGCGCCATTTAGTTCTCGGTTTTAAACCCCGATTGTGTTATGTATGGTAAAATTCCATCGTGACTGGCTGCAAATCATACAATATTTAAGTACATTATATACACCGTGAAATTTGCATCGTTTTGTTCCCGCCGTGTAGTGATAGTACCCGTCAAACTGAACTTTTCACGAAAAAAAAAATCCAGTGACAAAAATATTTTTAGTCTCTCCATACAAAATGGGTCGCTCGAGAGTCTCACTTTGTATGGAGAGACCAAAAATTTTTTTGTCGCAGGAATTTTTTTTTTCGTGAAAAGTTGTTCAGTTTGACGGGTACTATCACTACACGGCGGGAACAAAACGATGTAAATTTCATGCTGTATATGGCGGCAGAAGCTTAGATTTTTAAGTTTTTTTTTTGTTGGTCATTCACATCATGAAGACCCTAATGAAATTTCAGTCCTTTTGTCGACTTTTGTCAACATAATCTTTTTATACAAAAAAGAGGACCTTATTGACCCCATCCTCGAAGCTTTGATGGGATCACCGATAAAGAGTTTACTGTTCATTCAAATATTTTGTCAAGAGAGGAAATACGTGGGTTGCTTTTAAATTAAATTTATTTTGTGCAGTAGTGATTACCGCTATTGACATGGGGATTGGCATATAGATTGTGTTTGAAAATGAATGGGTCCATGGAGGGATGTGTCGTATGGACGAAAAGTAGAATAGAATATACTAGAAGAATAAAATAGAAATGTGGTTGGTAAGCATGAATTACTCGCAAACAGAAGAAATCATAGCACTATCAGAGACTTGATTTCATCCGCAGGCACGCACGCGCACACATACACACATACACATACACACACACTTACTCCACAACTACACCCTCTCACACTCTGTTTCATACCCATGTTTTTATTATGTTTATTGTCTTCAAATCAAATCAATGGCCCGTTTTTATTGTCTTAGCCGAACTGAATATTATAAATTTGCTATTTTTCTGCTGTTCTCCTTGACAGCAAGCAATACAAAGGAAAATTGAGTATCGGGGCCCTGCGATACAAGCTGTGCTTAGTGCAGGGTCCGCTGTTTAATAAGTTGGTTACCTTAAGTTTTAACGAAAAAAAAAAAAGCAATACAGTTACTCGAGCCCCCTACACCTCTACCTCTCAAATCTCTGATACAGTTATGAGGTAAAGAAAACTAAATCATTTTTAATCTGTCAGTCACGTATACAAAAATAATAAACACGTGTTTTATGTTTTTTCAAATTAACAAAAAAATACTTAGTTAAACTGACTCTCTAACTCGTTTATTATCATTATCAGGGGCTGATTACGGCACAACTCGGTATAAAATCGACTCAAGCGTGACGTCATATGCTTTTTCAACTCTACAACATGAAATTTACATCGTTTTGTTCCCGCCGTGTATAGTACCCGCCAAACTGAACAACTTTTCACGAAAAAAAAAAATTCCTGCGACACAAATTTTTTTGTGCTCTCCATACAAAATGGGTCGGTCGGGAGTCTCACTTTGTATGGAGAGACCAAAAACTTTATTGTCGTAGGAATTATTTTTTTCGCGAAGAGTTGTTCAGTTTGATGAGTACTATCACTACCTACACGGCGGGAACAAAACGATGTAAATTTCACGGTGTATATAATATGCCAAAAGACATTGGCAGCTCATGGGTCACCAGGGTTTGTGGAATTGTAGGGTTTGTCGACTTCGGAATCCACACGATACAATGTGATGACTATCAAAACCGTCTTTCCTTAGTAAATAGGCGTGACTTTACATACGTATTTATGTAAGTAATGAGCATAACAGTTATACAGTTACATATTGACACAAGCTCAGTACAAGCTAATTAGGCAAAATAATTAGCTAGGTTCTCAGAATCAAATAGTTGGAACGCGTTTGAAATCCTGTCAACACACTAAAGGCAAGTTTCCAAGAAAGCAACTAGTGTTTTGCTCAAAAGATTGCGACAGGCGTTTTGCTACTAAAACAACAAAATGCATGCAGTTCTATTTAATTGAAAACAGAGCCAATAATAAGGTATAAGTCGTAGAGGATATTAGACGATAGGATGAAATAGTCATATTTGGAATTTTTTATGAAAGATTTTGATCTGCCAGCCAAAATAATTCCAGTCATTTTTCTTCTCCCCGAAGAATTTTCAAAATGATCGGTCCTTCTGCCCTACCAGCAATAGGTTCGTTGCCAACAGAAGGGCAAAATGTTTTTGCATTTTTTCTCTGGTTAAAATGAGGAGTAAGAGAAATACAATGTTTTAAGATATAAAATATTTTAATAAAGATTTTTGCAACAAGTTAATGACTCTAGTAATCATAATTATTCTCATGCATAAAATAAGCAATAAAACAACAATTTCGTAATAAGAAGAGTTTTTGTGTAAGTAGTTATATTTTTTATGGCACATAATTTTAGTCGTTCATTACCTTACCTATATAAAATAAATATAACTAAGATAAGGCTGCTTTAATTGCCTTAAAATACCGTGATAAATGGCTTAGCAAAAAAAATACTATAAAAAATTCTTGATACTAATTATAAACAATATTAAATTCAAAAGATTCACACATTAAAATTACTTGCACAAACGATGAAATAACATTATTGCTTTGGAGTTTTTATTTTATTATTATCTATGACTGCAAAGAAATCCTCTAGCATCACTGGGTACAGTGATAAACAAAAGTGTCTTTAACGAGGGAAGGTTAGCGCTCGTACATTTATGTGAAAAAGGAACCCTGCAGAAGTTTATTTTTACCCTAAAAAAATGTTGAAGAGGTTTGTTGGTCTTTATACTCGTACTGCGTACAATATTAATGGTAACTCCGTATATCTTACATCAACATCAACGGCCCGTTACAGTCCACTGCTGGACCATGAGCCTCCTCCACTTAAGTGGAGGGTTTTGCCATAATCTCCACGCTTGGCAGGCGGGTTGGAGATCGCAGATTAAAAGGTTACTGTATCAGAGAGCGCTGCTGCCCGTTCCCTGTTCAATGTGTAGTCCCTAAGTCGCCTCTTACGACACCCACGGGAAGAGTAGGGGTTGGTGACAAATGTATTCTACTCTGCCGTCACCACACGGCATACATAACTGTATAAAATATAAACAACCACGAGTAGCACAACCAACAGTACAAAACAATAAGATAAAAATATACTTAGAATTGCAAGTATTTATGCTCAAAGCAAGCGCACCTTTAGTTTTGTACATTTGAAGTTTATTTAGTATCGTATTTTCGTCTAACTAAATTACAGCAATACAGCTTTAGATGTATGAACAATTGAACAACAACGGTCTGTCTATAATATACAGGATTATTTTTATCAGTGCATAAAACATTAATAATGTTTAGTTTAGTTTAGTTTATTATAACTAACAACATTCCCCGATCGAAATAAGTACTCTTGAATTTCTTTACGAAAGATGTTATCGCACTTTTAAAACTTGCACCATTTGTTTTTGTTCATATCTGTCTACCCATTATTCTTGAGAAAATTCGTTGTTTGTAACGGTCTAAATGCAATTTTAAATGTTATGCACTAATCAAAACATTACCCATATTATTACAAAATATGCTAGGCTTAAAACCTAGTAAAACTTCTAATTCACATTTCAAGCGAATATGGTGAACTTCACGCGGTTGCTTTGACGTTCTTAGTGTTGGACAGCTTCTCCGCCTCTTCAATACTGTCAGGCAGCGGCACGTTGATCGTCTCTGGTAGAGATAGTACCATGACGCTTGCTACTAAGGCGATGCTTCCGAAGAATATAGATGGCAGGTTGTCGTAGTATGCAGCCTGAGAGGAAAGAATAAATTACTACTTACTTCATATCAAAATCAACGGCCCGTTACAGTCCACTGCTGGACTATGAGCCTCCTCCACTTAAGTGGAGGGTTTTGCCATAATCTCCACGCTTGGCAGGCGGGTTGGAGATCGCAGAATAAAAGGTTACTGTATCAGAGAACGCTGCTGTCCATTCCCTGTTCAATGTGTAGTCCCTAAGTCGCCTCTTATGACACCCACGGGAAGAGTAGGGGTTGGTGACACATGTATTTTACTCTGCCGTCACCACACACACTTATTTACCTAAAAATAACATCGTGTGGATTTACAATACAATCGTATTGGTGATTAAACCGATACTGGGCTGAAATTAGTTATGGAATGAATTAATGAAATACAAACAGATAAACAATATTACATAAATAAACGAACATATATTTTAATTATTTATTATAAAATGGAAAAATATATCATTATGATTTTTCATAAATCAATAAAAATATAATATGTGACTGAAACTTTTGCTTTATCTCTATCAAAAGTTGAATAAGTAGAAAGTGTTATCAGATTCTAATGTAAATGTTTGAAATAATCATAATTAGAAATATGAATGTGGTAGAGTTCGATCTTTAGACTAACTTGCAAGTCATTATTAATTTTAAATTCTTTAAAGCCGATGTTCTTAAAACAAATTCAATTTCAACTGAACTTACCAACAGAGGAGTTAATGGAGCTAACGTTGAGCCGACCCTTCCTAGAGATGAACATATTGCTAGCAAGAACTGCCTGACATTCGTTGGGAACAGTTCTGATACGTAGATGTAGACGGAACTGTAAGCTATTGTGATGGAGAACTTTCCTGCCAGGTAGAATGTCAGGGACCACCATTTTTGATCTGTTGAAGGAGAAAATTTCTGTTGAAATTGTATATGGAAATCAAATGGCGAACCGAATTTCAAGTTTTTTGAGCAAGATTCAGTCAGGACTAAATTGATACTTCCAAATGATCTTTTCAAATTGACTATTTCGAAGAGGTGAAAAGAAAACTTGCTTTGTTTCATTATCATTGATATTATCATCATCAACAGATCGTATACGTCCCCTGATAATTTATTCAAATTGATTATTTAGAAGAGGCCAATAAATAAGAAATTTTGGACCTTTGTTTTGTTTACAGACTAACGAATTAGCTCGTTTTCCAGATTTATTTTCCCATTTCATTTTACACGTAGGATACTTTTTACGGTAAAAAGCCTAATTCCCACGGGAAAATCTTTCACAACGCGAGCGTAGCCGCGGCCGGATCGCTAATAATGATATATAACCAAGTAAAAGTTATCTTATTACTGGCTTGTTAGGTTATACACCGATTTTCAGATATTTCAGTGGTTCAATTGCAGTGTCTACAATTATTATGAAGCTTAATATACGTATGTATTGTGACTCACAAAATACCTCTTTAGGCATCTATTAGGTCTCTCGCTAGTTCTCTTGCAGTTATGTGCATATTTTGGTAAAAAAAAAGGGTAAGGCCGCCGTAGCTTAACGAGTTTTGTATCCAAATGATTTAAAGGCATTTCACGTCAAAACAATCCTTATTTTACTTTTTCGCCGAAATTTTGTTCTAAGTTTTGTTTGCGTTTACCCATTGCTCGTCTAAAGCCACATCTAAACAGGCGAGGGTGCTGGGACCGGCTTAACTTGAATATTCCATTAATTCAGGCCGTTGTGCAAACAGCTATCACTAAATAAACAAGGGGAGTCGCGACAAAGTCTTGGTGTTTCCAGTTTTCACAGAGACGCACCTAGCTGGAATCAAATATGTATAAAATAATACCATCGACAAGTGTTTGGTAATTTTGATATTGCTTTACTGATACAATCTCTATAACAATAAAATCTGTGTAATCGCCTAGGTGTTGGCACTGATAACTCAGACTTTATGTTCGTTTAAGAACAAATAAAAATCATATCTGGCAGTCGTTTTGAGAATAAAAATAATTGCGATTGCATACCGCTGAAGCGAAAACAGTATAACAATAAAAGGCAAAGTAAATAATATGTAATTGCAATTAAACGTAAAATTATAATAATGATCTATAAATATTTGAATATGTAGCTAATTTAATTGATATTATCTTTGAGTAACATCTCAGTTTCAAATATTCTTTTCATGTTTGAGCTTCGTTTTATGGATTGAATCGTTTTGATTCACTAGTTTAATAAAGAATATTATTTCAAGGTTACTTAGAGCTATCTTATCATAGAAGTCAATATACTTGCCTAGTGTAATTTAAGTGCCAACACGTTTGTACTCTATGTAAAAAAAATCCTTCCATTCGTACTAATATTTGAATGGCGACGAGAATTATGTTTGAGCTATAAATTCTTCTTTCATTACTCGAATTTATCTTTATAAAAAATATGATACCTATGTTGTTAGTTTAGAGTTAGAAACATAATTATTTTCCTGTAACATTATCTTAATATCATGAGAAATCCAAATACCGAACGAGTGAAGTAGCGTTTCAATAGTGATCATGAAATTAATAAAAGATATCGTAATAGGGAAAACCAATTAATCGAGAATCCTGATTACAAATCTGGTTGAAGAATTTTGTCTTCGATTGTATTAAGCTAAGAATATCAAAACGACTTTTGTTCCCATCAAATTATGTTTACCAGTAAGATTTTACTGGATGTAATTTTGAAAACAAACACAAGATGTTCGGGCTTTCGCAAGTTTTGTTAAGACGTCGAAATTGAGTTGCGGTTGCCTTAATCCTAACAAAAACAGAAATGAAATAAAACTAACTAATAAGATCAGCTAACAAATGACACATATTTTGTAAAAAGGTCAACTTTGAAAGATGCTTCAAAAGATCGAATTAACACAAAAAACAAGTTAATGAACTTACTAGAAGTAATTGAAATTGAATTTAAACTTACCTTTGGGTAGAAATGATAAACTGATGCACAGCAAAGCACTTAAAACAAAAGTTATCACCAAAGTTCTTTTTCTTCCAAACCTGTCCAGCACCAACAAACATACGAAATTAGCTGGGATTTCCACAAAAGCTACTAGCATAAAGTTCACATACTTATTCCCTGCTAAGGACACTGAATTAATTGAAAGTCCATAGTAAACGAACGTACACGTAATCCACAAGAACGAACACACAAAAACTCTCTTCCTTATAATGCTTGATTTGATAACCTTTATAAAATTTGAAGTTTCTTTTTCCTGTGGTTTTTGCAATGCTATCGATTCTTTTCCTTTTTCATCGGGGTCAAATACGCCAGTTTTTTCGAGTTCATAAAGTGGTGCTAAAACATCTTCTGATAGTTCCACTTTGTTCATTTTTGCTGCTTTCTTTAATATTAATGCTGCGTCATGATTTCTTCCTTTGCTGAGCAACCATCGGACACTTTCGTTTAATATCCAAAGATATGAGAGTACGAGCACGGCTGGTACGTAGATCACTTGGAGAAGAGTCCTCCAGCTTTGGAGCCACCAGGACAGACTTGCTAGTGTGATCAGACCTATCACGTAGACCGCGTTTATTAAAGTATTCCCAAATACTCTGCCTTTTGGTCCTACGAGCTCCATTGCTGTAAAAAATATTATGATGTCAGTTTGTTTTACAAGATCAAGCTTTGAGTCTAATTCTTAAGATTACAATAAAGATTTTTAGGGATTTTTTTGTACATCAAAATGACGACCTTGCATGAATATCGTTCAGAGATTTTGTCTTAAGGCGATATCAGTTTTATGAAAATCTATTGATATGCAAAGAACTCTGTGTTGTTGTTTTTCTAAATGTTCTCTCAGACAGACAACATATCAATGCCATCAACTTTGTCTGGCTTTAGATTAAAATATTTCGTTGTGTAATGCCATAAGACTACTAAAACTTTATAAGAATAATAATATCTTAGTTTATCGTTAAAACTTATCTTTTTATTTGAATTAATTAGATCAATATTTGAATTAGATTGTAAGAACAGATTATCTAAAAATAAAATAGGTATAGATGGGTCCACAAATACACATCACACTAATATTATAAATGTGAAAATATAATTTTATTGGATGTTAAGATGTTTGGATGTTTGTTCCGCCTTCACGCTTAAAGTACTCAACGGATTTGAATGAAATTTGGAATGGAGATAGTTTGTAATTCAGATTAACATATAGAATACTTTTAACGGGAAAAAGTTTTATTAGTAAAGTATAACACGAGGGTAGCTGCGGGCGGACATCTAGTAAGTAATGAAAAATTAAGAAAGGAAGAATTATAACAGAGAAGAGTTCAATATAAAATCGTCGATTTGTTAAACCTATCTAATGTCTGTGGCCTTTGGCAGCTATATAACAATAAGGACTGGATTTGTGAGGTCAGTGTTTGACTTTACAATCCACAATGAAGAAGAAGAAGATTTAAAAAATACAAAATTCATACCTATTACAAAAGCAGTGCTATAGGCCCCAGCACCCAAACCTGCCTCTAAAAATTCGAAGATTAGCATCATGACGTAGCTGGTGGAGAAGGATCTGAGGAAGCCGAAGATGCCATTCATCAAGGAGGCGACTGACAAGGCCACTTTTCTGCCGTATTTGTCTGATATGATCCCCGTGACGGGGAGGGAAACAAACAGACCAGCATTGTGTATGGACCCTATTAATGTTCTTTTCCAGTTTTGGCAGGCTAGGTCGAACTGTAACAAATTATCTAATAAATATAAAGTGAAAACTGAAAAAATGAAAAAAAAAAAAATGAATCTATTCAATTCTTTCATTCTATATTGTAACAAAAGATGTTTAAAGTAGTAAACATGTATATAGGCACAGCAACGTTTGATTTGATCTCTTATTTCACTTTGCTGATGTTGTTCCACTGCTGAGCAAGGGCCTCTCTCTATTCCTTTTACCCTTCTCTATAGAGAGGGTCAATTAGCCAGCTTTTAGCAAAGCTAGTCTTACCATTCTCCATTTGCCACATCGTCACCTATCAGATGGAGGTTTCCAATGACAAGAAGAGTAAGAGGGAAGAAAGATCATTATGAATAGGAGATAGTTTCGTAAAAAACATGAAAAAACTTTTCAAAAATACGCAAAGAATGATCAAAGTCCATAGATTTTTCTTTAAAGGCGGTATTAGACGGTTCATCCAAAGTGATTCATTTTCGATGAAAGGCAGTGAATGATGAACAGTGAAAGACTTTATGTGTTTAGACGCAAAATGTAAAGTGAATAAATGTGTGAGCATTTTTCTTATGATGTCGCGACAGGTAGTGTGTGTTAAAATTTCTTGATCTTGAATCGTTATTTCCAAAATAATTCATGGTGCTAAAAATAATCTATGATTATTTCCATAATATATTACACGATTTCAAAACCATGTCATTATATTTTAAAATAAAAAGAATCAGTTTACAATTTGCAGTGATACAAATGAATAAATTACTGCCACGGCTGTTTACACGCTTCATTTATCGTTCTTCCCGATGAACAATGAACGATGACAGAGCGATGCCCGATAAAAGAAAACGGACGGATTTGACTTTCATCACAAAGGTACATCAGTGATTCATTTTTCATTTTCGATGATTCAACGATGAGGCATCGACAATGAAAGCAAAGTGACCGTCTAATACCGCCTTAAGGTATGGTATGGAAAGGGTAATGGCAATGATAGTTTTTGCCAAAATCACCGTTTTGTATTTTTTTTTGTGGACACGTCCACGTTTGCATTTCAGTTTTCGCTATGCTGTAGTACAACAGATACTGAACTAGATGGCGCTGTTAACCAATTTTGTAGTAAAGGCTGACTATGATCTTTCCCCTTTTTATCTAGGAACTACAGATTCGACTACAATCACTAGTAAACATAAATTAAGATTATATTTGCAGTATTTTGTCCATTACTACCTTATAGGTGGCATGGTAGTATAATGAATTACTTACTCCACTCATGCTCTATGAAAAATGAATAATCAGTCAACGAGGGCGCGACCTGATCGTACGATTTTTTTATCATCTGACGAATTATAGAAAGATGTTTTCACCTCTCCACCTCGGAAAGTTGGCTTTTAATGCCTGAAAATAGGGCCGAAAATCGCTTATTCATTTCTAGACATGCAAACCATTCTCATGTTTAGAGAGGAAAATTAGTTTGAATTTCGAACATTATCTTACACAGGAAAAAAGTTTTCATATATCCACGCGTAAAATAATTGACGTGAACCATTTTTTTTATTGGGTGTATTGCGAATCAAATTGTCAGCGCCGTCAGCAGCGATCAGAAAACCAAAAGACTGTATGGGTTTCGCCTGCCTTTGAGTGCGCTAAAATCTATTTAAGCGCGTCTCGAAATGCAGGGATAGGTTTTCATAAAATTTTAGAACGCACCTTAAAAACATAAGCTAAAAGTTTGTTTATTGTTTTGGTTGTTTATTTTTATCTTATTTAGGTACTGAAAATTTAAAAGTATTATGATAAAATACAGTAATTAAATCTCATCTTATAGAATTATACCGAAAATAAAAGAACTCTTGTACATTTTTAAGTATCAATATTTACGTAGGTAAGTAAATAGTTAATGATTTCCTTGCCGGAACACATGAAAAATAATGTGTTGGGTTTGAGAGGAATCTTATTCTCTCCTCGAACCTTAGAATCCCTCGCGAGCTTCAGGAGTCTATTTTTAGAAACACTCGCTTCGCTCGTGCTTCTATTATAGTCTCCTTCGCATGCTCTGGATTCAATATGGAATATTGCGAAGGAGTCCATAATAGTGGCACAAGCGAAGCGAGTGTTTCTAAAAATAGACTCCTGAAGCTCGCGAGGGATTCTAAGGTTCGAGGTGAGAATAAGATTCCTCTCAAACCCAACACATTATTTTTCACCTGTTCCGGCAAGGAAATCATTTAACTATTTAATTACCTACGTAAATATTGGTACTTAAAAATGTACAAGAGTTCTCTTATTTTAGATATAATTCTATAAGTCGAGATTAAATTACTGTATTTCAACATAATTCTTTTAAATGTTTAGTTAATAAGATAAAAATAAACAACCAAAACAATAGACAAATTTTTAGGTTATGTTTTTAAGGTGCGTTCCAAAATTGTATGAAAACCTATCCCTGCGTTCCGAGACGCGCTGAAATCGATTTTAGCGCACCCAAAGGCAGGCGAAACGCATACAATCTTTTGGTTTTCTGATCGCTGACGGCGCTGATTCGGAACACACCCAATAAAAAAAATATGGCATACGTCAATTATTTTACGCGCGGATATACGAAAACTTTTTTCCTGTGTAAGATAATGTTCGAAATTCAAACTAATTCTCCTCTCTAGACATGAGAATGGTTTGCATGTCTAGAAATGAATAAGCGATTTTCGGCTCTATTATCAGGCATTAACAGCCAGCTTTCCGAGGTGGAGAGGTGAAAATAACTATTAAATAATAAATGTTACTTTGTACTATGTTGTAACTGGTAATACACAGGCAATTATTCAATATTAGCTTTGTTGTGTAAATATTATCGCGGTTTTATGAATGTGTGGTAAAGATTTAAAAATAAACGCGATGTTATGATGTTCATTTAGTAATAAGGAAACTATATTTTATTTGCTATGGTAAGATTTTTATACTTTACAGCGGACACGAATTTGCATAGTGGAATGAAAAGTAATCCTACAAAGATTACTTCGTAAATATACAAAAGCAGTGGAAAAAATAAGCTATGTGTTTATACACAACTAAATTACATTATGTGCGTAAAATTCCATCCCATCCCAATCTGTTTAACTATTCATGCGCGATTTACTTGTGGTAAAATCACATTTATCTTTTGAGCCTCGAAATTAGTCATTTGCCGTATAAAAGAACCGCAAGAAATATTTGCAGTCATCAATATCTATTAGTGAACTCATAAAAAAAAATAGCTAAAAAGGACAAATGCGAGTCCGACTCGCGCACTAAGGGTTCGCAACCTTACGCAGTTTGATTGTAAAAAGGTTAATACTGCCGATTTCTAATTTAATTCACACGTGGCGCCATCTCTAGCTATATTGTGTATTATAAGGTTGAAAAAAATTTTTTTTATATATTTTTTCGTAATACCCATTATGTAGGTAAAGCAAGCTTATCATCGTCGCGTGCGCATCGCGTGGTCTGCTGTAATATCGTAACCTGTCACTACAGTGTGGCGCCCTCATCATGTTTGTTGATATCCGTGCTGATAAGTAACGCAATTAATACCATACAATATTTGTATGATAAGTAAATGATAATGTTAGTAGCTACTGCAGATAATGATGTGAGTGTGTTTGTTTATTTGTCTTTACACCTAAGCCTGGACACACCTCTATCATATTGGTGCGATTCAATCCGGTCAAATTCTATATAGCAAAGATGCAAACGAACCCTGTGGAGTTTGTTTGGCGGGTTCTTCACAGTTAAGTACCTATTTAGACAACCATTAGGTAATTGCTTATGTAATCTAAGAAATTAATAAACATTATTGAACTTGACTTTGGCCAAAGTTACAAATCCGAGCCGAAACAACAATGTCTAGTTTTAAAAGGTCAGAATGCTATATGCATCCATTTTTATGCAAAGAAGACTCAATAACTAATGAAATAATATGACAGAGGTTTTGTTTTTTACATTGAATAGGTTTTAGTTTGAATACTACGTACTACTAAGGTTTATATTGTGTTACTTTGACTATCCGCCACCGCCATACGTCCTCGCCACGCCACTTCTGTATAAACCATGCCTAAGGAAATAAGTTTTCAGTTTCCATTATAGCTAAGCGGAGAAGAGATGTGGAAATAAAGAAATCTGATTGGTTATTCAAACACATCTCCTCTACTTTCCGCTTTGGTGGAAACCAAGTCTTACAAATGTCATTTTGATTTTAAAAGTAATCTGTTTTTGGAGCTTTACTGCTCAGTTCGATAAAATCTTTTGAGCATGCTTAACTAAGATTTGGTTAGGCTTTGTCTCTCAATGTTGCGTTTATTTCAATATGGAATGATCAATTCCTCATGTAATTGTTTTTTTTTGGATAAGTTCTCTCTCTCTCATTCATCTTCTAAATGCTCCCCATACCTTTCTCCGAACGCTTATAAACCTGCAATACTTACATCTTTTACTGCAGAATCTTCATCACTATACTTATAAGAGCTACAACTATCTATGGTATTTTTGTCAAAATCCTTCGCCGTGCATGTGTATTCGCCTATACTCTCTACGAATTTGTATCTCTTGCATTTTGATAGCACTTCCTTTTCTACTGGCAGAGCGTGGTACAGCCAAGAACTGTCTGTTTGGTTTTCACACTCGCTTATGCGGCACCTGAAACAATGAGATATTTGAATTCTTCTTTGCGTGTTAATGACAAATTAAATCTTTCTGGCCCAGAACTTAGCCACTTCGACTGCACTATTTGTGGCGTCAAGTCCTGCTGCGAACAGGTGACAGGGCAGGCAGGGCAGGACACTAAATGAGCCATGAACTGCACCGCTCCACACACACACAGTATGTTTGGGTTTTCCAAGAATCCCCACCTGAACATATTCTCCTAGTTCCGGCCGATCTGAGTCCGAAGTCGATTTAAAGACTTCCAGATCGGCCATGGTAATCTATGTCCAGCCGGTAGACTCTCAGAAAGCGGGTCAAAGGGATCCGGAAGCGGTGTTCGAGCACGCCACATGTTGCATCTCGCTTGAGAAGGCTCAGCTGTGAGGGGTTGGACGTATTTTAAAAAGCCTTTTCGGCTATTTGAATTTAATCCTAGTATGTAGTAGACTGAGTTTTTATTATCTTTTGCTATCTTAAGTTTACAAAATTGTCAATAAAAACTCATACATCCATACAAATTGATTCGGTCAGCTGATCCGGTATGAATCTATTATTGTAAAATTTGTTGCGGTGATTTATTGAACTGTCCGGGTCCTTAACATCAATTACTGTAAAGTAGTTTTTGTATATATCCAATCAACGAATAGTCATGAAGAGTAACCGCCTCAATTAATTTTGACAGACGATGACGACACATATGATGTTGCTGCTGTACATTGAAGCTTACTTTCGACGTTCTTACAAACCGAGTCATATAAAACATCATTGTACCGCGTATTCGAATGTCGGTATGGTATAGTTTTTTTTTCTCCGGCTTCTTTGCTATTCATTTGGTGGGGTCAAGTTTGAAGCGTGTAGTTACGTTTCTTGACTATAAATAATTCGTTGTAGCCAATATTTAAGTACCATTAGAGTTAGTACTCGTTAGTAGTCGCGAAGAATTTTCGGTCAAGTCAGTTCAAAATCGATCTCTTTTTCTTGCTACATTAATACTTGAACAATACAGGCTTGAAAAAAATAAAATATTCTACCGGTATTGTTTGCTTTCATATTTCTTATAATATACTCAAATTACGTTGCGTTACAATAAAACTCGAGAGATTGTTAACTATTGGCAGATTGTTAATGAATAACCGCTGGTCTAGCCAAGACAATAATGGATGACTTTAGTCATTTTCATTAATAGCGTCTCCCGTGTTTCGTAAGGCACGCCGTTGGTTGTGACTGTTATAATAGATCCCCTCCCAGAGCGATTCCAGAGCGATCCCAGAGCGATAAGACATAACTTATTTTCACACAGATGAAACCCTAGGTTCTCAGTAGCGTCTCGTGTGCTTTGAATACCTGCGTGCTTGTGGAGCTCGCCTTGTGACACCTGGGTAGGTACCAGGTGAGAAAGGTAACAAAAAATAATAGGGCTTATATAAGGCTGCCGATTTGTAGTTACACGCCTTAAATTATATATCTCCGTAGGATATTTCGATGTGTGTGATAAGATAAAGTATAAGTAATATTCTAAATGATTCTATTCTTAGGGCGCATTCCGAATCAGACTTTCAGCGCCGTCAGCGATCACAAAAGCAAAAAAACGTATGAGTATTGACAGCTGACAGTAATTGGGAACGCGATTACGTACGGGTGGTTTAATCGATTTCAGCGCGTCTTGGAACGCAGGGTTTGCAGATCTTCAATGCCTCTAAACTATTGTATATTTAAGCTAGTATCGGCTCTTTGTCCACCTTCTAGTTAGAACAAGACCAGTCATCTTGCTAGATAACACGTTAACGCTATTCACGGGAAAACAGACGTGACCGGCCCCACAAAGGCTGAAAGGATTAAAAGCATATTGACGCCCGAAAGCCAACTCCATGCATGGATGCTAGCATGCAATCAAGCATGGATGCCTACATGCAGTCATGCTTGGCATGCATGATTGCATGCTGGCATCAATATGTTTTGGAGATAAAGACGATATTGAATGTTAGTCAGCTGAAATAAAGATTCGGTTCGGTATTATTGATTCAGACAATGGGAAGTTGCACGTGCCGTATTCAAAAGCATTTTTGACATGCAAAAGTCGGTCGGAAAAATAAACTGTAAGTAATTATATTTTTCTACAATTCATAATGCAGTACAGCAAAATACAATGGATTTTCGGATAAATAGTTTCTTTTCTGTTTTATTATTCATTGTTATATTAACTAGTCTGTTTAACATTTTTAAGGTTGTTGAACTGGATTTATGTGTGTTTTGCTTTATGTGCCGTAAATAAATGTTTTCTTATTGTTATTCTTATTTACTTGCCTTATTGTGCTTAATACAAAATGATCTAAACGTTTAATCAGCACAATCACACTAATATTATACTCGTAAATGTGAAAATATATTTGGATGTTTAGATGTTTGGATGTTTGTTCCGCCTTCACGCGTAAAGTACTCAACGGATTTGGATGAAATTTGGAATGGAGTTAGTTTGTAACCTGAATTAACACATAGGATGCTTTGTATAGCCGCGGGCAGACCACTTGTAAAATATAATATTCAATTTATTGACACCAATCAAAAATAAAAGTTATAAGAAGACAGTGAAATCGAAACAGATAATAAAAGGCAATCTTACTGTTAGTAGCAATCTCTTTCAGGCAATTTTAGGGTATGAAAATAGCGTAAAGAAACAGTGGTAAACCGTACAACGACAAAGATTTTATAGATATGTTACTGGTTTACCAATGTGTTTTTGAATTTCGAATTCATTATGTACGTTTATTAGACGCTCTTACGGTGAAGGAAAATGATGAAACCGGCATACATACTCCTGCGAAGAAAATCTAAGGTTGTGTGTGAAGTCGACCAACCCGCACTGGACCAGCGTGGTCGACGGCCTAATCACCCTAATTTAGGGTAGGCTCGAGCCCCTCGGTGGGGACGTATAATGAGCTGTTAATGATGACTGGTTTAATTAGTTTGTATGGACGGTTGTGGACCTAATAGGGTTGTAAGTGACCCACATGATGAAGGAGAATCAAAGTCCTGATCCTGCATCAACAGTTTAGACTTTAGATAGATCATTCAGGATGGTGGGTGTTTGTCGTCATATATTGATACAATCATGGCAATTAATTAATACCAGTCACTTGGTGTCTGATGATTGATCGCAAGATCAGTGGGGTAAACCGGCTGCTTGTGATAGCGGGTTTACTCGGAGGTATGGGTAGAAGGATAATATGTATGTACAGTACAGTCGTCGTGCAAGAAAACAGTTTACTATTTCTAAAATCACAATAGGGGATCGGACTACTTTTATTTTATTTTATAAATCCAAACTTCTTAGTTTCTGCTATCGAACACTAAAATAATTTTTGCTCTATCTTTAAAATTGACCGAGTTATAAAGGTTTGAAATTCAAGATTAGACAGAGAGGCACATACCCACTTGTGACGTCATTTGTTAGTAACGCTATGGCTTTTTGGCTATTTTTTAAAGTTTCAATATATCTGTCTCAAAGAGACAGACATATTGAAACCTTAAAAAATCACTGTAAATTCGTTTTTCAACCGATTCTGTTTTGTTCTTCACGAATCGTCTGCCACTAATCTATATTTTAAAAATAATTCATAAAATATGGCAAAATATGGTAAATTTAGGAACAGTCCGATCCCCTATTTACGGGTTTTTACCACGGTTGTACTTATTATAATATTTTGTGTAGTGAACAACCACGACAATCTTAAAACATATAGTTTACTATTGTTTATTTGGTTATTTGTTATGGTTAATGCTCGGTATCTGACTGATCGATGCAAATGATTTGTTTTTCTATAATTTGAATATGACATTCAACTGAACTCAGGCCGACTGTACAAGATAGAGACATTTTTGACCACAACTATCGTATGTAAGCGATAACAAAACAAAAGCATTAAAATTATTTTAAGAAAAAATGATTTACAAAATTTTTCATAACTGATTTTATATCGATTTTAAAGGATATATTATATGTTAGGGGGTGATAAGCTGCCAAATCGAATCCCCAATTTAACGAATATTATATTCGAGCGACCAAAATATGAACACGAACTAAAACATTTTATTTCAAAAACTGAAAAAACTTTTCGTGTTTTGAATTTCAAATACCAAGTCTTACTGAAATACGTAAATCTAGTTATCAAACTTTAAACTTTAGTGCCTTTCCTAGCAATGTTCACGTTTTATAGGGCACTACGATTCCTTATGCAAAAGTAAGCTGAATTAAAACGCTAATTTACAAACTGCTTCGCCTGAAAATTGCTGAAATGTTCGCTACATTTCACGTTTTTTACGAGTATTACATCTTAAACCAAATAACTAAGAAAAGAAAAAGTAATCTAATGTTTGGTGAAACTGTTTTGACTGTTTTCTATTTTTATTTGTCTAGTATTAATAAATTATGCTCATTACAGTAAGTATATCTAATAAATATATTATATTTCTTACATTTACATCTAGTTATTGTAGATCTCGTGTATAAACTTTGTCTTTCACTATTTAAATCAGCCCAATTTATCAGCATTTATTAGGTAGTTATGAATTAGTTTTGCTGATAAAAAATAACTGGTTAACATTAAACAAAATAAAAAAAAACTGAAATCTAATAACCGAAGTCTAAAAAATAAAAATAAAACCATACGTGACTCCGTAATCCGGGCCAGACTCTGGCGCATTTCGCTTCCCTTAAAAATATCGTTACTAAGAAAAAAACGGAGTGAGTGAGATTTTAGTGAGATCCTTTAGTACCACATTTCAAACTAGTATGAACAGCCAGTCTAGTCTACATGAATGCAAATCTATGTAAATGTTTCCCTCGTACAAGACAAGCGGTAGCAGCTTGGTAGCGCCAAATGTGACGTTGGCTCACTCCGCCATATTCTGCCTTTCAATCTTCCTATACGTGCACTGATTCGAACACTGTCTGAATGTTAAGCTGATCTCCCGTAGACTCATATACGCCATGGTCTCCTCAAAGGGACGTTACGCCTTTGACGCATCTGTGAGACGCAGATGTAAGGATGGTTTTGGTTATGCATGGCTTGGAACTGCAAATTGGTATGCCCGTTGTACGAAATGTAATACGCAATGATCAATGTGCCAAGGATTTGCCATTTTTATTATTGTTATTATTATTCATTTAATCAAGCAAGCAGTTGAAACAACTGATAATATAATGGTATCTATTTTTTTATTAGATCAGTTACTATTTTTATAGTCTGTTCTTAGAGATGATGAAGTATGGCGCCGAGACCACTTCTCCTTGTCTTCTTCAGTTAAATATTTAATTCTTTCACTACTCTGTTACTAGGGATTATTTTTATATGGATTGTTGTAGAAAGAGAAACTGTGTCTCAACTTCAGATGATGTCTTCATAAATGGACATTAGTTTTTAAGATTTTCTAGAATGGGTTTGCGTTAAGAGTCTACTTAATTATTAATAAGATTGTGTGATGTAACATTAAAAACTACAAGATTTTTTAAACTTTTTTATAGTCGTGTGTAAAATCTCATCAGGGAGGCTACTGCGTTTTGAAATGCATCCTTACTTCGTTGAATGTTATATAAACACGCAACGCTAAACAAACAAAAAAATCTACATCATCTGCCATTATTTCTACTTTGAATAAAATTGTTTTCATAGAAGTAAACGAAAACATTGTGTCATCTTACTCAATAGATTAGCTACTAATTTAGAAAATACTATGATCGATTCTACACGATATTTACATTCGTCATCCATTTATAGGTTCTGATAACAAATGAAGCATTATAATAAAATGCAAAAGTGTTCTTGTTGGTAAGCCCTTTTTTCGAGTAAAAAGTTATCAAGAATTGGACTACGAAAAAAAAGAAAAGAAGATGCTAGTCCTCTGAAGTTTCTTCTGGCCGTTCTTTCTTCTTCACAGCAGCGCACACTTGTAGTGAACGTGCCAGTCAACCATGGAAAAAACTTCTTTTGTCCTTAGCATTATCAGATAAGGTCCCTTTCAATAGAATCCGGCAATAATGTAAACAAGATAATTTTTTAACACTAAGTTTCCAAAGACAAACCGGACTTTGATGAGTAATTTAAATATGTCAAATTATTGAAAGTTTTTTCATCTGAGTATCTTTTAGTAAAATAAGGCGAAGTGATTGTAAAAAGAATGTATTCCTTATTCCTTGGAAAGTGAATATGATCACGACTGATACTCAAATGTAAGTAATTACGGAGTAATCGTGTTTAAATTGGTTTGTTTACATTATTGCCGGATTCTATTGAAAGGGACATTCTGTAGACCTTTTCATGTGTTAATTCTACCGCGGGAAAATGTCTTTCAACTACGGGAAAATAATGAAAAAAACGCGGGAGTATAATCATAATGTTATTTCTGCCATGGTTACGTCCGTAATAGCATAAGGAAAACCGGCGATATACTGTTCCATGTCATCCCAATCGGGAAAGTAGGTCCCGTACGTATCCTGTTACAGTCGGCTGCGTGTCAAGTGAAACCATTTAAGTAACTTGAGTAGGAAACAAAATGACGGGTCAGATAGTAAGTCACTCGAACTAAAAAGATATTTTATTACTGTTCACAAAAAGAGAATAATAACTAAAAAATATACCAGGTGTTACAAAACTACAAATAAAGCCGAAAGGGTGTGAATCTGCTCGTAAAACTGAACAACTTTCCCCAAAGAACATAGGTCGAAAAACGATTTAAAAAAATCGCATTCCCATACAAAATGTAGATGGTCTCCATACAAAATTTACGGGTTTTTTTGTAACACCGTGTATATGAGCACAATTACCATTTTTTACCAATTAGTAAGTACAATCAATCTGTCAAGAAGGCATGGACGATTTTTAGCCAACTTCAAAAAGAGGAAGTTCTCAATATATTTTATTTTTAACCGACTTCAAAAAAGGAGGAGGTTCTCAATTCGTCTGTTTTTTTTTTTTTTATGTATGTTATTAGATATCTCCGCCAATTGTTAACCGATTTTAATAATTCTTTTTTCATTCGATAGGATTTACTCTCGAGGTGGTCCCATATTAATTTCGTCAAGATCTGATGGTGGAACATGAGGTAAAACTTGGAAATTCCTCAATGGAATGTAGCATTCGCGTCGTTATTCGTCTATTCTTTTAGTCATATCTCAGTCAGTTTTCAACCGATTTTGATGATTCTTTTTTCATACGATAGAACGTGCTTTAGGGATAGATCCATACTAATTTTGTTAAAATCTGATGATGGAATAAGAGATAAAAGCGGAAACTCCTCAACCAGTGATAGCAACATGCATCGCGCGCGATACTGTTTGTGGTGGAATGTTGCTAGGCAACGAAATAAATTTGTTTTGTCAGTTTGCTGAAAATCTACGTTTCCCTTGTTCCATTTATTCGATTTTATCACATTATTGGCGACCGTGACAGGACAAGAACCTGCAATCTTCGGATATTGTATTGGAAATCACAAATAATTTAGCTTCTATGGCCGAGTGGTCGAGTGTTTTAATCTTTTTACGGAGGTTTCGGGTTTGAATCCCGGTGAAGACACTCTTAAACGAAAATGTCCTTATGAGACTTTCTCCAGTTTAGTTGGGACATTGCTGCCTGAATCACCCGATTGTCTGAAAAGAAAGATTACTCCGTGTTTCGGAAGGCACGTTAAGCCGTGTGTCTCGGCTCTAATATCTACAGAAGGCGACGTTACTCGAGTTAAGTCAGTGGGTTTTGACAAGGGCCCAGTACTATATTAATTGTGTAACAGGGTGTGTGAGGTTGGTTGTCGACCTTACAATCCACAATATGAAGAAAAAGAAGAATCCAGCCTACGTTCACTATCTGTAATCAACTAACGATAGACTTTCAAGATACCATCTCAAACCTGAAACTCCTTACGAATAGCCCAAGTATCGGGGTAAACTGTAAGCTTAAGGGAAGAATCGTGCTCGTCCATACAAAAAAAAAACGTTTTTCCACTTCTATATATATTTTCCAATCTCCATGATGTTTTAGTATGTTATTGACACAATGAATGACTAGGTTTATAGTTTTTGCTTTTTTCAAAATTCGCAATAGATTCAAACTTATATAGGCACCTCAAGTAACGTAATTTTTTTGATTAAAACTGTGTCAAAGTGATTTGTTGAAATTTAGTTATTGAAAACCGTTTTCTCCCGTAGTGGGAATTTCATCAAGAAAAGTATCTATTGTCGGCGAGCTGCAACGCTCTCGCTCTCTCTCTCCTGGGGGTATGAGCGCAAGAGCGATAGCAAATGTTTTCCTAAATACCTATTTCGTTAGGATCGCGAAGCTATTCTTTCCTCTTAGCATTGTCAGTTTAGTGGCCAGCTGGACTACCAAATGACCTCTTACTTCGTAGCCTCTTACCCAGTATAACTTATGTTATTTTAGAAACTATTATATAAACAACTAAACGCGGTTGCAAAGCACGAAAGACGCAGTCTAAACTAAGCAAATACCAAAAATATAATATCTTTGTACTGAAACTGTTAAATAACAAAACCTAGCTTTGGATAATGAAGAAAAATAATAGAAAATGTATCGCGGTTAGGATTTATTACTTACATAAAGTATATTAAATAAAACACTGAAAATCATAAAATAAAAATAATTTTAACAAAAAATAGAAACCTCCTTCAAATTGCCTTATATGGTTATCTCCACTAAAAAGTAACAAATAATATAACATTCCAGATGGAACATGAAAAAAAATATTGCCAATATCCTCAATTAAATAGATAGGTAGTGTATTAAGTAAATATTTAGAATTTTGTACTTCCTTTTGGAGTCGGTGCCAGCCAAAAAATCGTCGATTAGTCGTGGGCAACTGTTTTAAGTCGTCGTCGTCGTTAAGTCAGTACATATTTCTATATGACTATCAATAAAATTCTTTGATAGTCTATAGCGTCCACTACACTACTCGCGAAGTTGATCGAAGTAAGCCGAGGACGAGAGTATAGAGAGGCACTTCGTGCAACTTCGGGCTTCACTTTTACACCAATTTGACACTTCGTGAGACTTCGTCGAAGAACTTCGGACGAGAGTGTAGTGGGCGCTTATGATATAAATGTTTTGTTGTGCTGCGCGGGATGCAATGCCGCACCCGACCAAACGCAGGGATAACGACAGGAGCGACTACCAAGAAAGTCCGGGTAGGTTTCATTCGATAAATAATTAATACTCGTAGTTTCGTCATCTTCAATTTTTGGCTGGCACCGACTCCAAAAGGAAGTACAAAATTCTAAATATTTACTTAATACACTACCTATCTATTTAATTGAGGATATTGGCAATATTTTTTTTCATGTTCCATCTGGAATGTTATATTATTTGTTACTTTTTAGTGGAGATAACCATATAAGGCAATTTGAAGGAGGTTTCTATTTTTTTGTTAAAATTATTTTTATATGATAATTCTTTAAGTTCTAAATTTTAGTTTTTGTATGTAGGTAGGTATTCGTATGATGTATTCCTCTGTCTGTGGTATGATGTAATAATGTAGTATTTATGCTATAATTAGTAGTATAACATTGTGTGAATAATTAAACTGTGACTTACGTAAAATTAACATAACGTTTAACTATTTATTGTGTAGCAATCACACAGAAAAACAGTGACCGTAATGTTGTAGGTGTAGGAATGTGACATTGTCGCCATTGCATAAGTAGGTAAGTACTTAGTTTATCGTAAAAATACTGCTCTTATTGTTTGGAGTACTTTAACCAAGAGATAAAATAACAATGGTACAGGTCCCGGTGTTAAAAAAATGTACATAATCTTTGAAAAGAGAGTAATCTGTTAGTGCTACGTGCGAAAGAGAGACGTCGCTCTACAAATCCGAAATCCCGATGTACAATAAATTTACACTCCGACCTTGAAAGTGCCTTTGTTCCATATAGTAAAGGCAGTATTCGTAATGCAAGTGTCCAACCGTATGTTCTGGCTACTGTACATGTACATGTTTAGGCCGGCAACTGTAGGTTATTTAAAATTTTAATTGGCGATGCTTTTATAAGAGTAACTTTTAACTTTCTAAAAAGTGGTAATTTTTAACTTTCTCCACTAAAAGGAAGAATGTTCGTGTTTCTTTATGCATGTTGTAATTTTGCATTTTTTTGCAAGTACTTTAACGCATTTGTATTTGCGGTCTTTTTGCAGGCAGGGCTGCCAAAACTAGTAGTGCTACTTATAGTTTTATTTTTATTTTTATATTACTTTTGTATTTTTATTTAAGTTTCACCTTGCCTGTATTCATACTGTCTCAAGTCAAGTTTAGTCGTGTAGTTTCAATGGAGTTCATCTATGTGTAAGTAGTAGACCCTTGTAGTCGAACATACACGTAAAGAAAGGGGCTTCTTTTCCCCTAGATAAATGAAGTAACGCATGCGCTGTGCAAATGCAACGTGTCTGGAATTTGGGTTACAAAGGACATAACCTCTAAAATTTTATTGGTATTTTTTTGAGATTTCTAAATGAAAAGGATAAAAACTACTAGTAGAATGAAATACTTAGAAGTTTTTTTTATCGATTCAGTTTCAAAAATCGTTAACCAAGAATGACTGAGATTTATTTAGTACGTAAATTACGAAGAAGGTAAGTTGACCAAGTAAGGACTAAGGACTAAATCGAATAATGATTTATAAACAAATACTCACCTATAATCAATATCAGACGCTTCAAACACATACACCGACCCGTACATTCCCGCTAAAAACACGGGAAACAGCAACAAAATATAGTTCACCACGTTATACCTTCCAAAAGGTCCCAATTGCTTCAAAATCTCGTCAAGTCCCACAACACAGTCATCGTTTGTCATTATTCACGTTAAAAAACAATTAAAATCAGTCTTAAAAGAACAAGAAAATGTAAAAAAGCTTAATAAAACTAAGCTTTCGTGCAAAATTATTTCCTAGACGTCGATTTGACTGAAATTTTGATAGATTCGCGCATGCGTTGTAGATATCCAACTTTCCGTTTTACGCAAATTTTGTGCAATAAAAATTACTCTATTTTTAAATCATGCATTATATTTTTCGATGCACTGGTTTCGACTCAATAGAGCGGAGGAAACGTGTGTACGCTTCACAACAAAAATAAACACACTACTCTCGGCGTGCTCTCGCCCAACACCCAAGTGAGCTTATCATTCTTGAACTCTTTATGAGAAAGAGAGAGAGCTATTAGGTAGGGGGACATAATATGACTCGCTAATTTATAGAATGGGATAACAGTAATTATTGCGTTTTCGTTTTGATTACCGTAATAGCTACGTAAATAGAGTCGATGTGTTGTAATGAAGTGGATTTTGTCGTTGTTTGTTAATTGTTTAATTAGCAATTAATGAGTTAATAAAAAAAGTTAAAAAGTAATTACGACTTTAAGAAATAAAACAACCTTAACCTTAATTTCCTTGGGGAAAGTTGTTCAGTTTTATGGACTGAACGAACACTCCATTTAACGAAAAACAACCAGTTAAACATGGTGTAGTTACGAAAAAAAAAACGTAAATACGTAGTTTTCCTTATTTTTAACCTGTCTTAGAATCCATTGCATCTCATGAATGCAGGAAGCAATCATTCAATTCAGTCGTTCTCAGTAAGTAGATGATTAGACACTTCTGGGGGCCGTTTCACGAAGCTACAAGTTACAAATTACAAGTACAATTTGATGTACATTGCGTACACAATTAGGTAAAGTGATAAGGGCTTCCAGTTTTGGCGAATATTGTAACTTGTTACTAGTAAATTGTTGCTTCGTGAAACTTCTGATGTGAACAGTAACTTAGATAATAAAGTAAACTGGGGCTCGTCCCTCCAAACTACTTACATGTAAATTGTAAGGTCAACTTAACAAATGAAGTCATATCATGTGGCTTTCTTATTTTGATTTTATTTGAGGAACATTTGTTTTTGTGTATCGACATTGACATTTCATATGTAACCGCAAAAATACTTTAATAAAATAAAGTGAAGTATTTCAATGTAGGGAGGTAAGTAGGTACGATAGGTGGCGTAGTGTTGGACGGCCTCCGACAAGGTGGACAGATGACTTGGTGAAAGTTGCTGGGCGCCGGTGGATGCAAGTAGCGCAGGACCGTTCACGGTGGAAACCTATGGGGGAGGCCCATGTTCAGCAGTGGACGTCTTCCGGCTGAGATGATGATGATGATACTGTAGCAACTGTAGCCATTTTACCTACGGCTCACTACTTAATAAAACGCACTGTTTATAAATACTTCTACTATATTCGATTTTACAACTTTTGCACTGGGAAATAATACTATCGTCCGCACACGACGGCGGACGGCAGGTAAGCACGTCAAAACTCCCCGGCCAAGCTCGTATGAAGTTTCTATAGCTCTCTTTTAAAACTAGATAGTTAAAAAGAGAACGAATATATTCTAAAAAGAATCACACCGCCAGCACCAAACTACATGCATGGCACATAGACCAACGAGGCCCGATGCTTGTAAAGCTCGAAGAAAAATCAAGGTTTTTATTGGCGTTGAATATTTAGTATCCACCTATACCTATGTAAGTATTTTTTCGTTCCATGATAGTGATCGACTACGAAAATCTAAAAGCATAGATTTCTCAAGAGTCTGCCAATCGCAAAATCATCGTGATGCGATCAAATGAAAAGCTACCATTTCCAGAGCTGTCTGTTACCTGCAGCTTAATAAATGTTACGTCTCTACCGAGGAGTTTGTGTCTACTGTCTACGTATTTAGCTGTTACTCGTTTTTAATATCCGCTAGACTACTCGCTTGCACTGATTACTTGTGCTAAGGGACAGCAAGCGAACACAAACGACACACAACATATAATAGGAATTCCTATAGGGCTCAGATAAATAGTGGATCGTCAATTAAAAATTATACGTGTGTTATGTGAACTCTATGCGGCTCTACATTAACATTTTGTGTTTTCTACAGTTTCCGTAGTAATTTCTACCTTAATTATAAGTTTCTACCTTAAATAAAAGACCATAGCTCACTTACATTGACGCTACGGTGACGCGGAATGCAGACGCTACGCTAGCATTTCTTATAAATAAGCCTACAGAAGGGCTCTAATCTAAAAAGGATAACAATTATTATTATAAAGTTTCTAGATAGAGTATTTATTTAGCGATTGTCATAAAAACATGAAACGCGTGGCTTGTGGTTTATAGCACGACAACATCAAGACTTCCAAACAAGAAAGAATTAATTCGAAATTCAAAATTTACGAAATAGAACGAAATATGAAAACCGACCAACAGCCAGCAACAAAGGAGGCCAATCCTGTGCACGAGGACAGGCATAGGCTACTTTTTACTGCGGTAATGCTAAAAGCTCCATCTAGCATTATCAAAATTAAAACGAATAAGAAAAGTAAAATTAAATTGATTTTAAAATTCAGATTAGAACGTGGCGTCACGAATTAGTCTCATAGTCTACCTACATCAAGCCTACATCACATTATCCCATGTTTCGCCCGCATCTAATATTTGCATGCACTGAGGACGAACAAACAACACGCTCCAGTGTGTACTCGCCCCAATTACGATTATTTAGTCGCGAATTAGTGGCTACTGGAACGCGAACTTCATCGAATTTCAGATTGGGAGAGTGAAATGTTTGTATGAAATTGAAAATAGAATAACGATAATTTTTCGATGATTAAAAAGAATCGGATATATTTTTATTCTTTTTTCACGTAATTAAAAAAAATACGGAGATATATTGAGTTGAAATAGCATATGACGTCACGCTTGAGTTAATTTTATAATTGGTTACTCGGAGATCAGCTATGACGTAGGTTTTTTTTTTTAAATTAATTGATGGGCTTACTCTTGACCACAATCAGGTTCGCGAGGGACGAGATGTGGTCGATGATGGAACGAGTTCGCCCAGAAGGTGCCTGTTCACTCTAACTTTGAAAATACTTGGGTTATAACGGTTATAAGAACTAGGAAAAACAACAGTTGGCCAATTTGCGGTGTAACTAAGACATTTTTTGCTAATTTGATAAAACAAAAAATACGTGTCTAATAATTTCGTATTATACCTGACTGACGAACGAAATAGAATTTAGTTTTTTTCACCCAGATTCATCCCTATTGGAAAAAGGGCTTGTAAAGTTTTATTGGGCATAGACGCCTTTAATGTGTCCTATAAAATTCTGTTCATTATTTGTTTTTTTTTTAATAATCGCTGCTATAATAGCATCATATGAGGGATATCTATGAATTTAATAAAAATGCTTCGGAAGGCACGTTAAGCCGGGACTGTGAGGTCGGTTGTCTACCTTACAACCCACACGATGATGATGAATAAATATTATAAAATTACGTTACTTTTCAAATAAGTTTTTATATTATTGCTACTATCCTTGTATTCGTGATTTTGTATTGATAATGAACTTGGCACCATTTAAATAACCTACAGTTTTACAGGACACTTATCAATCTTTGCTTAGAACACGACACTAAATTAGGGTCCATTTATAACTTGCATAGGTATAGTGGCGAGATAATTTAATCAGTCAACTAAACTCGCTGGGGAACTGGTAACAATAATAATAAGTTTCCCCATAATAATAAAATCATAATATTAATATTACATATTATAACTTATATTATAACTTAGCGGTCCGCCCGCGACATGTAAACATCTAAACATCCAAATATATTTTCACATTTATAATATTAGTGTGATAATTATTAATTTCTGATTGTTGATTGGAGCTGGGGAAGTAGGCAAGTTACCACATTCACATTCACATACTTACACCCAAAATAAATGTTATATCTATCTATCTATCTATCTATCATTATACGTGTAACGAGGCATTTGTCCTCTTTCTTGTTCTATGACTGGCAACCTTTCTTGGTGGCAGTTTTATCTTTCATTTTAAATTAATTTTCAAATTTAGATTTCTTACGTTTCGATTTTGTCTTTTTTCTGCAAAATTCTTCACTTCATGTCCAGATCCACAGAGAACCTTTTTATAATACGGGGAATCCTGATCTCCAACAGTAAACTTACCCTTGTTACTATTCTTACGTTAGTTATATAATTTATAATATATAATAATATATAAATACATAAATACCTTCGGACTGTGCCCTGGTTATTGCCACATAACCCTCTACAACACTCTTCGTGTAGTGGTCAGCAGCTCCGTGGCGGCTGCTGGGCCACATACGTTAGTAAATTTTCAAAATAAACCGGACTTCTATTTTGTGTTTTGTTACTATTTATAACTTAACTTTTTCTACTTTTCGAATTGTAATAAAAAATATTGTAAAATTGTCTCTTAAAATAATTTTTCACTAAAACAATTCCGTTTTCCTAGCTATTTATAAACTTAAGGCGCTAAATATACGAGTACAAAGGAGCATGGTAATCTGATGAGTCCGCTCAGTTCAGTACAAAGCAGACGATATCGCCATCTCAGGTTTCTGTCAGCCATTGTAGCAAGATTTCTGAACGAGATTACGGTAACTAGTTCAGATAAACTTGAGGGTAAGAAAGGTAGAATGCTTGCTACACATATTATAATAGGTACTTTTGTAACTTGTTACATCACGGAAATTAGCAACTTTCAATGAAAGATAAATTTAAAAATTGCTTGCTAGTACTAGTGAGTTTTTTAATCATCATCATCTTCATAATATCGTGTGGTTTGCAAGGTCTATATTATTATTTTTAACTTTAAAAAGTTGTGGAACATAAGATGTTAAGTTTCATGGGCTATTACTGTCTACCACCCGAGAGGTTTTGCATTATTTTGTATCAGATAAAAGCCGACACAACGCAATGCCTTAAAACTTAACGTGCCTTCTGAAGCACTGAATCATCTAACTTTTTGAAAAAAAAAGATCAGTTAAGATTAGTAGATTAGTAGTTTTATTTGACTACAAACCCAGAACCTCAGTTACCTAAATGAATCACTTGAATCCATTTTTAACATGATATGCGGGCTGAAACAAAATTAATCATGTCCTTAGCTTTTTCAAAATCGAGCTAAGATTACGCAGTTTATTGTAGATTAATTGACTTTTTTTGCAAATGCTCGGATCACATCAATTCGTAGACCATTATTTTCTAAAATGCAACAGTTCAACCTAATTTCAGCTTTACGAGTATATTAGTTGAGTACACAAACTTATACCGTATCTAAAGAAATAAAAAATAACGAAGCTACCACGCAACGTCGTATTATTTCTCATCGAGTTTTCTATTTTACGATGTTTCATGATGGCTGCGGGCTTGTTACCGGGTTTGCGTCTTGTTAGAGAAGTCTGTTGATTAAGGGTAAATTCTACTCGGGCGCAGACGCCAACAACCATAAAAAGAAATACTATTTTGATCGTAATGATTGATCGTTTTTTTTACTTGTTAAGAACATTGTTGGTTTGATTCGCTGAAATTGTTACACGCTTAAAAGTTGTATTCATATGACGATGATTTTAATAGATATATTATACCCTACAAACTGCATATGTCTTTGCATACAAAAAGTTAGTTGCGTAAAATACCTCGGGGTAATGGTAGATCAGAAGTTGTCCTGGCATCCACATATAGAACTTACTATGAGTAGAGTTAGGAAGCTAATATGGATATTTAAATCTTTGAGGCAAGTTATGAGTATAGACATTCAAAAAAATATTTACGTTGCCATGGTACAATCTGTTATAACCTATTGTATCTCAGTGTGGGGCGGTGCTAATAAAACAAACTTCCTTGACCTAGAAAGGGCGCAGAGATCCTTGATTAAGGTAATGCATTTCAAGCCCTATAGGTATCCAACCAATGATTTGTACACTATTAGCAAATTACTATCAGTACGGAAACTTTATATACTTTGCATAGTTCTAAATTATCATAAAGGCTTACCTTATGACCATGCTGTACTAAGCAGGAGAAGAATGGATTTGGTAGCCTCTGTGTACCCTTCTCGCACGGCCTTCGCTAAGCGACAATATGTTACCCAAGCCCCATACTTATATAACAAAATAAATCGTTTGCTTAAGATCTATCCCTTGCTATCACATTCCTGTAAGTTATCCCTGACAGAGTGGTTGTACACGCTTACATATGACGATGTAGAGGAACTTCTATTAAGACTTGTTTAAATGGCATGGTCACCTAATCTATCTTTATTGACACGTTAAGTTTCGGTATACGGTAACTGCTTCCCGATCCCAAGGATTTGTATCATATCCGTAGGGTGTTCCGAAATGTTTTTATCTGATTTTTGCCTAGATGGCACTTTTGTTTGGATGGCATGGTCTCCTAATCTATTTTTATTGACATGTTAAGCTTTGGTATACGGTCTCTACTTTCCCGATCCCAAGGATTTGTAACTATCAAATCTGTAGGGTATACCGAAATGTTTCACCTTGGATTTTTGCCTTGAATTCAATTTTTGGTTTGTTCAGAAGGCATGGTCACCTAATCTTTTCTCCTGTAATGATAATTTTTGTATACGGTCACTGCTTCCCGATCCCAAAGACCTGTACCTAATCCGTAGGGTATACAGAAATACTATAATGATTTATCTGATTCTTGATGTCCTTCCGTATATGGTCCTAGTCTACCGATCACAAGGATCTTCATATCCGTAGGGTATACAGTGAGTATGTAATATGTCCTTCCTGTATATGGTCCTAGTCTACCGATCCCAAGGATCTCCATATCCGTAGGGTATACAGTGAGTATGTAATATGTCCTTCCTGTATATGGTCCTAGTCTACCGATCCCAAGGATCTCCATATCCGTAGGGTATACAGTGAGTATGTAATATGTCCTTCCTGTATATGGTCCTAGTCTACCGATCCCAAGGATCTCCATATCCGTAGGGTATACAGTGAGTATGTAATATGTCCTTCCTGTATATGGTTCTAGTCTACCGATCCCAAGGATCTCTATATCAGTAGGGTATACAGTGAGTAATCGTATGGTATTCCAACTGTGAATATTCTATCTTATACTAACAATACTCAACCTAGGCTCAGGTAACTATCTACCTTCTAAGACGCCTTATCACAAATCGCTCGTCTGCACATTACATATACATGTACTGCGCGCGCACTCACACACCCCAACATACATTCACTCACACACACACTCCCCTACACACATACACTTACATAAGTACCTTACACAAACCAACATCTATCTATACATCTACCTTATCACATACAAACACACGTACTCTCGCACACCAAACCGCGTTGACCTCACACCTTCGCTAACCTGTCTGGTCTCCTCATTAACTGTGTAGTATTAGGCATAACCATAATTCACTTAGACTAAATCCTGATTTTAGTAATATAAAATGTTGGAAGAGCGTGGCATTCCTATCACAAGTGTCTATGACTACTTACTGGGAAGCCTCGACACTGTACTGGTAAGGATTTTTGTAAATAAAGCATTTTTAATTTTAATTTTTAATAGAAAAATTCAAAATGAAAGAGAAATTCATTTTACGCATGTAATAATTAAAATAATGACCAAATGGCCGACGATTCCTTGTGAAGTAAGCCCAGTCTCTCGTAGTGTTTCCAAATAAGAATATTTTAACTAGAAACTAAAACTAAACTAGACAAATTTATGTAGAAAATAGCAATGAAATAATTTTTATTGGCAACCAACCATGTACCGCTTCATATACCGTTCATATATCCATTGTGGATTTTTTTGGGGCAGATCTTTATCCAGCTAAAATGATGATGAATAGCCTCTTTGTTAACAAGAAAACTGTAAGTAATATTTTATGAGACCATCACTTTCATCCGGGAGGAGTAAGCACAGAAGCTGTGATTGTCAATCAAGGCATTATCGGCTTAGGCTGAGTCCTTGTCGGCAATAAGCCAATTATAATGTCTCGCGAGCAATACATTACCGTTGTTATCGGAAGCTAGCACGCGCGCTGTCACCTGTTAAGGAGGGATTAGGCCGTCTCAGGTACCCTGTACCTAGAATATTAGGTTGAGAGGAATCTGCTACAAAAGAGCTCAAAGAAGCATTGTATTAAAATAATATTCTCTTGATTCAATAGAATGCCCAAAAGTAGGTTAGGCTTAAGCTCAACGTCTCGGACAATATTATGTAAACAGCTAGTGAGATCACCATTATAAATATGAGTTGTAACGATGTGGTCGCGGTTCGTGCGTCGTCATTTTTTGTAAACAAGCAAGTTGGTAGCGATTCGTGCGTTTTCAAAATTGCAATAAAAAATGCTATCACCGTATGGGAGCGGTTCGTGCGTCCAAATATTTTTATTTATTTCAGAAGTAGCGTTTCGTGCGTCGTTATTATTTCTATAGAGTAAATAAACGATCAGAGAGGACATCAAAGTAAATGAAAAAAATAATTCTGTAAATCAAATGTTATATTAGGCAAATATTACAATATTTTGAAAAAATTTACAGGAAACACTTGTTTATATAATTATTTATTGAAATTAGGTAAGTATTCACGCCAAATATGTCAAAATAATCGGTAATCAAATAGTTCTTACTAAACTTATCGGAAATTATAAAATATGTAAATTTTAAAATCTCAGATATTACTTTTAAACACAAAATTATAAAATCAAAGTTTTCTTTCTCTCATTGGAAACTAAAAGGTCGGCAGCAGCATTTGAAATTCCCATCGCAATAGTAATCAGAAACATTTGTTAATAATGGCATGATCTCTGGTAATCCAAAAACTAGTATTTTGTCATTTGTGCCACCTTCACAGATCAAGCATGTTTTTAAAATTTCTGGCAGCCTCACTTCTTCTGGAGTGAGAAAAACGGTTTTGTCAACTTGAAGGTGTCTCTTACGTCTTCGAATAAGAGAATGTTTTTTTGATTTATAAGGTGGAGGAGGAGTGAGAATATCGAATCCAGAGTCATACACAGGGCGGAAACACTCTTCATAAACTTTATGTGTAGATCCATATTCAACCGTTACTCTCCGTTTACAAACTTCAATTTTTTTATCGATTTCTATAACACTTGCATCTATAACACAATCAGTGCGTGTATGGTCGCGTTCCCGCAGAACAGCATCATCAGTACTCGTCGTTATCGACCCACTACAGTCACGATTGACACATGTCCACCTTTTAGTCCCATTTTTGTTCACAGTTTTTAAATGATATTTTTTATTTGCCACAATTAACAATGGTTTTAGTTGTTATCACGCTATTATTTTCACTTTTAGAACTAGAGCACCCAGGTACCGAGTTATCCATATCGAATACCACCTCACGCACAACCACCGCCTGTGGCGTTTTACAAACAACTAATTTTAAACTGCCCCTTAATAAGAAAGTTAGAGCATGATCCTTTGCTAAACAAAAAGAGACAACAATATTTCTAATCTTGTTTTTTACTACAAATTTTAAATACCACATTGAAATTTGCAGGTCATTGGTCAATGCGGACGGCTACAGATAAGCGATACAATAAGCGAAGACCGCACGTGCTATTTTCTTCGAGAGCTCATTTCGTAGAATAGACTTCGCAATGAACTGTTTAAAAGTATCTAACTCTATGGCTCCAAATGCATTGTTTATTCAAAGGCGCACGAAACGCTACTTCTGAAATAAATAAAAATATTTGGACGCACGAACCGCTCCCATACGGTGATAGCATTTTTTATTGCAATTTTAAAAACGCACGAATCGCTACCAACTTGCTTGTTTACAAAAAATTACGACGCACGAACCGCGACCACATCGTTGTAACGTCGATAACTGACTTCATATTACTTCATGAACCCTCGTATGTTATAATAACTTTTTATGTGCTTTATCCAATATTTCTTACGTACCTACGTCGCATAGTATTTGAAAATTTACTTGCCTATTTTTCTGTAAGCACTTCGGTATCATTAGTTGAACCAATGTTAATAAAATATTACGACCATAATGGTTTGGTGATAGGTCGACAACTTTCAAAACATGGCTTCTTTATTGCAGTAGACATAAATACTCACACAAATCAATCTTTTTGAGCGTCGCTGGTCTAGTGGCTAGGGCCGCTGCCTCCCGTCCGGGAGACGCGGGTTCGATCCCCACCACGTATCAATGTGTTTTCGAATTTCGAATTCATATGGACGTTTATTCGATGCTCTTACGATGAAGCAAAACATTGTGATGAAATCTGCACACCCCTGCGAAGAAATACAAAGGTTGTGTGTGAAGTCAACCAACCCGCACTGGGTCAGCGTGGTCGACTGAGGCCTAATGAGGCCTAATTCAGGGTAGGCTCAAGCCCCTCGGTGGGGACGTATATGAGCTGTTAATGAATCTTTTTAATCCTGACCTGAATAAAAGAATACCACTTCATTTCCTAAAGATGCTTTCGCTAACCCTCGTTCCAGGAAAGGCTGAAACAAACCCAGGTACTAAACGGGACATAATTACCTGTGTATCTTGGAATTACGGTACTTTACCTGAAATTAATGAGACGGAATATGAGAGCTTGAGAGCTTAATGTATCGCCGTTGTGGTAACTAGAGCCTTAATGGCCGAGACTCTTGAGTTGTGGAAATAAGGTAGGAAGGAGTTAAAGTTGGAATTCTAAATATGAAATATATAAAAAACCTATTAGTAATATTAATGAGGTCACAAAATGTTTGCTTTTAAATGTCATAAAAAGTAAAGAAATATTTGGTTATTATGGGAAATCAGAGTTTGACTGTGTTTATTGGTTAACCGACATTTACTTTTATGACCAGAGAGAGTCCTTCATGATGTTTTGATGAAACGGAAACCTTCCACTCAGAAGACAGTATCTCTAACTATTACACCATTGACCTTTGTAATGTATATTGTGCTACTAATGAATACAAGTATCTGATTTCACAGATATGCCTTTATTTAAGCAAGCTTTGTAAGGTCATTAAGGAACAGACACTGCTTCCTAAATTGCAGCTCAAATATATAATATCCTAAGTCTATTCAACGTAAATTCTCTACTAAGAGATATATCATTATCCCTAGCTTATGCACAGACGTAAGACACATGTAGATAACCGCTTAAACAACGAACCTGTGATAATATTTACTAGTGGCTCTGTTAGCTGTAGACCTCGCGAGTACATTTTTTAAAAATGGCTGATTTATTATTTTTTTACGTTCCAACCCTCATAACTTCGTATTTTTTTTTATTTTTTTATATTTTTTTATTTTATTTTTTATTGGTTGAGAAATGTGACGGTAGAAGAAAACAGCTTCAGCGGTGGACGTTGTAAGCTGGCAGCCCCCATAACTCCGACATTTTTTTAAATTAACAAAATTTGACTCAACAAAAAAAAATGGTTAATTTATCGAACTTGCTCACAAAATTTCACGAGAATCGGTTGAGAGACGCGACCTGTAGAGTGGAACAAACAGATGAACAGACAGACATACAAAAGCAATTTTGGCCAAGCTGAAGCAGAGACGCTTCACTCGCTCGGTCAATAAAGTGAAACATGAAAATTGTTTTCGGCCGTGAACAGGGTTCGAACCTGCATCTCTTTGGCAATCCAACCAATAACTGTGAAATATCGACAATCATTCATCCATTGCTTTTTACTTTAATGCTTGGAGTGAGTGAGTGATAAATGTAAGTACCTTAGAAAAGTTAATTATTTTTTTAACTATGTAATCGTATACCTGTCACAATGTACCTATTCCGAATTTCATTTAGTAACAAGAGAATTGAAAAATAATTCAACATTAAGTTTCTTTGTAACGTTATTTACCATTATATTATTATCTCCAAGTAAAAATACAGAAACAACCAAAAACTATCGATTTAAATTAGATGGTATATTTTTACATAATTTGTCATCGGTTTAAAAAGTTTTACAGTATTCCCTCTACTCTCCTTCAAAATAATTTCAGATTTTACCACAAGTATTCCAACATAAATTTTCCAAGTCATCAGCTTACGTGATTTCAATATTGAATGCCTCGTCCAGATCTATTGCAAGCAGCGATCATTGAGGCTAATACCTATTTGTCGTAGTGATAATGTTCCTTGACGACATATCATAATCTATTATCATTGTATTAAACGTCTATATCGGCTTAACCTAGTATTGTCACTGCATTGTATTCTAGTTAGTATTGATTTGTTTCCACTAATTAGTATTTTCATATAGACCTCACATGTCTAGCCACGATATAAAGTATAACTTAAATAATATTCTCGTATAGCTGTCGAGTGGTGACGGCAGAGTAGAATACGTTTGTCACCATCCCCTACTCTTCCCGTGGGTGTCGTAAGAGGCGACTTAGGGACTACACATTGAACAGGGAACGGGCAGCAGCGCTCTCTGATACAGTAACATTTTAATCTGCGATCTCCAACCCGCCTGCCAAGCGTGGAGATTATGGCAAAACCCTCCACTTAAGTGCAGGAGGCTCATAGTCCAGCAGTGGACTGTAACGGGCCGTTGATGGTGATGATAGCTGTCGAGTGGACCACCTCTGTTCCAACAAGAAAACCGTCTAACTATCCTTCCATTTACCTTTTAAACATTCTCATTTCTTCCCCAAACACCTCCCAAAAAGTCACCTAATTCTCCATCTTCGTCTTATCTAATTATCTTATCTGCGTGGCTGTCAATCAAAAGTTTTATCCTACAGTTTTGCTAATTTAATTGGTCTTTCTTTATGTATATCTGTAAATAGGACGCGAAAAACACACACTTTGGGAATGTTGGAAACGTGAAGCGAGAAAATTATTTCAAGTCTTGCTAAAAAATTAAGCTGTGACTTTGTAGTCTACTTTATATTCTCGAAACTTGAAGCAGAAAGATAAAATGTTTAGCAAACATTTCGCTTAACATTATATTTCCCAAATAATAATTTCAAGGCTCTCCTGTTTCCTGTGAAACAAAATTTATTATTATGATCCAATATTTACGAGTGAACTGCGTGGATATCAGTAAATCAGTGTAGGAGAATTCGGATGACCTAATAAAATCAATTGTGCGTAAAATTAAGTTGGCAGCCGCTGAGACGTATAGCTGTGCCTTTGACCTTTCTGAATGTCGAAATACGGAGTCACCTCTGTGGAAATTTTGTTACGATTGCAATGGTATCATTAATATTGATAGCATTTCTGCTTTCTGCACAGGATATCTAGGGTTTAATTCGCGGTTGAGCAGATACCTATCAAATATGAATTTGCCTTTGGATTTATGTGAGACTCCATAGTCATTATAAAGAATAGTTAAAGGAAACTGCAGAGAATGTGGTGTCAGCGGCTGCTATGGTGCTGTCAGTCTTTAATCTTCATTTCAGCAGAATTACTTCCAAGGTTCTCCAAAAAGACCAGTCTTGCGTTGCACTTGTCTAGCGGTTTCCTTGACCCTCACCAGTTGGGCCACCTTGTGAAGGCCTACTCACGCTGCGTTTTCTGGTTCGTGGTTGCCATTCGAGAACCTTTCTGCAGCGGTCGTTAGTTTTTTGTTCAATGTGCCATTCAAGTTTTTGGATCTTTCAGACTGGCTTAATACTATTATCTTAGTGAACTCGTGATTTTCCTTCGTTACAATAGAAACTCGTAGAATATTGCGGGACGTTATTATTATTGGCCGTGTGGTGACGGCAGAGTAGAAAACATTTGTCACCAACCCCTACTCTTCCTGTGAGTGTCGTAAGAGGCGACTTAGAGACTACGCATTGAACAGCGCTCTCTTATACAGTAACCTTTTAATCTGCGATCTCCAACCCGCCTGCCAAGCGTGGAGATTGGCAAAAGCCTCCACTTAAGTGGAGGAGGCTCATAGTCCAGCAGTTGACTGTAACGGGCCGTTGATGATGTTGATGTTATTATTATTTGTTGTTTCGAGGTTAGAGTTTTAATGTTCACTAGTTTACGTGATTTTCTTTGTTATATCTAACCTTTAACCATTTCGTACAAGTTAAGCTTTAAATATTGTAATTTGAAAGTATCAAAGAGCGTGGTAATTAATTCGCCTTTGTGACTTTTCTGTTTAAGTTGACTCACTACGCAGATAAAGGTAATGTTTTAATGACGTTGTAAACAGAACATAATCACATTTTGGGTGGTTGTTTAAATTTTCGCTTATCTTCAGATGCCCGCGGCATTCGATTAAACCTTCAAAGGATTCAGCTACATTTATTCGGGAAAGTTAGTTTTGGAACGAGTTTCTAAAGTTATCTGGAGCCCCTACCATATGTTTGTTGATAATTATCTTTTATCATAGACTAAAGTGGCAAGTGCGTAAAAAAAACGTTTATGTCATCATTCCAATAAACTATATGTCTCAGTCACTCTTTATATTTAGCTCAGAGCAACAAAAGACGATTGCTTAGTGCGAAGCGACGACGCGCGTCAAAAATCTTTGATATTTACTTACAGTATTTATATGTCAAACGAAAATTCGTCAACTGATGACCGATCAGACTTTTTTATATTTAAAATAAAAATAATAGTTAAATTTCGATCATCATCATCGTGTGGGTAGTAAGGTCGACAACCGACCTCACAAACCCTGGTGTCAGTGTTATAGAGCCGACAAAGGCCAATGACTTGGCTCATGTAACGACTAAATAGTAGCCGGGACCAACGGCTTATCGTGCCTTCTGAAGTACGGAATCATCTTTCTATTCGGACAATCAGGTGATTCAGCCTGCAATGTCCTAACCAAACTGGGGAAATTTCACAAAGAGATTTTTGCTTGACCGGGAATCAAACCCAGAACCTCCGTAATGGGCATCGAAATCCCGACCCCTCGGCCACGGTGGCTGTTAGGATTAATAGTTAAATTTAGGCAGTACCAAAATTAGAATAGAACAGTATACTCTTCACTTATCACTCCACACATCCACTAATGTTATAATGACGAATAATATATTTCATGGTTTTATCACTAACTAGTGATAAGTTAGCTGTTTAGTCAAAAGTAGTTTGGTTTGATACTAGAGAGCAAAGTTTCAGAAAAAAATATTTACAGAAAGACTCAGAAGATACCTAACAGTGCTAAGTGATCCTATAAATATTAATTGTAAATATAAAGCCATAAAAAAATATGGGTCTCGAAGGTTCCAGCCTTGCTGCAAAGTTTCGAGACTGGTCCCGAGACCGAAATCCCTAGTCCCAAGACTCAACATGTGACATCTGCGTGACGCGATGGAAGATAAGCGTGTATCTGGAACAAATCTCGAATCAAACTCGCTCGAACTTATAGTAAAGGTTTAACCAAGAAGTTAACAGTGTAGCGATCGTCCCTGGAGTACGTGACGCATTTAAATCTTCCGGCATCGATTAGGTGTTGCCAGTCGGAAGGATTATACCCGATAAAGGGGGGGACCCCGGGGTAAAGGTGTTCTCTTCCTGATTAGGAACGCTCCGAAGTTCCGTCAAGAGTTTGCAAGGTTTGTTTGCTCAGTGACGAAAGTTGAAATCCTTTAAAACTGATTTTAAAGCTTAGCTTCGAGCTTCTTTCAGTTTGCGGAGTTACTCATTTGTTTAAAACTTTCGAGTACAATTTAGCATGTTTTTATTATTCAATTTAGCAGTTTACTTAACAACCATTGACGTTAAATTATTGGAATGGCATCCCATTGGCAATAGTATCTAAAGATGTCCAAAGTATCACATAATATCAAACCAATACATTATAAGATATCGAAACTTACACTATGTTCCTTTTAAAAAATTCAAAGATAAACTTTACGATAAATAAACATAGTTCATCAACGGATCTGTCTCGTTGATTCATAGCGTCCAAAATGTCGTATAAAAATCAAAATGGCGGATTTGGGCGTGCACTAACGAACCTCTTTGTTACACCTGCGAGTTGGACGCTAGTGCGACCATTATTCTAGGCTTTGCTGACCATTCGCTCTCGTTACCTAGGGGTTTGTCGAAGTGAAAATCTAGGACTAGAAAATGGAGGGCGTGTGAAAGAAATTTTAAAAATGAAGTCATTTTTGTCGCCTTTTAATCCAGTCAGCCCCGTGGACCAAATATTGCATAACTAGTTGTACTATATTTGGCTACGTTGATAGATAAACCTGCGGAGGTTTATTGTATTATTTTAATGAACCAAAAATACTTAACATATAAATTCAAATGTATGGGTATAATTTATAATGACTTATTTATCGTTCAAGGAAAGTGGCCGTTCAGGGAAGTGGCCTTTGGTGACCGGATCCATTCGAATTTCTAGGAAAAATATTACTGGGGTGATAACGTAATAGTACCTGAAATTTCAGATTAAGTACGTTTGGATATTATTGACTTGATCAGCAACCAACAGCGGAATTGCATAAAATCAAAATAAAAAATATTTTATTCGAATTAAGATTTTTACAAATAATTTTTCGACGTCAAAGCTATCATGGGTGGCACATTCACATTCAGTACCTACATACGTAGAATATATTCTGGTGCACACCAGTAATATTTTTCCTAGAAATTCGAATAGCTCGTGGCCGCTGTTACAAAATAAAGTCATCTTCAGCTTCACGGATTTAAATAAGTATTTTTTCAATACATTTTGCTCCAAAATTGAGCTTACGAAAGCAGTAAACTGTGCGGTAAATGCAAAATGCAAAATGTAAAATGCATTTATCGCACTAGTGCGGTTTTATTACTTTTTTTTATTCCTACGGTCTTCAAAATTATTATACAGCCAGGAACATTTTGACAATAAAAGATATTTAAATTATATATAAAATATTTAAATCGATTTATACAATGAGAAAAGTATTTTATATTTTTTTATTTCACGAAATTGTATCAAAAATATTATCAGCCAGTAATATTTTAATTATAAAAATAAAATTATCTCGATTTAACAAAGAATCAATTCGAAGAGGCTGAATGTTCGCCAGAGCCTTCCCTCCGTAATTATGCTTATAAATAAGAAACATACTATTGTTTTGTAGTTGGCGCCAAGTTTGTAAAACTTTCATTTAATTGTTTTACGTTGAATGTTGTTTTATGAGTGATTAAGTGTTGATATTTAATGATAAATTGGAATAGTAAGGATACTCAAACTGCGCGCGATATAATAAAGGTCACGACTCACGAGTAGACTACTCTACTCGTCTACTCGTGACCATGGAGCGTGTAACCGTTCCGAAATATCGAGGTAACAATATTAAATATAACCGTGGTAACAAACCCGCAAATTGTGATAATGTTAGAACATTGCATAACTTACGGATTATCGTAGTATGCGTGTTTTTAATACAGTTTAGTCCACCTGCTCTTGCTCCCTCTATTTCCAGACAAGATTTATAAAAAGGGCGATGGAACGGGCTATGCGCCGCCATTCCACTTTACGGTTTAATGTTTGCGGTGCTATCCAACTGGTTGAAACCGGTTTTTTATAACCGCTATTGCATTGCGATGTATATTTTCTAGCTGTTCAAATGGTTCTACGCCAATAGAGGGCAATCGAGGGTGTATTGCAGTACCTTCCGTGGTAGAAAATTAATGGGGTTAGTTTGAGCAAGATATCACAATCATTCCAACCCTTAACCATGCTAGACAAAAACAGTTAGTTTTCCGACAGTTAATAAAAAATAAGTTCAAAGAACATCAATAGACGGCTTTGTTGGCTAGTCACGACTTACCAGCTACATAACAGACTATCAGTCTTCATTTTGATATGGATATTACTATTAACTTATCGAACGAAACTTACTACTTAAAGAGCTTACTAAAACTTACTTAAAGAGCGTCGGTGGTCTAGTGGCTAGGGCCGCTGTCTCCCGTCCGGGAGACGCGGGTTCGATCCCCACCACATACCAATGTGTTTTTGAATTTTGAATTCATTCATTATTATTTCATTATGTACGTTTATTCGACGCTCTTACGGTGAAGGAAAACATCGTGATGAAACCTGCAGGTTCCTCCTGCGAAATTCAAAGGTTGTGTGTGAAGTCAACCAACCCGCACTGGGCCAGCGTGGTCGACTAAGGTCTAATCGCCCCTAATTAAGGGTAGGCTTGAGCCCCTTGGTGACGTATATGAGCTGTTGATGATTACTATTAACCTTTCCGTGCAATCTGCCCTTAGTTTGTGCCAAATCTTTAACCATGTATTGTTATCAGAACCATCTATAGGTATTGTCATAGTTGAATATTTGTTTTATTTTCTTTTGGTATCTGGCAGAAAATCCCCCGCGATTGCACTAGATAAATAATCGTCCACTATGTGGGAAGCCTGCCCAGTGCCCATCTACCCTAAATGTCACCATTTCTAAGAAATTGCCCTGCTGACATGGATTATTCGTTATTTTTAGTAAAAGATATACATTGATGCTTACTCTCTCCAAAGTATCCAAAACACTTGCAACTAAACTAAACCAAATCTTGTTCAAAACAGATTCACATCTCTTCTGAGGTCACCCTTCGCAGGTTTTATCAAAGTTTAAACTAGGAGTTCGGTACGAGTAATGTCCAAACTTTAGGGATTGCCTCTTTGCCTCTTTGGCTGTTTGCTGATATCAACGCTGATAGGGACCATCCGGGAGGTAAAAGGTCAAAAGTAAAATAAACACAAGCTTTTAGGGACTAAAACGTTTTAATTTTTAAATTGTAAACGGGATTTTTTTTTAATACGGACACAGAAAATAACACAATACGACGATATTTCATTACTCGTCACTGACCAACTCTAAGATAAAGTTTATTCTTTGTTACTAGTAAAATGATCACCAGGAACTCTTTCTACTATAAAATTCGACTATAAAATACAATGCTCGTTTTTTTTTTTTTTTTTTTTTTTTTATATTTTTACAACTAAACGACTTTATAATGCTCTATTATTATTAGGGTAAAGTCACCCTAACAATTTCTTATAGCTTATAGAACTCCCACTGTGAAGTCGTTACATTTGTGACAAAATAGGTTTAGGTTTAGGTGTAGTCAAGGTTGTCACGAACATTATACATTCTAACATAATACTTACATTCGCCATTCTCATGTTCGATGAAACCCTTACGCAAACGGAATAATTAGTTAAAACTAAAATTAGCAAAAGAACATCTCTGGATTTAAAACTTTTTTCGAGTGTTGATCACTTTTATGAAACAACTTCTTTTTCGTTTTTAATAATCGTCGTAAAACCTAAGCGTAAAACAGAACGTGGCTTACTAAGTAGGACTTCAAGTTCAACATGCTAAAAAGGTATAAGATACGGCACATACAAATGAAACAGAGAAAAAACTAAACTTACCGTATCAGCTAACCTTCTAATAACAAGCTCTAAATGGTAACTTTTCTAACTGATAGATGGCGCTACATGTACTAAAACCTCTTTCACGTCTATCACGCTCAACAAGTTTAAAATATCTCTGGAACAAACAGCGATTTACAGAATAGCCTAAAGCAATTTTAAACCTATTTATTTTTCCGTATTATGTGTGATGACTGATGTTACACACTACTTCGTAGCCAGTCCGCTACGAGCCCTCGTAGCGTTGTAACGGGTCTACGGGGGTGCTACGCATTTTTCCTCGTGGAATTCAATGTGAATATGCCGGTCAGTTAAAAATACTGGAAAGTGTGTGTAAATTGTAACTTCAAAGTGTATTTCTTATTGAGGTGGTTTGTACAGTAACTAGCGGGGAAAATAGTATAAAATATAGTAAATAGTAGTGACTGGGTGTTCTAGTTTCAAGATTTAAAAGGAAAGGATATTTGGTTATGTGTTGCTATGAAGAACATTGTATTCCAAGGTAAGTTTATAATGCCAATCAAAGATTAGATAGTTTTTCTTATGAATCATATGATTTCGTATGATTTCGTACGTAGAAAACAGAAAAATATAATACTACTCTCTTTTCCTTTAAGAAACATGTAGCGAAAGAACTGCCATGAATTAATGAAAAAATAAACTTTATCTTATAAAAGCAGGTACATAGATTTGTTTAAGTACATGGATGTGTGATAGATGTGTGTTTGTGTACATAGATTTGTTTATATATTTATTAATAGTTATATAACAGATGGCGCTACTGCACCAAACATCCTTGAATGCGTTGAATTCGTTGCAAACTACGAGTAAATTGAATTATGAAAGATATGACTGAAAAATTTGTGTTATTTTAAAATTAAATTTTATCCTCTTTTGGATTGAATTCTCCAATACTGACCATACTAAAAGTTCTGTTCACTCGTTTAGAAATAAGAGCGTGGTATTGATGATGCAATTAGTTCGTGGGGTCGGTTGTTGACCTTACAACCCACACAGTGAAGAAGAAAAAGAATGCAATTTCGGTGCTTTGTTAGGTAGCGTTTTTGCTATCGTATTCTTCTGAAAAGTGGTAAAATTGATTCCGCAGATAGAAACGAAACAATATCAACAGCTTCATCCTCACCGAGGGGCTGGAGCCTATCCTGAATCAGAGTGATCAGGCCTTAGTCGACCACGCTGGCCCAGTGCGAGTTGGTCGACTTCACACATAACTTTTGAATTTCTTCGCAGAGGTGTGCAGGTTTCCTCACGAAGTTTTCCTTCACCGTAAGAGCGTCGAATAACACACACACATACATACACATGTAAGTACATATGAATTTTAAATTCAGAAACATACTCAAAACAAACTGGGGTCTGAAATGTAACAAAATCATACTTTTTTAAACATCGGATGTTAACTACCGATCCATTGCTGTTGCAATACTAATTTACTTTCCCAAGTGCGACCCAAACACAGCAATGCAATTAGAATTAGTCACTAGGTCTAATACAATTGCTGCTTTACTCAAGTACGATCCATTAAATACTTTCCTTAACTAAAGCTAAGAAATAAGGGCGTTCTTGAAGAATAAACAAATTCTCTCGACTCGATTTAAGTAAAATTGTACAGGAGCTAATGGGAATTTGGCCTATAATTTTTTATTAATTCTTCTGTCCGTTTCACCTTCTAAAGATTCGAAAGAGATAGAAGATGGATATCGTAATTTAAGAGCTTAAACAACGACTTAAACCAAAGATTTCTGACGCGCGTCGCCTAGGGAGCGAAGCGATCGTCTTTTATTTCCTCTGAGACTTAAACCTTATGGACACGTCAATTTTACAATAATTTTACAGCGGACATCATACTTGAAATTCTTAATTTCACAGGTACGCCCATTCCCAGGTCATCAATCATTTTCTCATCTACTCTCTTTCATAAATCATAAAAACCAAATTGTAGGGTTCCATAGTTGCCCAATACTACCGATATACTCGAAAAACTGTTTTCGCAAACCCTCATTATTTTTTTAAAACCTATCCAACGATACCTCACCTTGTATGGGGTAAGAAAAAAAATAATCACGTGTACTACAGGATCCCTAAATGTTTTTTAAGATTTTATTCTACAGCTTTGTCGGCATGATTGTATATCTATTCCAAATTACAGCCTTCTAGTACTAAGAGTTTCTGAGCTAAGCCGCGGAAAGACAGACGGACATGACGAAACTATAAGGGTTCCTTATTGACTACGGAACCCTAAAAAGATTAGAGGTCATGATAACTTTTCTCACATGGTAATACTTGTAGGACATTCTACATAATATGACTACCAAGGAACACCGATTAGGTTTAGTTATTTTTGCTACTGACAGACAGAGAAATTACCCTGGAAATTACATACGTATTCCGGCAACATTTTAATCTCATCTCGTCCCCGCCGATCCGGAAATAATTATCTGTTCATCATCCCTTTTGTTTGCGGCTTCCACATGAAGGGTTCTTATATGCTCACGTCATAATATTATATTGTTATTGGAGGTATCTAGTTACTTGTCAGAAATCAGTTTTGTCGTCATAAAGTCCATGGTTGGAGTACCTAACTATAGGTTGATGTTAAAAAACAACAGGGTAAAATTTCTATGTAGCAATTAGGCCCCCGAACGGTCCACTTTCAATTTCTTTCGTAATTATTGTAAATGTTTTTGTTCTTTAGTTTACAGTGCAATAAAGTATATTCGTTCAAAATTTAAATTTAATACGTTCTTCAAGTGCATTCACCGCTTTATGGACAAAAGTTTATGTATGTACGAGTTTACATAGGAATAGTAAAAAAGGAAATAGGATTTTTGAGACTAATCATTATTGTCCTGTTGGCGAGGCAGGTCTTTTTATGGAGACGACGGAGTTATCTCAAAAAAATGTTATGACCAAACTAAGAGATGACCTGAGGAAGGTCGCTGGTGGTGGCTGGATGAGGAAAGCGGGTGATCGTGCGCTTTGGCGTACCCTTGGGGTTGTGAGTGGACTGCAATAGGCTGATTGATTGATTGATTGAAACTAAGAGATGTACATCCAAAAGTTAATAAAGTACCTATTAATTTCATTTCATTTCATAATCTATTAACATTTACACCTCATCATAAGAACCTTAGCGTGGTAATATGATGCGACAATGGTGTTGTTTCCAAAGAACTTTTGCAGAAGCAGCCTGCATAGCAGAGAAAAAAGTTTACAAGTCTTAAATAACGTCTTTTTCTTTAATTATACTAACGAACAAAGAAAAAGCTTCCTTCTGAAAAAGATGATAAGGCTCAATTAGAGCACAAAATACATTGCGCTTTAGTGTCGTTCAGGGGCAGTTTCACAAAGTAATAGTTTGCAAGTAGATTTTGATGTACATTGCGTCGCTTACTAGTCTAAGATAAACCTTAATCCTACTGCTTTCATATTGTTATGCTCCCCCGCAAGTCCCACTTTGGTACATATAGCAAATAGGTCAGTTAGGGTGAAAAAAGTATACCTATTGACTTCTCAGTGTATCAAAATATGCTTGCAATATTAGCAGTATTACATTAACTCACTATATTTGATATTAACGATGTATTTTTACTGTAGGTACTTTTTTCCCGCGGTAAAAATAACTTATATACAGTGCGACTGATGGAAGTAAATTCTTTACCAATAGGAACACCAAATAAACTGGCTGGTAGCCAAAAACAGGAAGTTGCAATGATTGGCTGAAAAATAATAACAGTTACCATTTAACTCCGTACGGCGCCCTCATTTTTTTTTTGATTGAGCAAGATACGTTTGCCAACTGCCGACTGCACGTGCAGCGACTGCCGGCATTCGGCTGCGGCGCGGTCGGCGTGACTGGTTCATATGTATTTGTATATGAAATAATTTACAAACGCTACTGCATCTGCATGCACGTGCAGTCACCGCCAACTGCCGACTGCACGTGCAGCTGCAGCAGGCAGTCGGCAGTTGGCAGTTGCAGCTCGCTTCGAAGTTATACCTTTAAGCGTCAGTCTCTAAAAATCGATTAAAAAGATTAGGCGTGATTAAATAATAAATAAATAATAATAATAAAAAAAAAATAGTTTATTTCTCTAACAAAAGTCCTAATTAATAAATTGGTCGACTGAGACCTCCATGTAGGCACAATTAGCCTGTGTTTGGAGGCCCCGCTCTTCCATGATTAGATTTTATATAAATAAATAACTTCCATCTAATTATCTTATAAACTAATAATAATACAACCAGTATTACAAAAAAGAAAAGAAAAAAAGCTTTGTGAGACTTATAATTATCTTAAACAACAGTTTGTGTATGTGACTGTGTGTGTGTATGTGTGTGCGTGTGTGTATGTGTGTGTGTGTGTGTGTGCGTGTGAGTGTTCGATTGAGTGATTAATGTCAAACAAACAGATTTTCGTATTGAGACAGATAAAGTTTTTATTGATTGATGCAAACAGACAGCACAAATACTTATACTCGTAAATTAGCGAAAACTATACAATAACTGTATGAATTTGGTTTTTACTATTAATGGTTTACTTAAAATTATTGTGCGCTAGTATCGCATCACACTTCACACTAATGTTATAAACGTGAAAATATATTTGGATGTTTAGATGTTTGGATGTTGGTTCACGTTTAAAGTATTCAACGGATTTGGTTGAAATTTGGAATGGAGATAGTTTGTAACCTACATTAACACGTAGGATACTTCTTACGGGAAAAAGTCTTATTCCCACGGGAAAATCTTACACAACGCGAGCGTAGCGGCGGGTGGATCGCTAGTAATTATATATACGCTCCAGACAGACAATAATGATTCGATTAAAAATGTTGACTTAGCGACAAATAAGAACGAGCTCCTTTATCTGTTCTCGTATTTTTTGTCAGTTCAAATTAGGGGGTCTCATTGAGTGCCCTTCCTAGGTAATTACTCTATTGGGCCCAACGAAAGGGTCTGGCCCTTTTGGCCCTTAGGTTTTCCCTTTTTGAGTGCGGTAATTCTTTCTGACCGACCTGTATGCTCTCGAGTGCGTAATCAGCCTTCTGTATCTTCGACTGTTGTGTAAATAAAATTCTATGGGTCGGGATTTAAGAAAGGGATCCACTGAAAAATAAGGGAGGAAAATGGGATGTTGAATGGGTTTTTTGTATTGTGTTTGTTGAAAGAACATTCGTATTAACTGAAATAATTACATTATTTTGTAACATTTCAAAGATTAACAATTCTAATATTCTCAAGTGTGATGTAAAATAAATAAAAAAAATATCAGAGTGTTGATTTAAAAAGTTCTGTTTCTACACGATAAATACTAATATAATACATCAGGTTACATTTTCGTACAAAAATTATCTTTATGGATTTGTGGAATATCTCAGTGAAAAAATACCAATAGTCCACAGACTAATTAAAATACAGATTTTAACTATAAATAAATAAATGTGTGGGGACATCTTCACACACGGCCATCTGATCCCAAACTACGCAGAGTTTGTACTATGGCAGACAGCTGATATACAGTACATAAATGGATAAATAAATACATACTAATTGATAAACAACAACTAGACTTCCTTTTTATATAAATGCTTTGGTAGAAATAGAGATTAGGTTAGCAAGAAAAAAAAAATTAACAGAAAAACACTCTTACGTGTAATTCTCATTCGAAGTAAACGAGGAACCATTGAATTTTATAGCCCTGAACTTTCCCATAATGATAACATTGGAAGTCGACATAGGTGGGGAGGCACCCATAAGTAATGATCTTCAACTGCAGTAAAGATAACTTAGAATCGTCCGTAAAACCTTGAAACGAAGGTGGAGGTGGTTTTTCAACTGAAAGATAGGTATAACACAAGAGATGTATTTATTTTCTTTTGCTAAGAGCTTTACACACGCGCAGTCTAACCTAGAATCGGCTCTTTTTTCTCATGTCAAAACTTATCTTCCTAATTCAAATAAATCCAAATGTTTACGGCCAGCAACAGCCAAAGAGGCAAAGAGGTATAGGTATGTACTGTACACACACCTAACAAACCTTGACAACGTAAATTGAAGACCAAAATGGTGTTTAGCTGTATTTTATTTTGGATCTGTTTCTATTGGATTTGTTTGTTTAAGTAGTAGACTGTGGAACGAAAACTTGCACATGCAATTTATATCTTTAAGCCTTCATCATCATCAGCTCTATACGTCCCCACCGAGGGGCTTAAGCTTACCCTGAATTAGGGCGATCAGGCTTAAGTCCCCAGTGCGGGTTGGTCGACTTCACACACAACTTTTAAATTTCTTCGCAGAAGTGTGCAGGTTTCATCACGAAGATATCCTTCACTGTAAGTGTACATCTTTAAGTTTTATTTGGTCTTATCTTATCTTCTTTTCATTTAATGTTTTAGATTCAAACATGTAAGTATCTATTAATCTCTACAGTCTTTTGTTTGATGTTAAAACTGTTCTATGTTTACTTACTTCACTGAATTAATAAACGTGCTGCTTGCTCTTGATGCTGGAAGAATATCAATGTTGTAAGTTGCTCTTGTATTAATATCTTGAGTAAGCTCATTTTCTTTGTTCACTGCGATCTTCACAACACCTAGTTTTGTAGAAACTGTGTTGTGCATGGTCTTCGTTCCTGGTGTTACGCCTGGTACACAATTTTTTTGTTATTAGCTCATTTATTTTGTCCTCATCAAGAGGCTCAAGATTACCTTGAGTTAGGGAAATCGGCCCCGTGGCCTAGTCGGCAGTACGCCTGCCTACGAAGGACAGGGTCGCTGGTTCGAATCCCGCCCAGGGCAAACATTCGTGTGATGAGCACTGGGTGTTGTTTATCAATATAAGTATGTATTTATCTATTTAAGTAATATATATCAGCTGTCTGATACCCATAGTACTAGCTCTGGATCAGATCGGCGTGTGAGATGTCCTCACATATTATAATGGTTCTGGCAGTATAACAGCGTCACTGGCCTAGCCAGCGGCAATATGGTGAGTCGGGACCTTTTTTTAAAAAAAAAAAAAAATGTTAGATGCAAATAGGAGCGGATTGGTTGGACACACAATTTTGTAGTTTTGGCAGATGTATCATATTTACTCACTAAAAACTCACTGCAAACATGAATTCATATTCACAGATTTGAGAAACAACAAGCTCTCTTGTCGTAGCTTCAACACTACCGACGATTCTTGTTTATTCTAATTAATTTTAACAAGGATAATAAAGGTTAAAAATAACCATCCCGAAAAGACCTCTAAAATTTAAACTTTAAAATAAAACAGTGTAGTTTCAGCTGCAGAATTCTGCACAGGTGTACCAAAGCTACTGTTGGAAATTCCCGTTTTCCAGCTTATTAGCAAAATTTCGGAGAAAATTCTAATACTGTCGAAAAAACAAGTGCTCCTTAGTCTGACTAGCGCATAGTAACTTTACTAAGCAAAATTTCGCCAAAAATGGGTAAAATGAATTTCAAATACATAAGTCATCTTCATTTCAGGGAGAGGGGATCAATTGCAACGGTAATTTGTAAGCTATGCAAAAGCATTTTGTGGTCCAGCAATAAAATCTGTGGTTGTAATCTTTGATTGTTTTGTTGTTACCGTTAACGTTATGTCAAGTTATCAATCTATGTTTTTACCAAAGATTTCCGACGCGCGTCGCTCGCTCGTCTTTTGTTCCTCTGAGGTTTCTACATTGTGCGCCGGTGAGGTGTAGTAGCTAAGGCCGCGGTCTCTTATCTATGGAGTATCGGTTCAAACCCTACCACGCACCATTGTGTTTTTAAATTTCGAATCTTTGTTGAGAAACGCTCTTTTTGGGCATGCCAAGAAGTGGCATCAGGGTAAGAAGAAAGAAGCTTGCTTTGCCAGTTTTACCAACTAAAGAAACCATAAAACTCATTTCACTACAACTTAAAAATAATTCCAGAAATAAAGCCTTGTATTAAAAGACATCTCGACATAATTTTTATTACAAAGAACATCTTACGGTATTTTGTTATTGAATGATAAGCGTGAGTGTTTCCGTTTTAAATAAATAATAACATTTACGGTTTACCCAAATACGTCAGGATACAAAAGAAGCGACACATATCCGATCCCAAAATCCTTACTATAACAGACAAACAATGCCATATCTCAACCGGTTATCTCACCAATCTTTTCAAAGTTGTAAGCTATAGGTTTTAAGTATGTATTTTATCAGACAGTATGAAAATACAATTTTAAAATTTCTATACAGGGTGTCCTATGACAGGCGTACCAGAGCGTTTTGCGTTTTTAGAATTTTCGATCGGATTGGTTGTAATTTTATTTATTTATTTAACCATTTATTGTACACATTAAACAAGAAAATGACAATAACACAAAGAAAAACGACACAACAGGCCTACTTATTTCTAAAGAAATATCTTCCAGCAGACCTTTTACTACTTTTTCAGTGGGTATTCCAGTTTTTTCAGATACGTCATCACTATCATCTCAGCCGTGAGACGTCCACTGCTGAACATAGACCTCTCTCATAGGTTTCCAACGTGATCCATCCTGCGCTACTTATATCCACGCCACGGCTGCGGCGACCTTTACCAAAAAACGAACTAAAAAATAACTTTTCTAGTACGTACTTTAAAAAAAACATTACTTGCATAACAGGTATCCAGGACGCCAATGACACCATGTATACATTCACAAATAATTTATTCATAGGTCCACCTATTGATGTATATCTCGTAGTGCCTAAAGGGTCAGACTGTTTTTGATGACTTAGGTATTATTCGGTTTTACATCAAGGTTCATTTAAGTGAGTTTGTTACCTTTTGACGAACTTTACTAGTTTAATATTTTTCGGATATGTATTTAGTTCTAAAATTAGTGGCTCTGTGAGTTTGAAATTGCTGATTTATGTTTTTTTTTTACATTTCCAACTCATAACTCCGTCATTTTTTAAAATTTCCAAAAACTGACTCAACAATAACTTCTATTAATTTTGTTGGAAGTTGTACTCGTTGTATCTGGCAATGGAAACCTATGAGAGCGGTCTATGTTCAGCAGTGGACGTCTCACGGCTGAGAGGATAGTGACTGGCAGTCTGCCGCATATAACATTGATTTGAATGCAAGATGTCGCTGATTGTGATTACGACTCTGCGGGTTTTGCTGTGTAACTCTGGCTAGTTTATATATTTACAATAAATTTATCGAACCTGCTCACAAAATTACACGAGAATCGGTTGAGAAACGCGACCTGTAGATGAGAGCAAACAGATCGACAGATGGACTGGACAGATAGATATACAAAAGCAATTTTGGCCAAGCTGAAACGGAGACGATACGCTCGCGCTTCGCGCTCGCTCGGTCCATTACACGAGACAGTATTTTCGTTGTTATGCTTTTACTGGGTTAGAATTTACCGTTTGTCCCGCTGTCCACGTCGGGCACTACCAACTATATTATATTCGTAGTCAGTCAGTGTGTAGTGCCTACACTCAATAATATCAACAGAGAGTATGTCAACTTTGACATCGATTATTTAGTAAATTTGTATGTAGTAGAGAATGTAATGCACTCTGACCATTATAAATGAAAGTGAAGGTTTTCGTCAACCTTTTTGGTAGCATTACACTTTGATAGCGACACACAATTTTCGAAAGGACGTCACAATGAAAAAACAAATGACAGTCTCGCAAATTAAAAAGTAACATCAGAGATTTCTGACGCGAGTCGCCTCGAGCGAAGCGGTCGTCTTTTGTTCCTCTGAGAGTAACATGTTCCGAAAGAGTTCCATTTTCGAATTCGATAATTATTTTTTTATTATTTTATTGTAAGTGGCCAGATCCAGAGACTTTCACAATGAGGTATTGGGTTTTAAAGGTCTTTGGACTTTCAGTATCACGTATCTGTCCGCTTCGGCCGTCTACGTTTATCTGGTCAGGATTTTTAATTTTTCGCTGCGATTTAAATAATGTCGAATGTATTTCGGTTACAATGTGAAATTATGCTTTGTCTGAAGAAAATTTATAGCCTGAATAAGTCTCGATAGCCGAATGCAAATCCAATCCACTGAAACGTGGACCGATATGAAATTTCAATTACAGATCGGTCGTTAGAATATAAATTCTCGATATTCTTTCGAATAATCTGACACGTGAATACAAAATATACTGGATGTGTCTTTGTGAATCATTTTGCGGGACAAGCTGATTCGAATGTTTTTATAAACTACGTAATTTTTAAAGCAAAAATAGTTCATGGAGACTTTGAATTACTGGTATTAGTGGTATTACTCCAACTGTATATTCTGACGACTGCTAGGCCCATCTCTAGCATTACAAATTAGCAATAAGATTATTAAGATTTTTATAACAATAGGTACGTATATAAAAAGTTTTTTGTTACGTTGAGAAATCTACAAAATTAGTGAAAATTCGTGTTTTTTTTATCTAGAAGAGATCCACGTACTTACAATTTAAATTAGGGATCTCTTGAAGACAGTTACAGAAGTCTCTCAAAAGTTATAGAAGTCTATTAAGAATCAGTGAGCATAATATGATTTTGAAATGAGCACATCCATTGCTGCTTGATCTTTAACTTATCTGGGAGTGGAACTCTAACGAGCGGGAATGTATGCGCATATATTCGTACCCGCGCGATTGAATGCCGACAGTGCCCGGTTTTTTTTTATTATATCCCATGTTGTGTATCTACACTTCATCTGAAGTAGTATGTTTTTTACACAATATTTTAACAAGTTTTTTAACTGTAAAAAATGTACAAGTCTATCTGTCCATTCGTCAAATCTGCTGAAAAGATCATTTGAATGTTTGGTACAAAGACAGTTTGATATTAATTAAAAGCTACATAGTTTTACCTTTAAATTAAGAGCCCTTAAAATAGCGTAGTCGTCGGTGGTGTGGTGGCTTAGGTAGCAGTGGCGAAGGGTGAAATTTTGACAAAGGTAAGCCGTAAGGGCGCGACCTACCTAACTGAATGACATGACTTTTGTTTTGTTTTTGAAAATGGAATTCATCGTTTGTATCTACGTCATGTCACTTGAAAGCCCAGAAAACTCTAAATTTTAGGAGAATAAACTCTGTTCTAGATGTGAATCAAGAACAGAATCGTATTTGCATTAATACTTTAACGTTTCAATATAATTGCCGCGATTGTCCGACTCTGGTCTTTCATCGTGACCACGAAATGGTAATTCTTGCTTTCCCAAAATAATGACTGTATCAATGAAACGTTATAAACACTTTTAGGTTTTCGTGGTAGATATGTGTGTTATCAATGAAACGTTTAATTAACTCGCGGCTACGATCCACATTGTGATGTGAACCTCAAAAGTATTTGAAAAAATTGATTAGATTCTGCTATTCCCGAATTAGTGGAGTAACAGTCAGCTGCGGATGTGTTTTTCAGCCTGAATGTGCTTTTTGGCTGAGGTTGTTAAATTATTAATATCAATAAAACCCGTGCTACTCCAAACTGAGTTCGAATCAGAGAATAATAAACAAGGAAAGCAAAACATCTTATTAAGTTTGCAACTGCCCGTCATCCACGTATATTATCGTACAAAGATATGAAAAAATGTTTAAAAAATCCACTCGCCTCTTGCAATCAATTGACATGTTTGGAAAAGCGCGGCAGCGTGGCCTAACTGAATAACATTGAAGTTTAATTGCTAAGCAAGTAGATACTTACTCAGTTGAACAGCAATCATATTAATTAATGTCATAATAGCATTCGGAACTCACAACACTCATTCAACAACTTACCGTATTGAACAGATCGTGAAAATACAGTAAAAATCACAATAAAGACAACAATTTCACTGTTTACAAACAAGCACACACCAAAATAATAATGGCGGACACGTACTAATTGAATGTATTTTATCACCACTACTTCCCCGTATTATCTTGCAAATAGAAAATGACTGACTCGCGGTATATTTTCATTATGCAATTGTAATTTTCAATTTTGCTGTATTACCATCACCTTTCTCGCGTATGCGATAATGCATTCGGTTTTAGTCGGCCTCGGAAACGTCGGTCAGAGCTTTAGAAAGAGAAAGACAGGTTAGGCTGACAATTTTCGGGTTACCCAGCGGCCATTAGTGGCAGCATTATAAGCCCAAGCACGCGCGAACGACCGATTGCCGATCGGGCGAGCGCACGATACATTGCCGTGTTTACAGAGCGTCGTTCGCCTCGACTTGTATTAAAAATAACAATGTATCTTACGCTAGCGTGTTTTCATGAAGGTAAATTACTAGTTCTAGCAATAGGCTGTTGGAGCGATTTCTGAAAGGTAACCCGATGGGAATCGACATGTATGGACCCTTCGCCACTGTTAGGTAGCTTCTTCTTGTCCGGGAGACGCGGGTTTGATCCCGATCACGAACGAATCGAATGTGTTTTCAAATTAAGAATTAATATGTACGTTTATTCGACGCTTTTACGATAAAGGAAACCTGTACATTCCTGCGAAAAAACCAAAGGTTGAGTCGAAAGGTGAAATCGACCAACCCGCACTGGGTCAGCGTGGTCGATAAAATAGGGTGGACTCGAGCCCCTTGGCCTATGCATCAACAGTTACAGCCTGTTGGTTGATGACCTATCCCTTGATTCAAAAACGCTGTCGATTTGTATGGACCTAAGGATTTTATTTCATACTAGCTTTACCCGTGACTTACTAACAAACTCTTCTCATAAGTTTTGATTTCCCCATAAGCATGCAAATTATAGAACTTAAATTAAATTAGATTTCTTATCGATATCTCTGAGTTCTATAACAAACGTGCCTTTTAAATTTTTGTTACCTAATTATTTTACAAGGAAGTTAGAATTGATTTTAAAGCCGAGGGTTCGATCTATTTGCTCTCGTTAGCTCTCTTTTTGACCGTTGTTCTGAAAACTCCTTCAGGCGTTTCCGTACCCAAGATTAGATTTAACAAATAACAAGAATAGAATAGAATGAGTCAGTCAGATAGAGAAATAAGTCTTTATTACACGTGAATAAATAAACAAGACACACGAAAATAGAGTGTTAGTACAATCGTCCCATTTGCTTACTACCGTAGGCCCAGTTGCAAAGTCAAAGTCAAAATAATTTATTTCTATAGGATGTTATTACATCACTTAGATCCGTCATTACATTTTTTTGGGTGAGTTCACTAACACAATGGCGGAATCTGTGGAGAAGAAGCGAGGTTGCCTATTTATAAGAGTGAGGTTGCCTATTTATCAATTTGAAAAGGTGGAACTGGTCCCTGGTCCCAGTCCCAATTACTAACTAACGTGGGCCCAGTGGCCTATTATCAAATTAAAAAGGTGGAACTGGTCCCTGGTCCTACTTTTTGGTGGGACGACTTGCCCCCTAACCCAGCAACTTATTGATGCGACTAAAGTTGAGTATCATAATACCTCTACATAAAAAGGATGACGAAACTGACATGAACAATTTTAGACCAGTAGCACTTAATCCAAACTTTTCTAAAGTTTTTGAGAAACCAATGGTTGGCAAACTGGTATCATATCTCAATAAATTTAATATTATAAAACCAGATCAATATGGATTCCAAAAAAATAAGTCCACTACTCTTGCGACATTCAATTTAATAAATCAGATATTACAGGAACTTAATGCAAATAACTTAGTAACAGTTTTGTGCTTTGACATGTCAAAGGCATTTGACCTCGTATCTCATAAATTGCTTTTGTCTAAATTGGAGCAGTATGGTATAAGAGGTCCCGCATATAACTGGCTGAAAACGTATTTGGAAAACAGATCCCAAGCTGTACAAATAACTCGCCTAGATTAAAAAATGATATCCCAATCATATAAATCTGAATACAAGTGTAATAGATCTGGTGTGCCGCAGGGCAGTGTGCTTGGACCACTTCTATTCTTAGTATATATAAATGACATAATGAGTATAACCAAATATAGAAGCATTTTATTTGCTGATGACATCACCATTATTATAGCTACTAATAAAACATTGACATTGAATTATCATGAATCGGAAACCAATAATGTTTTAAAATTAATATCGACATGGCTAAATCAAAATAATTTAAAAATTAACATTAATAAAACTAATTATATTAATTTTAATAATATAAACGTAGACGTAATACTTGATAATAATATAGCGATTAAAAAAACTATAACTACTATATATATACACTATATATATCAATCTATTTACAACAACAAAAGATATCACATCTAGAAATTTAAGAAATAAGCACGCATTAGTCTTTAACGTAGTACCAAAAAGTGCCAGATACAGAAGAAATTGTTATGCAATGTGTAAAGCTACGTACAACAAAATCCCAGATGTTTTCAAAAATAATAATTTAAAGCGCTTTAAAAAGATATTGAAAGAATGGCTGTATGAACATAATTTTTATTCATTTAAGGAATTTTTGGAGCATCAGTTTAAGACATGTATTATGTGTAAAAAATATTAGACAAAGATTTGTATTATTATTATTGTTTGCATGCTTAGTTTTAGGCTAGATATGTGAAACTGGTATGTAACCATTTATATTGTAACACCCTTGTAACCATATCTATAGCAAATAAATATTATTACTATTACTATTACTAATAGTCACTTGTTCTTGGCATAAACAATTTATGTTCGATGTTAGTCCGTCCGCCCATTTATTTTACTTTTGACATAAGCACGCCTATTATAATGTAACCATACTGAATCTTAATATTTAAAAAAGATGAATCTGTTTAAGTCACGACATATTTGAATCAGAAAATAAGTGAGTCAGCTGGAATCACTCGACTGCTCAACATGGTATCATTATTTATAAAACTGACGTATTGAGCTGTCAAATTTGGACGTCTACTCATGAAACAGATCATCCCTGCGTTCCGAGACGCGCTGAAATCGATTAAAGCACCCGTAATCGCGTTCCGAATTACTGTCAGCTGTCAAAACTCATACGTTTTTTTGCTTTTCTGATCGCTGAAAGCCCTGAAAGTCTGATTCGGAATGCACCCCTATAGGATTATTGTTGCATACTTATGATGCCATGCCACAGCGCGCGCGGTGGCGCGGCCATCTTTATTTGATACTCGCAACTTGCCCACCAACTACTAGGGGCGGGGTGAGGAAACATGAATTGACGGGAGGGTGAGTGGCCGTTCTTACATTGTGGTAGTACAGAAGTCAATTAGCGTAATTCAAATGTTTTGTCTAATTCTTGAGTAAGTACTCAACTAAAACAAAGTTGATATCCAATGATGGATTATGAAAATTCCTTTAATATTCTTGCCCGCTTCAAATATTCAAAGTTGGGACTTTGCGATCGACTTCGCAGGAAATGAATTTCACTTTAGTCTAATGAAAATTCTTTGGTAAGTAAAATCAGCCAAATTTTCTGAGATGATTTTCTTTGCACTATTAAAAAGTTATCTTAGATCGATGTTTGATGTCATCATCATCAACAGCTCATATACGTCCCCACCGAGGGGCTCGAGCCTACCCTGATTTAGAGTGATTAGGCCTTAGTCGACCACGCTGGCCCAGTGCGGGTTGGTCGACTTCACACACAACCCGTGAATTTCTTCGCAAGAATGTGCAGGTTTCATCACGATGTTTTCCTTCACCGTATTAAGAGCGTCGAATAAACGTATATTGAATTCGAAATTCGAAAACACAGTAGTACGTGGTGGGGATCGAACTTGCATCTCCCGGACGGGAGGCAGCGGCCCTAACCACTAGACTACCGACGCTCTGGATATTTGATGTATTTCAGCTCAACTTTTTTACAGGATGTTTGAACATAAACGTCAACTTAAGAGGATTAACACACTTGTGAAACCAAATAACTTTACACAACAAATTGTGACGTGAATCTGGAAAAAACCGGTGTAGTTCAAAATGTCAAACAAAACTTAAGGTGTCCTCTGAAAAGAAACGTTTAATTTGTTTTGTCCATTAGAATCTTTTTATTATGGGATTACTATTGAAATCCCGTAGGAAAATTTTGAAAGTAGGTACGTACGATAAGACAATATATTTATTATAAGTAAATAATGCATCTTAGCAAGTAATTTTCAGTGGAAAAAGAAAATTTATTGATAAAAATATAGTAGGTACAGTAGGTAATAACTAAGTTCAACGGACGTTGGCTACAAAACCTTCGCTACGTAACTAGAAATATGATGTTTCCTTAGATCAAATATATGGTAGATACACATTCTCATACAAAATCTAACGCAAATCGTGGCACCGTCGACTATACATTATACATGCTTATACAGATATTATACCGCTTTAGTTCTGTGCAAAACAGCCGTTAAGTTGTGTACCCAAACTTGAATAATAGACCTTAATACTTAAACAATAACGTTTAACATAGCGTTCTAGGTTTTTTACTTATCACCTTTTTCTACTAACGTTATCAACAAGTAAGATTTCCAGAAATTAAAGAACACATTTAAAAATGACATTTATTTTAATACGAACTTTAGATCATTGCAACAAAGTACAAAATCGCCAAATAAGATATGCGCGTTCCGTTATTTCGGAGCTGCACATACCTTATCTCTGTGCCCTAGAGTGGCGTCTGCAAGAGTGAAAGGGATAGACGCGCGCTATTCAGATGATGATAATTATTACAAAAAATATAATTAAATGCCAAGAAATGCAAAAAATACTTAGAATATCGTAATTACAAAACCATACTAACTGAAAATACGACCCTCGCATCTTTTTTTTCACTTCTAATGTATAGTTTTTGTTTTTGCACATTTTCAGTGCACATTTACGCATCGTAACGTTACACCATCGGCGCTGTCGATTAGCGACTGAGATTAAAACAAGGCATACGCTTTATGCCTTCTTTTGATGGTGCCGTTTTTCGAGTGGCGTTCGTGTATCTACCACTATATTTGATCTAAGGATGTTTCATACAAATTTTTATCACAATAGAAAAATTCTGACTGTACATCATGCGTAACCTTAAGGGATAGGTAGGGATCAATAAAAGATTGAATGGAAAAATATCAATACAATATTCCGAGATATGCACCATTGAACCCATTCTTCTGAGTTCGATGAACTGACAAACCAATGGGAGTAGGGTTACCAGATCGAAAATAGAGATTTTCTGATAAAATCCCTGACCATCCAGATTCAGCAAATTTTGTGATCATGCGTGCGTACTAAATGTATAAAATTGAAACTCATATCGTGTGGGTTGTAAGGTTGACGACCAACCCTACAAACCCAGGTGTCAGAATTATTGAGACGCGAATGGCTTACAATATTACTCATGTAATTGCAATTTCCGTAGATAAAAGCCGGGGCCAACACGGCTTGACGTGCTTTCCGAAGCACGGAATCATCTTACCTTTCAGACCATCAGGTGATTGAGTGAGACCGCAATATCCTATCTAAACTGATGATAGTCTCATAAAGTATTTTTTTTCCGACACGCTCGAAAATGTGATCATTACTGCCAAAAAACAGTACGCGAAGTGACTCATTTTTGGACGAAACATTGCCCCATACAAAACAGCGGCCAGCAATGTGCCCTCAAACGGCCTAGGCCAGCAAAGTAACTTTCCTTTAGAAATTTCAATGATTTTGAGTATTTTTACAGGATACTCTGATGTTCTAAATTCTTATATGAATCGTAGACGAATCGTAGGGATTATAATAGGGTTTGTAATTTTCATCTCTTAATTTAATCGTACTATTTTGTTTTTTATTTTTCAAGTTAACTAATCATTGAATTAGGAAAATATTACAACAATGAATGGTTCAAGTAGTCGAAGTAGAGGTTAAAGTGATAAAAGTTAGAACTAATAAGTTTAGTACGATACGAGTAGACATCCAAATTCAAGGTTCTTATAAGGTAATTTTTTTTTATATTTTATAATTTATTCGCATATTTCAGAGAAAAGCACTATACTAGCCTCGGCCTCAATTACTCTTGCTGGACTCGTACACAATAAACGTGCCCTCGTCCAACAATAACTAATTTTGCGGCCGCGGCAGTAATGTGCTATTATTGTGTCCTTATAAAATTTGAACCCAATACACCCGACCGCAATGAGGGCCGAATGCTGTACCGCTCGATTAATGACAATGAGAAACTGAATAAAACTGATAATAATGTCCAGAGCTGCTACAACGCGTACAGCGTACACTAAATCCATGCATGCGGGCGGTATGTGGCAAAGGTGGCAGCCATTATGCATTACGTGGTCTCAACGTCTCAACGGAGGCAGCTAAAAAATAAAACACGCGTTCACTTGACTTGTGGTTGTCACCCGATTTGACATTGATGGGAAAATTGTTACGAATTATTTTTACTGACTTCCTTATCATCATGATAACGAAGTTCCAGTTACGTAATAATTCAGGATATGTCCGGACAATATTAGGGTTTCAGTTCACAATTTTCCGTGTTTATAATATCGCGGGTCAGATTATAAACTAACAGATCAAAAGCTCATTTACGTCCCCACCAAGGGGCTGAAGCCTACCCTGAATTAGGGCGATCAGGCCGTAGTCCACCGTCCACCATACTGTCCCAGTGCGGGTTGGTTGACTTCACACACATACTTTAAGTTTCTTCGCAGGAGTATGCAGGTTTATTCACGTACCCTCTTTCAAGAGAGGTAGCTATTTTTGTTGTTAAAATCGATATCATTACTCAAAACATAAGTCTGTAAAGTTTCTGAACTTTATGTTTATTGTTAACATTGAACAAATAAACAAGTAATTCAACTAATTTTATGTCTTACTTGAAGAAAGTCTTCAATAGTTTTAACAGATGTTCAAGCGTTTATCAAGTTTAGTTCATGTTGGTCGACTTCAGACCGACCAAACTTCTTCAAAATAGCTTAGGTTTGCATTCATTGATATACTATTGTAACGAGGCATTCGTCCTCTTTCCTGTTTTATGACTGGCGACCTTTCTTGTTGGCAGATTAATCTTTCATTTTAAATTCATTTTCAAATTTAGATTTTTTACGTTTAGATTTTGTCTTTTTTCTGCTAAATTTCTCACTTCATGTTCTGATCTCCAACAGTAAGCTTATCTATGTTACTATTTTTCCAGTTATATAACATATAATATTTTAATATACCTTTTTTCGGACTGTGGCTGGTTTTTTTGCCGCACTTTATTATATCAATCCTCTACAACTTTCTACGTGTGGTGCTCAGCAGCTTCGTGGCGGCTGCTAGACCGCATTAGGTAATATAATATAATATATAATATCATTGTGTGCATTGATGATTTTTTCATTGCATTGTATAGCAGCAGGTACGAAACAGACAGTAAATTCTGAAACACATTTAGGTTAGGCCTAGGCAAATACACCGCAGCTCGTTCAGTCGGAGACGACGACGAAATTGGCTGTCCTACCCGTGAAATAGATTGGTAGCTCGCCGAACTAGCTTGATCCCTCTTAGAATAATGTCCCAGTTACCCACACTGGGGAAGGAATCGACTTGCGAACTCGTGAGTGATCACCGTTTAGCGGCTTCGTCTAGAACTTTTACTTACTCTGTGGTCTTTTTTACAAAATTATAAAAGGTAGCGTGTTATTCATGAAAGAAATTGAATATCACATCAGCTCATGTAGCTAAACATTATAACTGAGTGTAGTGCCTCTGTGAGCTGTAGAACTAGTGAGCTTATTATTTTCGTAATGGCTGAAACATGATATTTTTACGTTTAAGTTTTGAAAGAAGAAACTCCCATATCTCTGCCATTGTGAAAAATGTAATTACAGAACCTGCTCACAAAATTTCATGAGAATCGGTTAAGAAATGTGACCTGTAGAGAAGAATTAGCCGGACATTCTCTGGACATCCTTCGCACATCCTACGGACAACGCGTTTTTGCCCAAACTGAAATGGAAACGTTTCACCATCATCAACATTATCAACAGCTCACACACATCCCCACCGAAGGGCTCGAGCCTACACTTAATTTTAGGCGATTAGGCCTTAATCCACCACGCTGGTCCAGTGCGGGTTAGTCGACTTGACACACAAACTTTGAATTTCTTTGCAGGAGTGTGCAGGTTTCATCACGATGTTTTCCTTCACCGTAAGAGCGTCGAACAAACGTACATTTGAATTCGAAATTCGAACATTGGTGAGGATTGAACCCGCGTCTCCCGGACGGGAGGCAGCGACCCTAGCCACTAGACCACCGACGCTCGACCAACGTTTCACCATCAGTTATTATTTTCTTTCATACAAATATCTAATCGACTGTCTAAATTGCTTTTTGAAAATCTAAAGAAGTTGTGGGACAAAGGACAGAAACCAAAATGTTTGACCTCTGGGCTTCAATATGAACATAAAAATATTATTATAATATTGATTGTTTTGAGTTGTCTGTAATAAGGATATCACATAAATGTTGGAATTTCAGTATCAAAGTTCTAATTACTTTCGTCAGAATGTATTTGGCAACACTAGTTTTGGCGTTATCAATCGATTGAAAGTCTTACAAAACATTTTTTTTTTGCTGTGGCTGTTCAAGGCCAAGCCCATTTTGTTTGCCCCTTTATTATATATCCAGGACTGAGCCACCACATATCTATGGGTATAAACATCTGTTTTGCGTGATGTAACTTACATGTTGCGTAAGTATACCCATGAACTTCTGTCTCTCACTCATTAGCTAAAAAATATGAAAAATGTAATAAAAAAAAATAGAATCTATAGAAACTTAATAATTGAACCAAAATTATCTTCTTTATTATAATTGCCTATAATAAAAAATAAAATAAAATAAAATGTCTTTATTTCAGACCTCTTAAGTCCATAGTGGTTAGTATATACACACTTAAATTGTTATGTTAGTACAAACACTTAGAGTTATATTGTTCCGGTATTTAAAAATGCGACCCTCACATGCCCTCCTTGCTACGAGGGCCAGGACGCTGTTGGCGCTGGAGCGAATCCTCTGCATCGCTGCGGCGCACCGCTTGCGGAGCGTGGCCTGGAAGCCGTCAACTCGAGCATCCGCAAACATACCTGACGCGCTGCAGAAGCGCGGCAGCCCCAACAGCAGCGCCCTGAACGCGTTGTTATACTGCCTTAAACAAGATACCTTAATACCCAAGATAATTTTGTCAGGGCTCTAGTAACAGTGGTGTTTGTGAAGGTATAATGGGTTGCAGTACTGATGGGGCGAGCGCTTCCAATCTGTGTGTTCCTGCAAGAGGCTTGTTAAGCCACTAGTGTTGTATCGGCTATTGTATATTGAACCCTCATGGTCATTAACTTGATTACAAATTGGGTTGTTGTGTAGAAATATATATTACTAACTGTTGCCTGCGGCTTCGCTCGCGACAATTACTTTCGTTTGTTACAAATAGTCTGTATACAAATTTTCAGCTTTCTACCTTTTAAACTGAAGAAAGTCCCATACAGACTTTCACACCCTTTTTAGGAGGTTGGGGGAAGATTTAAAAAAAAAATGATGCATGTATTTTTCGTTAGTATCAAAGAGTCCGCATACCAATGTTTAGATTTCTACCTTAAAAACTGCGGAAAGCTCCATACAAACTTCCACCCCCCCTTTAAAGGGGTGGGAGGTTAGAAAGAGACAAAAAATTGCCTATATCCAGACCATCAACTATCTCCACATCAAAAACACGTCAATCCGTCGCTCCGTTTTGACGTGAAAGACGGACAAACATACAAACATACACACTTTCACATTTATAATATTAGTATGGATTATTAGAGATTTTTAACTATTATTATCATTACATTCTTACATACTTCAACTAAGATTTACTGTACTAATAAAAAGAGTCATAGTTACTTGATTTTTAAATAAATTATTATTATAGAGAGCGTCGGTGTTGTGAAGTTATTTTTAAATCAAAAGTGTTTTCAAATTTCGAATCCATTATATATTATGTTTTTTTAAAGCTCCTCTTACTACACTTGTGCGGGAAGGAAAACACCGTGAGAAAACTTGCACCCACTTGTAAATAACTTAAAAAATCGTGTGAAAAGTCGGCCAATCTTCACATGGCGCGCTCGATCAACCAAAGACAATTTATTCATCCAAAATTAAATAAATAAACATGTGGGGACTTCACACACGGCCATCTGATCCCAAACTAAGCAGAGCTTGTACTATGGGTACCAGACAGCTGATTTATATTACATGAATAGGTAAATACATACTTATATAGATAAACAACAACCAGACACAAGGCAAACATAAGTGTTCATCACACGAGTGTTTGCCCTGGGCGGGATTCGAACCCGTGACCCTGTGCGTCGGAGGCAGATTTACTACCACTTGGGCAACGGTTTGATTTGTGTAGTCTTGAGCCTTCGGTGCTCCGGTGCTTGACAATTACATCGATCATCCTGTATCTGCATCCATACCTGTAATATAGTCATTATTGATGATTTAAACACTTGTTCTACATATTTAAACTACTTGTTCCACATATTTATATTTAGAACGAGTACAAGTGTTTAAATCATCAATAATACTATGGAGTTTCACGAAGTGCCGACAATCGCAAGTATAAATTACATCTATGTATAATCTATTCGTCGTCCGTCATACTTGAATACAAATTGTTGATTCAAGTATGACAAATTGTGAAATAAAAATAAAACTGTTACACCCAGGTGTACTAAAAGGTGTACCACGACTAAGTATTTCAGGGATTTTCAGACTATACCATGTTCTGTTTGGTGAAATATTTTTGGTTTGATTGGACCAATCTGCATCAAAGTTTTGTTATTTCCGCTATAAAAATACACTTTGAACCAACGATAGAGATCGGTTAATAATTCAGCCACAATTTTCAACCTTTGCTGTTACAATTGCATGTTGGACCAAAACCTTTTCCAGTTACTATCTGTATTTTATTGACAAATAATTTTAGTTTGGGTTACAGGCTTTCATATCACTAACAATAATATGACATCGACGGGTTCACTAAATACAGAGACACATTAATACATACATTGTAGTATTTTTATATACCATACCTAATTTCTATATTACCAGTTTCAATAATAGCATTTATTTCATAAAGAATATGAGAAAGTGGTCAATGATATTACAACTTTGAAAAATTTTGACTTTGACTTTGACAGGTCATTTCTGAGATACAATCAGCTTTCAAGACTTAGAAAGAAATAGACTCAATTTCAATAGCATTTCAAGTTTAATAGCCAATCAAATATAACAATGACTCTATTTCCAGCTCATTTCTAACTGGCAGCTACAAGCTGTCAAAATCACCAGCTCGTTTCTACGGAACATCTACATTCACAATAGAACTGGCCGCTCAGATAACAGGTTTTACTTTTTACAACGTTCCTATTACGAATTCAAACCGTCTAGAACAATAAAGCGCTATCAATATCGCATAGCAATTATTCCCGGGAGTCTCATCTCTCATTTCCCGGGTCGGGAAAAACGGACATCTGGAATAGTGCTTCCGCAGAACTAGGAGAATAGAAATGGTAGATGGACATTTTAACAAGCTGTATTTTCATTTTCTTGGATAAGTGATAGGCAGTGTATTAGCTAGGGCCACTGCCTTCCTTGATTTTGTATTTTTCTTCGCGAATTGTCTGCTATAATTCATAAAATGTGGTAAATTCAGGAACGCTGTTAGTCGTATCTCTAAAGAGGTAAACAGAGCTTACTGGGACACACTAATTTATTTTTATTTTTGTTTATGAGGCACACGAACAGTTACAACAATAATGCATACATAAGTAGAAAACATACATAAAATTAATTGCGTAACTAATTACAGGTGATTAGTAATTAGTTTGATAGACTGGGGTATACAGTACTAATCTACCATAGAATACAAGAAAACTGACAAAATTGTATACTGTCGTTGGCCCTATTATATGATTGGTACGATATAACGGAAAATATGTGAACTTGTAGTTAGTTCGATTCATGACCTGGAATGACATAGATAAGCTTTAAAAAACTGTTAAAGCTGTTTCTCTTATCGCCTAAAATTGAGTGTCACCTTCGTTTCTTAAAAGAGGGCAACCAAAATGGGCTTAGCCTTGAAAAGCCACAGCAAAAAATTTAAATCACGAAACATTTTGAAATAATATATAAAAAATAATAAAAAAAGAGAGAGGGGGTTTGACGCCCGCTCCGGTTCCTACCTGGCGCAAAGGTTGTCCATTGCCATTCAACGTGGCAACGCAGCGAGTGTCATGGGCACCTTTGCGGCGGGTATGACCCGGGGAGGTATTTTTGACTAACATTGTGCATATGTATGAAATAAGATTTATTATAATTATATATGTAATGAATTTAGCCGCCTATATGGGAGTATCAAAATAAATGTAAAAATGTAATGTTTTGTAAGACTTTCAATTCGTTGATAACGCCAAAACTTGTGTTGCCAAATACATTCTGACGAAAGTAATAAGAACTTTGATACTAAAATTCCAACATTTATGTGATATCCTTATTACAGACAAATCAACACAGTCAATATTATAATAATATTTTTATGTTCATATTGAAGCCCAGAGGTCAAACATTTTGGTTTCTGTCCTTTACTATCTTCAACAATATCTTCAATATTTATCCAGGTAAGACTTGTTCCTTCATATAAGACAGACACGTTCGAAGTAGATTAAATATGTAAATATGTCATCTCATCCATCTGTCTGGCCGCAAATATCAACTGGAACTTACTCCGCAGAAGGCAAATGAACTCTGGCATTTTCAGAAGAGCATATTTATATAGAGAAATTCACAGACTTGTCATTTTCTCCGTGGGATTAACAATTTAAAATATACAGTTTTTAAATAAAAAAAAACATGGAACATGGTCAACAGAATGCTCTTGTTGTGGTTCTGTGGGCTCCGGGAGACTTGATAATTGGACTGTCAGTGCACCCGGCTAGAAAACATCGGCGGACGTTGTCTCTGGCCGCAGCACGCCCCGGATACCTCCGGGATATAATACTAATGGCTACACTGAACCGGTTGTGTCCTGGGACCATTTGTTATGATCATTTTGTTTTCTACAATACGGTAATGCAATCAGGTTGGAGTACTATAAAAAAAGTAATAGAAGTATAATCTAAAACATAGTTTTTAAAAATGTAATGTAAGATTCAGATAAAAATATCAAGGGACGTCTGGGTTGACAAGCTGAATTATTTAGTGGGAGGGATGAAATATAGGGAGCTAAAAGATTTTGAGAGAATTTTAAAAGCTTACCTAACAACATTGATATGTGTTTATTTTTACGGGCATATTGTAATGGTTTTCTAACATAAATACACTGATTTCATATTTTTAATATTTAGATTTCAAGTTCTTTAGAGACACGTAATACTCGTATTTCTGAAGAATCATAACACTCTCAACTCTCAAAACATGTAAAGTAATAGGTAGAATTAAAGATAAACAATATGTGATTGCAAATTACTCTGAAATAAGATGTTTCCTCTTGAGAACATCGGTGGAAAAGTAATAAGGGGAAAGGAAACGATGGTCCAAGGCAATTGAATATTTAAACAGATCTAATGAGAAAGAAAATGTATGTTAGGGGACATAATGGACCTCTGGATGTGGAAGAGAGAGAGCATGCTGAATTAAGATTGATGATAGAAGGTTTATTTAGTGAAAAAGGTCGGTGGTGCGTGAAGTAAGCACTTACTTGTAATTGTTAAGTAGATAGGTAAAACAGAAAGGGAGTTTTTTCAAAGGCAGAAGAAATATTTTCAAAGTTTGTATAATGCTTGCAGACAAACCCCAAAATAACACAAGCATACAAAGTAAAGTGCATAGTAAAGTCGAGCTTTTTTCCCTGAGGGATAGGAAAACTTGATTCTCTCACCTGATGAAAAGTTACGACGTGGTTGAATCTACTTACTATGATGATCCAGACATTACACTTTTTAAGATTCCTTCACTCACATTCATCTATCGCTTCATCTGTTCTGTATTTAATTTTTTAATAAGAAAAGAAGAAAACAATTGATTCATTCATTACTTCATTTTTTTTTATCTTCTTGAAGAAATGATGTTATTCAGATTTATGGATTGAACATTAAAATTTACCCAAGAGATTTGGCGTTATTGGAATAAGAAGTTGTATTTCTGTATTATGACTACTTCACGGATGATTTAGTACTACAAAGAAAGTACTACTGCTACTAAACTGTTTTCTATTCCTAACACTACAACAGAATGCCCTTCAGGTAGAAACCGCACCCGCCGGTACGCGGATCTAATCGTACGATTAATTCAGTAAAACCCGGTAGGGGTAATTCTTCTCCGACGTGTTTTTCGCCCTGGCACGGGGTCTCATTCCTTAATACGGAAATTTTGTTCTAAATTAGTGATTACATCTAGTGACAACATTGGCACTACGTAGAGTCTAAGCAATCGTTATCATTTGCAGCGCTATCTATCGTCTAATAGTTATATTGTTTGTGACACATACAGTGACATCTATTATCTAATAGTTGTAATATTTATCAAACTTGGCCCTTGACACAGCGATGTTTTGTTCTTGCATTAAAACATTTTTAATGTTTTTGGATAGTAGTAACGATTTTTGAAAAGATTCAAATAATAGCAAACAGAAAACGATAAAAGAAGGATATTTGGCGCTCTCGAGGTCGTCAACTTGACACTAGATGGCGTATCTGTGTAATTTTGTAGGTCAATGCGCACATAGCACCATCTAGTGAGCTAATAGATGAAACAAAATAGCCCGAAGAATAGCCCGAGTTTTGAGGGTACAGTTTTTTTTTGTATGAGATGAGGCATCTGTACGTAGTATTATATTATCTGTGGCCCTGGCAACGTTCTGTGCTGAGGTCCGAGCCCGTCTGAAGGCGCCCCCAGATACGTTGTCATAGATTTCTAAGGGGTACGAGCCTTTCGCTCCCCCGCAAGTCCGCGCCCGCTATATTACCACTCTGGTAGAAATAGCGATAGCCCGTTAAAAAAATGTTTTCTGTTTCATCGCAAACGTTTCCAACTCAACGTACTACCCATTTCCAGTTCGATGATGAATGCAGTACATTTTCGCTCTTACTTGAATGTTGAGTTGAAGCTTCTCACGACATACAGAACAACATTCATAAACGCCAAGTGTAGAGAGTTGGGACGGCGACGCTCGATTAAACTTTCGCTTTGATGTGCTCCGAATGTTGCCTGCGTCTCCCATGTACTACGGAAAATAATAACAGCATGAAAAATAAACACTGGAAAGTTAAGGCGTTTAACCTGTTTCAACACATAGTTATTATAAGACTTGACTGAGATTCTCGACTCGAGTCTAAAAAAGCAACAGTACAGACACATTTATGTTGATTATGATTGATAAGTATACTGGAGAAGTACTACGGCATAAAACGTAATTTTGATTAAAAAAATAACAATAACAGCAAAGAAAGCAACAGGTGATTTGGTTTACGAACAATTTCGATACAACGACGTCGTTATTAAAGCAAATAGCTTTAGTAAACAAACATGCTTTTATGGATATTGAAGATAAAGAAGCAGATGAGCCATCGAGATAGAAGATAAACGATTTGACGTGCTGCATAACACAATAGCTCTAGCGATTTGGTTAGAGTCGAAGTTGTTGAACTTTCATGTACACAAAAATGGAATACAAACAGACGAATTTTTAAAAAAGGTACCTATGCTATATTGCTGCTATTTTTAATGTTACTAAACAAACAAAATAAAAGTCGACATTAAAAAGAATACGTTTCAAAAATCACTATAAAAAAGATATTCCAAAGTATTTTTTTCGATATTCTAGGATTTCTAACAACTTACACCCAAAATTCCTCATAACTGTACCGTAATACATGATAGCCACCTAAGACGATATTTGCCAGTTGGAAGAAACCCGCTATAAGCAAGCTTAGGAACGCCGTTTATCTTTCTTATTCAAACAGCAACCGTTCGCATGTGTAAATTATTACTTCTATGTTTCCAACGCACGTTTCGGCTTAATAACCCATCAAAGGAAGTGCGTGATGGTTTGGCAACACTTTGCCTGACTTGAGCACTCAAGTTGAAAACGACGGGAAAGTTAAGAAATAAGATTAATTAGACTTTTCTGAGTATTTTAGAGTAGATCAAGAAAATTGTTTTGTGTATTTACACAACTAATAATTAATATTATGTCAATTGTAACGTTCCCATTGAGGGGTTTGAGCCTCTCATCAAGCTTTTGACCACCATGCTTGCCCAGTACATATATAATCTTGTTTTCTTTGCAAGTATAAATTCTATAAACATACACGATTATATCGGGGTTCAAACTATTGCCATTGCGCTAGCTATCTTCAAATCTGTTCTTTAAATGATAGTTTTATGAATTATAATTTATATCTTTTTTATATTATAGCCTAGGTAGGTATTTTCATCAATATGATGCGGAAGCGGTTAGATGAAAAAGCTATTTTATTTTATTTTTATTGGAAAACCAACAGCTACAAATAATTAAATAAACATTGGACTTAAAAACAGAGAGCCAATTACAGGTCTTCACTGGTAACAACAGCTTGTATAACAACTACGAAATTGACGTGCGAGAAAAAATAAAATCTCGTTCGCCGCGACATCATTCACTTACATAAATACATACTAAAAAAGCAAAACAAAAACACATATTTTTTAAACAACTCAGAAATTATAAACTAATCTGCTAATAGTTAGGCTATATAATAATATCATGCAAGTTAGCTTGCTAAATAACTCGGAACTCCCGTGAGTTCAGTACACAGTGAAAACCACTAAAACCAGCTTACAAACTAAATCAAATGCCACTTTAGTGAGTAACCGCCTCACCGATTCAACACTAGTATTAAACAAGTCTAAGTCTAGATCTTTACACAGATTGTTAAATCTGCCGCTCGCACGCAACATGTAAGTGTTTTGCCTATAGTTCGTTCTGACGACTACTATGAGGTGCCTCTTCCACCTACCTGCGCGCCCGCACGGGATTTCTTTTATTTTACTTTCCTTTTACATTTAATTAATTTATACCTTTTAAAATTTCAAATATAGAACCATCTCTAATAAAATTAACGGCGCGCGGCGTTTACGCTGACAGACTCGCAAAAAAAAAATATCGGCCATTAGCTCGTGAAAAAGGTTAATAACTGGGATTAACGCAAATGGCCAGTCGCGTGCCTGTAATTGGCTTCAAGCAAACGTTAAAGTTAGATACAGCCAGTGGGTCAGTTGGCGGGAATATTATCTAAGAGCTTTTTTAATGCTTTAAAAGTTTAAAGGCGGCAGTTTTACTTTGAAAATATAATAGAAAATGGCTGTGCGACATATTTTATTGTTTTCGTTTCAAGTTGTACTGGACACGATCTAATTTCAGCTTTTTTAAACGCTTTATTTGGGATATTCATGTTGCATTTTAGCTAATCGGATGAATACCAAACCTCAGAAAAAAAAAAACTAAAATACCGGGACATTTATTTTGATAAATGAATCGAACTTTATGAGTAAATTTTTAGCGGTTTATCAAACTTAGGTACTAAAAGCAAAGTGTGTGTTTTCCATATTTAGTCAACAAAATGTAGGTATAGTTTCTGAACGGTAATTTAAACGATCTGCTAAAGTTGCAGAACTGACAGCCGATATAATTACAGTTTGTTTCAAACTGTACGAATCTAAGGTACGAATGAACAGATATTATCAGAACTGCTATTATTCGTTGTTATCGTGGTGGAAACACGCAAAACCTTGTAGAATTATTTTAAAAATTCATTTCTATGTAACTTTAAATTCAATAGTAGTAACATTTATTAAATATTATTATTTACTTTTTACTAATGCAGCCTTTGGACAATGTAGTACAAATCGGATATTGGTGGTTAAGCATTTTTGCCTAAGCTAAACACTTTAGAACTCGATTCTATTGCAACCAATAAAATGAAATCAAAAATTATTTATTCGAATTGAGCTTTTTACCAATCATATTTCGACGTGTAAGCTAGCAAATACCAATTAAGGAAAGATTGTTTGTTCAGGTTGGTATGTTCACTATTACTGTTCTACATAATCCTAAAGATAAAAGATATTTAATTTAAAGCTATTTTATATTTTTTGTGCTTTGTCAGGCGGGATCTAAAAATGCTGTATACCTATATTATACCTATCTGTATAAAAATAAACTTCATACAAAGCATTTATAAATAACAGTATTGATCCCTAATAACAATAAAAGCGGCATGTACACAGTGTACGATCCCCAAAGGTCTCTAAATTTTTATCGCAGCTTGAGTGCGTGGGTGCTTATTGTAATGGCTTGTTTGACACTTCAAATGTTATAAACAGACTTTATTAACGCTGTAAAGAAATAAAATTTTGGTGTTATTTTGTGAATGCTAGGTCCCACCACACGCGACAACGCGGGATCACCGTGAAGATTTATAAATTCTAAGGGTTATAATCTAACCTATTAGAGAATTTTCGCTTGCCCGACCAAATAGAGGATCGGATTGTTCACAATAATCTATGAATTTACAATATTTTATAAATTATTTTTGAAGTATAGATTAATAGCAGACGATTCGCGAAGAAAAAAACAGAATCGGTTGAAAAACGAATTTACAGTGATTTTTTATAGTTTCAATATGTCTGTCTCTTTCAAAAACTATTTTTTGTATGGAGATTATATGGCGTTACTAGCAAATGACATCACAAGTGGGTATGTGCCTCTCTGTCTAATCTTGAATTTCAAGCCTTTATAACTCAGTCAATTTTAAAGATAGAGCAAAAATTCTTTTAGTGTTCGATAGCAGTAACTAAGAAGTTTGGGTTTATAAAATAAAAAAAAAGTAGTTCGATCCTCTATTACAAAAAAAACTAATTTTATACTAAGGGACATCTAACTTTGCGCGATTTGTAGAATATTTAAAGTGAACTGTTGGTCAAATAACTGACTGTGTGTGTAGGTAAGTAATGTAAGCCAAGCCATAATAATCGCATAATTTTTGTTAGTGGACACAATAAATCTTATAAATTTTGTGTGTGTAACCCCAGCTTAATATTGCGCTTTTAGAAGGATGATAGGCAAATAGTTCTCTATGCGATGTAATTGTGCGCCAAAATAAAAATTTATGCACTGTTTTTTTGTAAATACAAACAGCAATGCGATTCCGTGTCGATGGGTACAAGGAGACCTTAAACCGATTAGTACATTATTTATTTAGTACAGTAAAAAAATTTATACTATTGATTACTATGTCGCACTTACCAAAGTTTTCGTTTTATAACACTTGAAAAATGTTTACGTACTAAATTATTGTTTTCATTATTAAAAAAAGAAAAAGCTAAAGCTAATGTTACTGAACTCAATTCGAAAAACTTCGTTCTTTGTGCTACAAGTTTTCCTCTCAAGCAATATAAACTTAATAAAAATCACAAGACATTACATATTTATTTATTTATTTTAATTTCCAGGAAAACCAACAGCTATCAAAAACATATTAAACAACATTAATGTTAGATATACAGTTACAGGTCTTCACTATATAAAATGAACTCTCAAAAATTCTGCGGCAAGATGGTAGATGAAACCAATGAGTTCTAGGCAAGAGGCCACGTGGACAGAAGAAGTGTGGGCAGACTATAAGCCAAATAGTACGACGCGACGTGACGATTGGTAATGTCCCTTTCACGCAGGTTAACGTCATCATTTTATATTAGACAAAAGAAGTCAACTGTTGAACAAAGAATCCTACTAATATTATAAATGCGAAAGTTTGGATGTTTGTTGCTGAATCACGCTTGAACCACTGGACGGATCAGGATGAAACTTGGCACACATTAGGTTAGGCCCTGGAATAGGACATAGGCTACTTTTTACCGCGGGAAATTACTTCATTCTTACGGGAAAACTCATTAAACGCGGGTGAAACTGCGGGCGGAAAGCTAGTAGAATATAATTTCAAAAGGCCTCCCACAAGGATCTCCACAACGAGCGGTCCTGAACTGCCACCAGATTGTCAGTCCACCTTTTGGGAAGCCCAACCACGTTGCGTCTTCTGGGGCATGGTAGCCATTCGAGAACTTTTCTGCCGAAGCGTCGCGTCCGTTAGACTTATAGCACAAACAACCAGAGTCAAGGCACAGTCGAGGAACGGGCGCGTGCCTCTTCTAACTTTTGTTAAAAACTGTACGGGTAGACAAATAGTATCGCACACAGCACGCGTCGAGGCGGAGGCGGCTGTGCGGCGCGGGCGAGGAGTTTGCGCCGCAACGCAGCCTCGACTCTTGCAGTGTGCTAGTTCTCCGTAAAATGTGCCTCGCCCACTTAGGTGTAGGTCGTGTATCATCAACAGCTCATATACGTCCCCACCGACGGGCTCAAGGTCGTATATGCCGTGGGCGAAATAAATGCTAGAAAAGAAGAGCATGATAAAATATAACATGCTAACCTAACAAAAAACAAAACATTGTTTACAAAACTGTTTCGTTACGTGTATGTTAATCAAATGAAGAGATTAATCAACTCATTACAAAATAATGGCGTTGCGTGCAGCGAGCCGACAACCACTTTATACAACCACCAACACCATACCTTATACGACCACCATGAAGGGTGTATTCAAATTACTGTAAAAGCTTACACCTTTTAATTGGTGCTACACTTTGTCTTTTTCAAAAGTGTTACCTGCTGTAATAGCCCGTACCAGCCGTCATAATATGCTGTAAGTATATTAAAGTTTATATGATGCAAATAGGTTTGAATATCAGGCGGACGGACTACACCCACTTTTGTAATTTATGTAGCAAAGCGATGTTACATTCAGAGAAAATGTTATGTAAACGCTGCATTATTTCTATACTTTCAAAGGTATGTGAAATAATAAGAAGGCCAAAAATGTTAGGTTAGTTTCTACAGGTTTGAAGCAGTATATTTTACGTTTCGGAGGCATTATTAATCTTAACCCATTCAAAGACAAAAAAAATTGCACTGCTCAAAAAATCTTCGAATAAATATGATTTTAAAATTCGAAAACAGTTTAAAACTAAAATTCGAACGGCGATTTTCCATTCAACAGTCTTCAACTCTGTTACTCCACTAACTCTCTCATTTACAAGTAATGTAATTTCGAACAAGCCCATTTAACTAAAACCATTCTCATTCCCACTAAATCCAACATCACTGTATAAAATACTAGTGATTTAATTTGGATTAAACAAGGCCTGTTTCCACTAAACCATGGCCCGATTCATAATAGTTTATTAACGGGCTAACTGATTGTAAACTAGCGCTATATGAAAAATACTAAGCTCGCCGCAATAGGTTTTGGCAATTGTGATAGTTCACATTACAACTAAATTTAAATACATAAACAAATTAGTTGGCATGATTTTGCATAATCTATTAAGAATATTGAATTCAATTACATTTGTTAAAAAATAAATAATTAATTTAACCACCTTTGCAATATTTTTTTCTAACAAGTTTGATACTAATTTCGTATTTAACAATATTTTTTTGCGTTTTCTTGAATAATATCGCGTATTTCTTTTTTTAGTCGCATCATATATTTGCATTTTATCTTTTAACGTAGTTTAATGTAATTGTATTTTTTTCTCTGCGGATGAAGCAGAAATCGCATGCAACTTCATCGATGTATCGAAGAAGTAGCAATCGAAAATACATTTTATTGAATAGTGGATTTTTTTGTTAGGTGGCGCTAGTGTACATTCAAGTATCCCCTTAATCAACTGCTGGTGTTTATCTTTCCAAGTTGAACGAACATAACTGTAATCTTGTAATCGGGCTTAAATTGCTGATTACAAGGCAAACATGCTACCTTGGCTGAGACGATCGAATCTCAATCCAAAAGTTAACCTAGTGGATGAAGCTTACACTGAAACATATTTTGTTAAAATTAAAAAGTGACTTGTGAACTATTATTAGAAAAAAAGAATAAAAGGATATTTTTCGGCTGTTCTCCATAAGTCAAATAAGTTATTTTCTAATTCAGAGTTTTAAAACTAATATTAATGCTCGATCGTTTCATCGCGTATTCGTTTTCGTGATTTTGATGTTATGACATCACAATTGGTGTCTTTTTTAATACAAATGAATGGCTTTATTTTTCAAAATTTTATTAATACTAGTGGCTCTGTGAGCTGTGTAGACCTCATCTGTTTATATTTATTTTTATTTTTTCTCCACAAACATCCCCGACCCTTTTTTAATTTATTTATTTCAAATATTTTTTATTTTTATTTTTTTATTGTATTTTATTATTATTATTGGTTGAGAAATGTGACCTGTAGAGGAAAACAGCCTTAGCGGTAGATCTTGTAAGCTGGCAACCCCCATAATTGAGCCATTAAAAAGAAATAAAAAACTGATTCGACAAATAAAATCTATTAATTTATCGAACCTGCTCACAAAATTTCACGAGAATCGGTTGAGAAACGCGACCTGTAGAGTGGAACAAACAGACAGATGGACAGACAGATAGACAGCAAAAGCAATTTTGGCCAAGCTGTAACGGAGACGCTTTGCTCACTCGGTCAATAAACATAACATAATAAATTCGAAATTCGGAAACAAATTTTACATAGTAGGGTTCAAACTGTGGTTCAAACCAACGTCTCCCGGACAAATGACAGCGGGTCTCACCACTACACTACCGACGTCAGGTACCCTCCTAAGGTTAATGGTTACCCGCACGCAAGTTTCCGGGGCGTGGCGTAACCTGACCAGGTATTTTGTCTGTAAGCTGAAGGTATTAATCTCTGTGCTCGAAATTTTCAATTTGTTATCCTAATCCTTACCTTTTGGCTCGCAGGGTAGAATCGGTACTACTGCCAGGTAGAATTCGCAAGCGAAATAATTCATTTGTTTGTTTTTAGCAGGTGAGTAAGGTTTTATTTTTTTTCCTTTCCCTAAGCTGAATCAGATGGGTTCATAGTATGCTTAGAAAGCTTGAAAACTGAGGAGTGAGTCAGACGCTTCGAGGTGAACCAGTTATACTGAGCTGTAACTGGCGGTCTGAAACTGTGCCTAGGAGAATTTTTAGTTTAATATAATTTAATTATCATAAAAATATGGCATTCTCTTTATGATATTGGGAAATCTAACAGATTATGAACGGAGATATCATGTCATATTATGTCGAGCGGTAGCGATAATCGCTTAATATCTTAAATATTACTTTACCGTAATTTTTTTGTTGCAGGACCAAAACATACAAAAGTTCTGATGGTTCATCGCGCTAAACCCCTGGTGACTACACTCCGCGGTGTGGCGTAGTTGCGCGCGGATTTAGAAAGCCAATCATGAAGTTGTATGCGAAGTTATTCTGGGCACTGCTGCACGGATTCATCTTCCTGCCTACTACTGCCGTGAGAGGTAAGTTTGGTAAACCATAATAATTATGGTTCATCGCAATACCTTGTAGTCCTGGCTAGAGAAGAGTCATTTGTATCTTCAAATTAAACGCAGATACATTATTAGAAGAACGATGTCTTTAAGTCTTTAAGAAGATGAGTTTCAATTTATATTCTTATCAATATTATCTACTTGCTGAGCGTGTGACACGTTCTGTACCAACCAAATATTGAACTCTAAATTAAAAAGCGTCTCCAGCGTCTAAAAAGAAATTCTAGTTTTTAATTCTATACTCATCAATCAAACTTTTTTGGGGATCAAATTGCTGTCAAAAGAAACATAAGTCTGAAGTTTCTGATTTCAGATTTCTTTATTCACGATGAAATAGTTTTCATCAAACTTTTCAAGTGGGTACACACAAAAACAAAAAAGTTGATTGATCCCTTTATAGACTACGCCAGCAATCCGGCCGGATTTTACCGGATTGAAACTATAGAACAAAGCACCTAATCATAGTGTCGCAATCCCTATACGCCATCTTAACAAACATATTAATGCTCTTATCTCTAAAGAAGTGGACAGTTTAGTTTGTTGGATACCAAGATTAGAAAATTTATTAGGTTAAGAGTCTGCATCCAAACACACAAAACCCCTAAATCAATTTTACTACTCTCTTTTTGAAGATCAATAATATCAGGTCACCCAAATAATTTACGACACCTGGGCAGGCCTTTAATCGTCCAACCACCCAGCAGCCAGCACTTGCTATAATATTCCTCAATTCCCGTGACTAAGTGAAATGACGTTGGAGCGGATCCAAGCCTTGCCCCGGCCGCTCCACGCGACTTAGTGTCAATCAATATCACTTACCTTGGGGCTGGAGCACTAGGTGGAAGTTAGGTCATTTTGGTGCACGAATTTGGTATCTGAGTTAAGCTATTTTTGGTTTTAATTCGCTAGGAGTATGTATGCGTTATTCTTCCTTTAATTTTGTTCAAAATGTGGTCACGTTAGCTGAATTTGGTTTGAATCATTATTAGTGTTGTTGAATGAAAGTATATTATTTTCTCAATTACTTGCTACCAGGGTATTTTATCATTTATCTGCACTTTTTCCTCCGAGTATCTGCATATTGTTTTTACGCTACTTACTTTTGTTTCCGTCTTATTGACAGTATTTTTACTGAAACTGTGATTACATTATCTTGTAGTCTTCTTTATAATAATATAGGTATACCCGAGTACCTATTTTGTACCAATCTAATTAGCTTTTATATAAGTATATCTAATACTTCTGAGCCGGGTTCTTGGTTACAGGTACATTTTTGGAGAATTTACAGTAAAATAAGCTTACCTAAATAACCTTCAAGATCAGAATCATCGAAATAGTCATCAGTTCAAAGTGTGTACAATATTTGTCGTATAAACCGTGTGTATTAAAAAGGTTTTAGTCACCAGTAAAACAATTCCGAGCTATGATTTTTCAATTTCCCTTCCCATGGGACAATTCCATTACCATTCACAGCAGTGCCTGTCGAAATTGAGTAATTCCCTTGCTCCGTGACCGGCAGTTTGAAAATACCCGGAAAATACTAGAAATACCCCAACACTGCACGCATTGGGGTTGCACGCATTGGGATTACACGTAGAGGTTATGTAAATACGTTTGCTCTCGGTTGGTACGCACGCGATTGACTGGTTGCAATTGGAATTGTTCAAGTGGCATAAGGTAAAAAGATTTTTCGAGTCTCGGATAAATTAATAGAATTTTATACACAGCAAAAGAGTAAACTAAAAAAAGTGCTTTTTTTCTTATGTGGGTTGTAACTTTAATGCCTGACCTTAGACCCTGATTTTTAATATTGGGTGATATTGGTGTGACCCGTTTTGTATCGAACAAAATATTCCAAATTGAACAACACAATTTTTCGCAGCTGCAGCTGTGCAGGCGGCGGTTTGAGACTTGACACCAAATTGGGATTTATAAGTTCATTAGACTATGTTCTGTTAAAAAATAACAGAAGGCCAGAGGACTTCAATCAACATTTCCCTGATGAAAAAAAAAATCGGTGAATATAAAACTGATCCTCTTCAATTCTGATAACTTCGACTTCACTTGGCGGAGTTGGGATTTCCTTAAACAATCAAAACGAATTACTGGGTCTGCCCAAAATATTTCCCAATGTTTGGCTTTAAACAACCAATTTCGCGAAAGAATTTCAGTGCCTATTCGAACAATTTGCTCTCGAGTGGGACACGACTTTGGAATTACCGAAGTGACTTCCACGGACAAACTTAAATTGCTATCTCGATTTATGTTCCTAATATTTTTATCTTGGCACTTTTAATGAATCTCCGCTTAGTCCGGCTTTTAGGAATGTTTTCCCTTTTTAGGGAAAAACGCCCGGGGAATTACGAAATTAAGCGCTTGAAATGGGACTAATTACTTAGTTTTATTAAAATTTGTTACGTTTTGTAATTGCTCGACTTTACTTTCAAACTTTAATGTACTTACCCCTTTTATATAAATGGAAACTGAAAGGTTTGCTATATAATGGTCTGCCTTCAAAATTAATTAGGTACTTACAAAATATGATTGATAAGGGTACCTTAAAATTATGATTAAGTTTAAACTATGTACTTGATGTATCTTCAGAAATGGCATAATGTTTGTAGATCAGTGCTAAAACGATTGATCGCAAGGCATTTTTGAGTCGATTGCACGAAACTAAGTTGAAAGATTACAATAATATGCCTTTAATTGTGATTCGTTGCGATAAATTACACAGAATATATCTGCTTCTAAAAACTGACCTCAAGTAAGTAAGGCCCGGTTTCCACCAAAGCGGAGAGGAGAGGAGATATGTTCGAATAACCAATCATATTTTGTTATTGAAGCTATACGGAGAGGAGATGTGGAAATAACGAAATCTGATTGGTTATTCAAACACATCTCCTCTCATCTTCTCTCCTCTCCGCTTTGGTGAAAACTGATGAGCCATAACTTGGTGGCATAGACTATATTTTCTTTTCAAACTACTTAAACAACGTTTATTTACAAATTATCAATATTTATTTTTATTTTTTTCCAGTTCTAGGTCAGCCAGCACTCGGTTATCATTTTGATTCTAACAAAAACATTAAACATGCGCTGTGTTTGTCGCATACTCATATAAAGCCCCTTTCAATAGAATCCGGCAAACAAACCAATTTAAACACGATTACTCCGTAATTACTTACGTTTGTTTGAGTATCAATCCTGATCATATTCACTTTTCAAGGAACCATACATTCTTCTTACAATAATTTTGCCCCCTATTAACTTCTTCATGATAGTTATTTTATAAAAAAAATACTCGGACGGCAACTTTTTTAAAACTGCCATAATTAATTTTTTACTCATCAAAGTCTTGTTTGTCTTTGGAAAGTAAGTGTCAAAAAATTATCTTGTTTACATTATTGCCGGATTCTATTGAAAGGGACCTTACTTATGTACGTAGTGGTTCTTCCCAAACATAACATTATATTCTTGCCGTGAGTAAAAACACTACAATTTCCTAAAATACGGCAATTTACTCGGTCTGTAAAGGGCATCACACACGGCAGCTATAATATATATTATAGCACGAGGCAGCCAGCTCTCTCGTCGCCATTCACTTTCATGCAAAGCGGGGGTCAAACAAAATGGCGAATCAAGCAGAATGGCCGGTCACTGCGACCATTCTGCTTGACCCCCGCTCTGCACACAAAGTGAATGGTGATGTGAGAGCTGGCTGCCTCGTGCTATAATATATATTATAGCTCCGTCTGTGATGCCCTCAAGTATTATGTACTTTGTGAGTAAATCGTAGATAATCTAACATTATAAGTGGATAATCGTGTATAATCAGTCTCCATATGCATGCGGTCAAAGCATTTATTATTCTCCTTCCGGAGCATCTAGCTTCGAATCCCAGTGATGGCTTTTTTACAGATTTCAATTCAGTTTAGACATTGCAAACCGTACAACAAATGGTTGAAAAATTTAGATGATTTCGTGTTTCGGAGTACGTTCGGAATAAATCGATGTTTTCTCTCCATCTAAAATGCCTGTGTATTTAACAAAAAATAAATAAATAAGTGAATTTTTATCAGTTTGCCTCTTACCTACTATTTTAATTGCGTTATGAAACTCTCGTACAAGATTAATTATGTAATCATCAAACGCCTACTAGAATATTCTAACAATAAATTAAAATTTATTTTGTTCATTCATCAACAAGTTACGCCCTTATAGCCCTTTGGTGTCGTAGTGCAAGGAAATGAAAGGCAGGGCGGGTTCAGATCATACGTGAGGAGGGTCCAAACGGCCCCGGATCCGGAGGGCCGTAATTGAAAAATAAGACGGTGCTGTGAACGGAGTAAAGGTGGGCAATTAGTAATAACATTAAACCAGGTTAGAATTAAGAATTCCTTTTTCTATTTACTGGGTCACTTCATTGATAAATAATTAATTTAACAACGCAAGAAAATTTAAACTTTTTATTTGTATTTTCAATAATAAAAATAAAAAGTAATAAGTCATATTTTTTTTTAATAATAAAGTAATTAACATTGGAAATTTAATGACACCAAAATACAAAAACACAGAATAAACACCGACCTTATTTATTGCTATGGTGTCAATCTGTTCCAGGCAACAAGCACTTGAGAGTTTATCCTTAATAAGTTTAAACCATTTAAACAATTTATTTTGCCACACACATATTTATAAATAAATTTACCGCTGTACACAATACTTAACAGCGTGTGGCGAGGGTCAGGCTCCCGGTTTACATTTTGATTAGTGACAAGTGTTAAGTGTGAAGTAGCAAGTAACAAGTGTTAAGTGACAAGTGACAAGTGAAAATTAGCGAAAAGATGACAATACTAAACATAGTATTGTCATCTTTTCGCTAATTTTCATAATTGCGGCATCTCGAACATTTTTATTTTTAAAGTTTGGTGATTTGCAATTAATCAAACACTCGTGTTAAAAATTCTTGTACAAATTTGTACGTGTCATTTTCTGACCATTTTGCCAAATCCCAAAAACACGCACGTGTAGCGTGGGTGGGCGAGTAAGGGGAAACCGGGGGGCGCGCGGGGCAGAGCTTGCACTTGTCACTTGCACTTGTTACTCGCACTTGTCACTAATCAAAATGTAAACCGGGCTTAAGGCTAGGCAACTACTGTCGCGTAGCACTGGTTTTCAGCCTGGTCCTCTGCACATTATAATGAAATAACCCAAATTTAAGTAAGATAAGACAATATAAGACACAAAAATGGCAAACAGCATAAATATTAAATAACCGAACACATTGTTTTCGACCTAACAACCCACACGATGATGATGATGAACATAATGTTACCTTTAATAACTAAAATGAAATGAATAGTTTATTAACTTTGAAAGTTACATCTCTTAGTTTCGCCATAACATTTTTTATTTTTTTTGGTGAGTTCACTACACAATGTACGGAGGCGGACTATGTGGAGAAGCAATAGGTATTAAACAAACAATTATAAAATAACCTGCAGACAAAACAGCGTAGATTATAATGAGAACAAAGAACATTTAAATAAATAAAATAAAATAAAAATAAAATATATTTATTTCTTTAAACAGACAGCCTTATTAATCTATTGAGGTTTGGGACCTCCCTTTAAGCTACAAAGTTGCCTGTATTGGGAGGTACCACTCTTCCATTAATGATGAGGTCACTTATACACATTTAAGGCGTAAGCTGCACTTACTACAAATTGCACGTATTAAATTATTTGCATTAATACTATTATTAGCTTAAATATTAAATTTTAAGTTCAGTGTTTAAAGTAAAGAAATATAAAACAAACTATAAGAAACAAACAAACAAACAAAAACAATTTTAACAAAAACTTAGTTATAAATCCAGAAATGTGTGTGTGTGTGTGAGAGAGAGCTTTTACACCCTGAAGTAATCGGCATCCATTTGTTTTTGCAAAATTATAACTCTGTGATTGTTTTTAAAAGTATGCTGGGACTGACTCTTCCGTAAGGGTGGGGGTAGGTTATTCCGTACCTCGGAGGCAGCGTATTTGAAACTATTCTATGTATTGGGATCTATTCTAATACCTATTTTAATTTTGTTGACTCACATCAATCATACTCCAATTACTGATAATAATTAACTAATTAATTAATTATTATCGAAGTATCAACGTGGATTTAGACAGATCTGTGGTATTTAGGGTATTTACTGAATGAAGTGAGATATTCTGTTTTGATAAAATAATAATTATATGTAATGTAGAAATAGTATAACGCCTACGCCTACGCACATACTAATATATATATAATTTAACCGCGATAAAGTAACTTCACTGTTTAAACCATAAACAATTTATAATTGTTTTGCAAAAAATACCTCGCTTTTTTGCTCAATGGCTGCGTAAAAATCCTATGTGTTAATCCAGGTTACTAACTTAACTATCTCCAATCCAAATTTCATCCAAATCCGTTGAATCATCATCATCATCATCATCATATCCTGGCCGATTTCGACTACAGCAACTGCATTGGTTGCGCGAACTAGGCTAATTCTCGCGCTCGTGTGCTCTTAAGTGACTGCAGTAGCCAACTTTGGTGTGCAGAGTGCGTGAGCACACAGGGCATGTCAGGACTCCATTAACATAGTTATATGTAATGGCTATGGGTGGTCTAGCCTTAAGGCCATCACGTACGGTTCCGTTGAGTACTTCAAGCGTGAAGACCGAACAAACATCCAAATATTATATATTCACATTTATAATATTAATGTGATTGAAGCACAGTAAAACAATTAGTGTGACTGAAGCACAGTAAAACAAACACGAGTGTGTCATAAAGCATGGACATTTTAAGATTGTTTCATCAACTTTAATGTAACATCTAATAGCATTTTAGATTAAGTACGATTCTTTTAGATTATTTAACGTTAGGTACGAAGCATGTTGTTTTGGCAACCTTATGTATTTTAATATTTATGAGACATTTTACATTTTACGGGTATTTTTGTATATTTAATTAATTTTAAACAGTCTCCGTGGCCGAGTGGTCGAGATTTCGACGCCAATTACGGAGGTTCCGGGTTCGATTCCTGGTGGGGACACTGCAAAAATCAAGCAAAAATCTCTTTGTGAGACTTTCCCCAGTTTGCTTAGGACATTGCAGGTTGAATCACCTGATTATCCGAAAATGAAGATGTTTCCGTGCTTCGGAAGGCACGTTAAGCCGTTGGTCCCGGCTAACTATCTAGTCGTTACATGAGCAAACGGCTCTATAGCACTGACCTAGGGTTTGTGAGGTCGGTTGTCGACCTTACATCTCACACGATGATGATGATTGATTTAAAGTAACTAAAATTTTAATTGCTACGTTAGTTAAATTTTTAAGGTAAAACATAAACACACTGGTCATTATTTTAGATGAGTATAAACTAAAATATGCATCGAACTACGTAAAGTTAGAGGGTTTTTAGTGATTAAAGCGTTACCTGTCCCGTATGACGATAAGTATTATGGGCGCTCGCAAGGGTTAATGGATCTGTCAATCCTTTAAAATCGGGCTGAGAGTGGCCCCGATTCGGGAAGTCGTGCTCTAATTCTAATTTTAAAATCGAGGGGGGGGGGGCACTTGACTCTAACAAAAATGAGCACTTTAAAACAAAATATTTCTGAAACGTACACCTGCATCAAAAAAATGGTTTTTGCAAACCACCATTATTAAAAAAAAACCTTTTCACTGCGTGTTAGTTAAGAAAAAAATAATAACCCCCCACTTTAAGGGTACATTTAAGATACGGCGTTTGGGGCAATTCTACGGATAGGGAATTAGCATTCAGAGCACAAAAAAGATGCATAAGGGCAATGTTTAAAACAATACGATAGTTGTCGACCATATTTTAGGAAATATTATATTGACACTGCCTTCTTTATATATGTTGGAAATTGCTCTATTTGTAAAGAATAATAGAAATATTTTTATGAGACAATCAGACAGAGTAGTACGTAACCGACGAGACGATGACATAGTCACCAGGGCTCGGTACAAAAGTGCTCTTCTGAAAAAAAGCGTTATCTGCATGGCACCACTAATATATAATAAAATACCAAAGGAAATTAGGAAAAATAATATTAATATGTTTAAAAAGCAATTTAAAACTTACCTGCTTGAAAAGTGTTATTATAGTGTTAACGAATTTCTAGACATTAATTAAGAACTAGGACATAATAATTGTATTCTATACCTACTAAGTGGGTTGGACATAGCGAACAAATGAAACTTCATCACCTGTAAAATGTACCTAACCTATGTTCACAAATAAAGATTTATTATTATTATTATTATTACCAAAGAAACCTAAAATATTTTTTCTATGATTTTATTCTACACCCTTGTCGGCATGATTAGTATATATTTATGCCAAATTACAGACTTCTAGTAGAGTCTTTGAGATAATTCGTGGATAGGCAGACAGACAGACAGACGAACATGGCGAAACTGTAAGGGTTCTGTTGACTACGGAACCCTAAAAATGCAAGATTCGCATCGAAGAACTGATGTGTTTTATAAATTAAGAATTCATGTGCCCGTTTAACATTCTTACGAAAAAGAGAAACGTGATATAAAAACCCTTACAAAAAAATATTGTATTAGTCAACAAACCCAGTCTAACTGCCCTCCTCAGTGGAAACACTGACAAACTCTCACTTCTTTTGGTTGCCTGGAAGAAATTTCTACCTTAGCAATAAGGCCACCAGTTGTATCCTGTATGTTTTTGTCTGTGTGCAATAAAGCATATTTTCATTCATTAATTCTTTTTAATGTCGTTCCTACTAAAAGTCTCTCTTTAACAGTTCCAAAGCAACTTTCTTGTACCCAAAGGTTGCCTGGAAGAAATTGCTACCTTAGCAATAAGGCCGCCTATCTATACACCCCTTCATCTATCTTTTGTACTTTCAAGCTATATCCTTGTGTGCAATAAAGTATATTCTATTCTATTCTATTCTATTCTATTCTCTTTTCCCACAAAAACTTGAGCTACAAAATTCGGAACAGTTCACCTTCTCGTCCGTCATCATTGTACCTCAAGTTACCAGTTTCCCAATGGGTCCTGTGTTGGGCCCTTGTTTAAATAATTACCGGCCACCGGCAAATTACCGCCCTGTAACGGCTCAAATCGTTAGTAAACGGTAAACGAACTGTAATAAATTAAAACTGAAGTCAGTAAAAGTGGGCTCTGAATTGAAGGGCGTATATGGACAAAAGCTTTTCCCAAGGATCTCCACAGTGAGTCTACTAAATCTGTAAAATATGAATTATACTTGAATAAATAAAGAGCAGTCACTTAAACAATTTTACGACGTTGCATTTTGCTTAGCCCACAAACGCTATTCTGCAAAGAAGCTGCACTTGCCAACATGCATAATATTTGAAGTTAAAGCCTAATAGTTATTGTAGCGTTAAAAAAGGAAGCTAGCTAACCTGTGGTTGACAACCACAGGCGAAACGTGAAATTTAGGAGAACAGAGAATTTAGAAAAGAAATTAGACAGAATTTGGCAAAATCCGCATACAAAATTACAAAACTGATACAAAAAACAGGCTAAAAAAATCCGCGAGATGGGCAGTATCCCAGGGGGGACGCCGGTGCGCGGGTCTGCGGCACTCAGCTGGTACGGGCGCGGACGCACACAACGCAGGGATCCAGGCACGTCCAATGCCTGGTGGCCTCAGGTGTCCGGAACCACAGCGAGAGATCGTGAAAGGCACGGAGGGACCCTCGTGTGTGTGTCGCAGAGGCCGGAAATACACTGTAAAGATTGACAAAGAAATAATCGCCATCCAACCAAGACAAGGAAAGAGAAAAGTGCGTCGATAAAAACCAGGAGGAAGACAACACAAGACTTACCCGGCTAGTCCAAAGTAGGAGCCTGTCCTAATATTTATTGTATTCCAAGTTATTTATAACATTTACTTATATTTATTTACTAATAAAGCGATTCAAGAAAAAATCGTTTCTATCTGATGATAGACGACAACTGGGAAAGCAATAAACAATTTAGAAAAAGGTCAAACCAAGAAAATTTGAAATTTGAAAATGTGACAAAAAAACCGGCCAAAAGAAAAAAGAATCATACCAAAAAGGTTATTAAAAAACCTGCAGTAATGCTGCATTATATATGTAGGGTGTAATCGTTAAGTGTGCCCATGCGATTATTCTGTAACTATTACAGATATCAAAAAACTTTAAACTGATATCGAAAGTAAAATGACATCAATAACTTTTTAAAAATAAAACGAGAAGTATCCAAAAATTTGACATTAAACACTCCCACACATTAGAGCTTGTCATCGCACAACAAGGACGTCACTTCGAACATATGCTTTGAATATAAAATTATGTACTTACTAAGACATAATAAATTTGAATAGGTTTTATTTACAGATTAATTTTAGCCATTTATTTTTATCTATGTCGACCTCGTAACCCACAGTAGAAAAAATATGATTTATTTTCAGTCTATTTAATTGAGTACGCCCAGGTTTTCTTAGCTTCATTTCTTACATTTGCAAGGCTATGTCTACGTGTTTTTGTTGATCTAGTGGTCCGGTACGACCCTTCATTGTTCAACTTGAGTAATTATAATTACCTACTGCTGCCCGCTGCCTCTTGAGGTAAATATTCAGCGCGGTCGAAAATGAATTGAAACATGATTTTAAGCTTTCGATCAGGTTGAATTTATGAGAATAGTGTAGTGTCTATTCAAATAATAAACGGCTTTTAAAATTTACCCCCGAGGGCTCGAGCCTGCCCTGAATTAGGGCGATCAAGCCTTAGTATATCAAGCCTTAGTATATCTTAGTTTGCCCAGTGCGGGTTGATCGACTTCACACACAACTTTTGAGTTTTTTTTTTTTGCAGGAGTGTGCAGGTTTCCTCACGATGTTTTCCTTCATCATAAGAATGAATTCGAAATTCGTAAATACATTAATACGTGGTGGAAATCGAACATGCGTCTCCCGGACAGAAGGCAGTGGCCCTAGCTTCTTCACAACTGACGCTTAACGAATTATAGCAAATAGAAATTGACCAATAATTTGAACTAGAAATTTGCGCCGATGTTAATACGCTAAACTTGGATTAGGGTTAATCGATTTGCGCTTACCTCGTTGTTTGGCCGACCGCGACGCGTGTAAAATGTCCCGCTCGTGTAATCCTGTAATACCAAATATATAGCTACTCGCTGAATCATCATCAACAGCTCATATACGTCCCCAACGAGGGGCTCGAGCCTACCCTGAATTAGGGCAATTAGCCGACCACGCTGGCCCAGTGTGGGTTGGTTGACTTCACACACAACCTTTGAATTTCTTCCTAAACTAAAACTAAACTGATAATACTATCGCGTTAGTGAAACTTTGTAAGAGTTAAATCTTCTAGTGTAAAAATAGTAAAAACAGAAAATGTTTAATTTTGTGTCATGTATAAATAAGGCTCAATGTCTAGACCAGTTTTCAGTAAGTCATTCACACGACACTGTTCTCACCTCAAGCCGATATTATAGGTACTTTCAAATACACTTATTCATTTTACGGTACGGTTTGATGCCTTACTGTTTTAACGGTTTCAAACGAATTATTGGAAAAAAGGTCTGTTTCAATTTGATCTTCAGTAATATCGGTAATAGCTCTAATTTGAGGTAGGCTTAAGCCCCTCGTTGGGGATGTATGTGTGTATATATATATATATATTGTCAACCGTAAGCATGCTGAGGTTTGAGTTTTGACTATAGTCCAGCCAAGAAGTCTTGAGCCATCAAACTGCGTCACAAATTCCGGTACACAAAAATACGCCCTAAAACTTCTTAATGAGTATGCCGAACGGGTGTTTCAGTTAAATAGCCTTTGCCGAAAATTAGTGCGACCGTAGCCGACCTCTCATTGTTTAACTTGCTTAATTACTCGGCCGAACCGCATTCGCCCCAGATTTTACATTAGGTGCTAGTTTCACTGAGCAATTAAAAGTTTCACAAATAAAGTGTGGGAAACGTTGGGATTTTGACTCGTATGTGGAAATGTTAGATGTTTCATGGTTTGAGTTCGTGTTGTACGAAAAGAGTTGTGGAAGAATTCCTGAAAGGCGGTAAGGCCTTGTAAGCTGAAGTTCACTATATTATATAGTACACCTATATAATTTTGTATTCTTTTAGAATAAGATAACACAAACGTCTTTGTAGAGTTACAACAGTAATTGATATTGTACAGTTGGCGCGCGAGTTGACTACTTTTAGATCAAATTATGCTTATCAAATCTGGTTTTTGTTTGATTCATGTTTATCCTTTATTATGAATAGGAAGAAAGTCTGTCAAAAACGTATAGCCACATCGTAACATCATTTGAACTACCACGACCTTCCGAACTTAATAGGCTGTTAAATGATGGTGATGATAATGAAATATAACTAATTAACTAATTAAATACATGATCTTCAGTTATTTACATGCTATATTATATTTTATATAAAATTGTATTCGCGTATAACCTCAGTGTATGACAACGAAGTTGAGGTTCAAACATGCCCTGCGTTCCAAGACGCGCTGAAATAAATTTTAGCGCACTCAAAGCGCGTACCAAATTACTGTCAGCAGGCGAAACCCATACAATCTGATCGCTGACGGCGCTGACAGTTTGATTCAAAAGTGATTTAAACGCGGCCATGGTCACACCTAAAAGTGAAAGAGTGCTATAAACATTTGTATAAATATATTAAAATGACTGTGCAAAAACTCTAACAAAATATAAATTAGTGCTGTGTAACAAAAAAAGATTTGGTCTAAAGGTCTTAGTAACCGGACCATAAAACTTAAAAAAAAAAACCGAAGATTCTTCTTCACTTTTCCTTTAAATGCACCAATACACTAGTGCCCAAAGGCTTGTAACGTATCTACACAAAATTTGAATCCAACTTAGTTTATTATTCTGTTTCAGGAGTTACGGTATTTGCTGAAGGTATAGAGGTGGAGTTTACGACGCTGTAGAGCACGTTGGGCCTAGTGTTAGTTTGGGCCCGAAATAGTTGTACTGAGTGGACAATTTGGTCACGTCAACGTAGTAATTAGAGAACAACTTCGTTTGAATCGAGCTTAGAAGCTAATTTCACTTGAATTTAGAAATAGGCTACAGGGAGGAGTTTTGATTGTTGCTTTGCAGTAGCCTAGTCTAGAGCGAGATAAAGAATAAAATAGCAAATATTTTGTGTAGCAAATATTTTGTAATGTTCTTGGAAGCAATAAAACAAAACGTGCTTGTTACTGAAAATATAGAAATGTAAATCGGTACATATTATTATTGGCTAGAGGCTGAAAAAGAAAGGAAAAAAGTTTCAACAAAAATAACTGATTGAAGCAAAAAAAAAGCAACAATTACAACTATCAAGATCTATTGACTTGGAATTTTATTGCCGTGCTTTTGCAATGACCGGTGGCAGAAATCATCCTATATTTAAAAAAGTATAATAATAGGACTCGCACTGTCACGCTCTAATCCTTATTTAAGTAAGTCTGTCCTTTTTACCTTTTAAAGATTGAAAAGGGACAGGAGATGGCCATTCTAATATTAGAGCTGTCAAACATCGAATTTGAACCTTATGGCCGTGTCGATTGCATAATTTTAAAGAGCACTTAAAAAATATCTTAATCAGCTATGCCCTTATTTTAGGTTATCATTCGTTCAAATTAATATAATTCGTTCATCACCTCTCTTTCATTGGTCATAAAAACGAAAAGGATAGCTGAATTTCAAAATTAGAATAAGAGCATGACATCCCGAATCGAGGCCAATTACTCAACAAAAAAAATCCTTTGAAAAACGTAAGTACCTTTTGTAGTCTCTTCTCTACCAACCCCGTAAGCAGCACAGCATGAAAAGACGATTCGAGCTTAACAAAATAAAGGGAGAGGTACCAGGCCATCAGGAGTAGTCAGCAGGTGCCCTGACCTACTTGCTGGCACCTTGCGGTACGCCGCAACACTTGGGTGTGACGCGACTTGAATAGCAATTTCGACGAGAAACCACCGGCTTACCCATATTGTAATTAGGGAACGGGAAATACCAACAGCGCGCTATAAGTATATTATAATTAAATAACAACGTTAGGTGGATATACTTCAAGGAGTTTTATTGAAAATTACTAATTTAGGAATAGGAGCGTGCCTAAGCACGCAGGCAGGCAGGGTTGGCATGTAATAGGTTCACGTGTGAAATTTTAAGAAAGATTTTACCGGAGAGCAATATTTACGGGGCCCAAATAAATACAACAAGAATTTAGTAAAATTTTACAGAGTGTTATTATGCCCGTTTCTATTTTCGGTAGTGAGCGAGCTATTGCACGAGAAAAGCAACGCTTGGAACGTGTTATTAAGAACAAATTATCCAATTCAACGACAACGGCCTCGATTCGAGATGTCACGCTCTAATCCTTAATTTAAGTTAGTCCGTCCTTTTTACCTTTTAAAGATTGAAAGGGGTTGGCTATCCTAATATTAGAGCTGTCAAACATCGAATTTGAACCTTATGGCCGTGTCGATTGCACAATTTTAAAGAGCACTTAAAACATGCGACTTAAAAATCTCTTAAACTGACAGCTATGCCCTTATTTTAAGTTATTATTTGTTCAAATTAATATCAGTACCTGGTTGACCGAGCTTAGCTCGTTTTTTTTTTTGTAAGACACCTACGCATTTCGATAAACTCTACTTACTTCATACGTTCAGAAGAAAGTACACGCGGCTAGACATAGTAGCACCACTCTTATACTTTAAACGAGCAAGATAAGAATAATAAGGATCTCGGAAACGTACGGCTGCAACGATTTCGCAATTTAGTTTCGGGGGCAATAAATCGATCTAGCTTATAAAATAGATTTCCCCGTATTTTCAGGCTAAAAAGAATTGATACGCGATATCATTGAAATAGAAAGGTAATTTTGGCTCAGTCGGGACACCGCGAGTTTGCAGTTTGAATCACGACAAATATATTTTTATTTCTTTGTTCTTTTTTCGTTTGTTTCTTTTTTAGTATTTTTTTTATTCTTTCATTTAGTTATTTAAATACAAAAATGAAAGAAAATTTCTGATAAATTTTTTGGTGGTCTGAAAGTTTTCCATCAGATGGCCCGAGTAAAACGAGGAAAAGAATATATTATGTATTATAAAATAATAGGATGGGACTTTTGATAAGATTCAGAAAGGATTATTATAGGAAAATAAATTATTCCCATACCAACTAACCTACCAACTTATTAGCAGTAGTTCCAATTTTGGCCACTTCAGGCGGCGCTAGTAGTAATATAAATTTGCATTTATTGAGGTTAATGCGTGGATAATTTCGATGAAATTTAGCATTATATGGGGTTTCGGGAGCGATAAATCGATCTAGCTAGATTTAATTTTTGGTAAAAATAGATTTCCCTGCATTGACAATAAATTAGAATCGGAATTTGGATAGAATTCAGAAAGGAAAATAAATTGTTATTCCCATGCCTAACAGTGGTAAAGGCAGCGCTAGTAGTAATATAAAATTGAATTTGTTGAGGTTGCGTGGATTAAATAACGTCTCCGTGGATAAAATAGCATTTTCCATTTCTGTGTTACATATCTGAAAAAATAACTGAAAATACTTTTAAATGCTTTTTTAGAAGAAAATTTCGTCACTATGTGAGTTGTAGTGCCATCTGTTGCAGAACTTTCGGTGTAAGAAAAACGAAGTGATTTTCTGTAAAGGTATTTTAATTGAACTAAGTAAATGAAAAAATAAGTAATAACAACGACGACGACGGTAAGTAATAAATAAAAAAACATACCTATAAAAATTGCTCTATCTGTTGGAAAAAAATGGAAAAACGAAAAAATAAGGTGTACTTAATAAGAAATTTTTATTTTTCTCGTTTAAAGTATTAGATTCGTTCATCACCTCTCTTTCATTGGTCATAAAAATGAAAAGGATAGCTGGATTTTAAAATTAGAGCATGACATTAAAATGCAGGTAGTACCTAAAAAATAATAGCTTTGATTAGGCTCAAAGCTAACAAGCAGAGTATCCAACATGCGACCAAGTATTTTGTTTAATAGTAGTGTACATTTTGAGGTAGCTAAAATTTATGCATAGATAGCAAATGGTAGATTGACAGTATTAGACTTTGACACGTGCAGACTGGAAATCCAAGATTTGGTCCCGTCATCTTGACGATTAGGTACAGTAGCTAGATCACAATGTTTCTCAGGATAACTTGTTCGTATAATGACGAAACTTTAGAGATGTAACATCCAAAAGTTAATCATTTCGTTTCATATATCTCAGTATTCTATGAATGAAATTCATTACACATTAATTACTAACACGAATACAATTTTGCGTTAACTTTAGTTCGATCGAACTATACGCAGTGCCTCTGGATAACTTCTTGCAAATTAATTTGAAGCAGATCTCAGAATCAAACCATACGTGAACCAGTGTTCACTAAACTTCGAACACACTTGCGAACAAGTCTGTTAGTTCCGGAATTCACTCTCTAGTGCACTAACTTTAATTTTCATTTACTCAAATAATGCAACACGCGATTTTGATACTAAACGCGAGGGAATAGGAATGTGGCTGTTTGTGGAGTGAGTTTTGCAAGCGTCGGGAAATGTAATACTTTGTGCTTATTTACATAATGGATCTGTGTGTATTTGAACCCCACTTTTGTACTTTGTACTGTATCTCACTCACTTTTAGTTCCTAGTAGATTAACGGCAATGTACAGTATGCATCGCTGCGAGTTTATAGTGGTATTTACAGAGAAATATTATTTCTTTAGTACTTATTTTTTTAATTCAACTAATGCATTCTACTATGAATGCCGCCGTGTGGTGACGGCAGAGTACAATACATTTGTCACCAACCCCTACCCTTCCCGTGGGTGTCGTAAGAGGCGACTTAGGGACTACACACTGAACAGGGAACGGGCAGCAGCGCTCTCTGATACAGAAACCTTTTAAACTGTGATCTCCAACCCGCCTGCCAAGCGTGGAGATTATGGCAAAACCCTCCACTTAAGTGGAGGAGGCTCATAGTCCAGCAGTGGACTGTAACGGGCCGTTGACTTGATTTGATTCTACTATGAAGAGCGTCGGTGGTCTAGTGGCTAGGGCCTCTGCCTCCCGTCTGGGAGACGCGGGTTCGATCCCCACCACGTACTACCAATGTGTTTTCGAATTTCGAATTCATATGTATATTTATTCGACGCTATTACGGTGAAGGAAAACATCGTGATGAAATCTGCACACTCTTGCGAAGAAGTTCAAAGGTTGTGTGTGAAATCGACCAACCCGCAATGGGCCAGTACATAGTACGTGGTGGCCAGGCGAAGGGCTAGCCCTTCGGTGGGGATTCTACTATAAAGTGAAAACCAGTTTCTCTGACTACTCCTCTGCTACTTGTCAAAATCTTCAGGATGCTGTGCCGTTTGTTCAGACTGTACGTCGCAAGTAGTGGATACAAAGTTGTCAAAAAAAAAGGAACTATGACTGATCGGGGCACGTTATATGAGTTTGGTCTACGCGTTTAGCAGGTAAAGTATTATTTAAAAGTAGATCCTGTATTATTCTTCTTTTTCTTTCGTGTCGGCAAGAACACGGGCTAAATCTTACTTGCCCAGAAAGCGGCTACCGTGGTAGCCCTCTGGTTACTGACAAGTAAGTCCTCACGCGAGCAGGTGGTCTGGCACGCGGGACAGTTAGTGAGGTGTACCATGGTTTGCAAGGGTTCTCCACATTCACAGCTGGCGTCTGCACTACTTGAGTACTCCCACCGACACAGGTTATCTTTGCTTCGGCCAACCTGGGTCCTCAGCCTATTTAGACTTTTCCAGGTTGGCCAATCCTGTATTACATAGGTATAAGAGTAGGTACTATAGAATTTAATATATAATATAGGTAATAGGCATTCATCTTTTCAGCATGTCCAGTGGTCATGGGCTAAAACGTTCAGAACAATCAGGTTAACTAACAACGTACATAATATTATAATTTTGTTTAAAACAACAACCGCTATGTGTTTACTTCATAAGATCAAACGGTCATAAAGTCAGATAGAGACATACACAACATAAGCATTGTCTTTATGAAGGAGCACACAGCGAGGGCGAAGCGTCTCTGTTTCAGCTTGGCCAAAATTGCTTTTGAATGTCTATCTATCCATCTGTCGATCTGTTCGTTCTCATCTAAGGTCGCGTTTCTTAACCGATTCTCGTGAAATTTTGTGAGCAGGTTCGATAAATTAAAAGTTTATTTTGTCGAGTTAGTTTTTGGAAAATCAAAAAAATTACAGTGTGATGAGGGTTGAAAACGTAAAAAAAAAAACATAAATCAGCTATTTAAAAAAATAATACTCGCGAGACAGACAAAGACATATGGCTATATGGGGACGTGTGGGGGGGGGGGGGATATTTAATTTACAGAGTTGAACTTATTGAAAAAAAAAACCAGTAAGTTCAACTAACTGAAGTTTCAGTTGAACTTAATGGACTGGTTGCTTTTCACACATGGCTATCTGATCTCAAACTAAGCAGAAAGTCAAAGTCAAAAATTATTTATTTCCATAGGATGTTATTACATCACTTAGATCCGTCATTACATTGTTTTGGGTGAGTTCACTAACACAATGGCGGAATCTGTGGAGAAGAGCTCACCGAAGAAACTCCACAGTCGTCGCTTGTACTGGTGGGTATCAAACAGCTATACAATACATAAATAGAGATAAACAACATCCAGACACAAGGCAAACACAAGTGCTCATTACACGAATGTTTGCCCTTGGCGGGATTCGAACCCGCGACCTGTGCTTCGAAGGCAGGCGTACTACCATCTAGGCTGCGCAGCCATCAATTAGACTGTAGGAATGACAGGTCACAGGATTTACCAGGGAAAATGGCAAGCATCCATGTGATTTTAAAAGTGGCTTTGAACTAAAACTGAAGTTCGTTTCATGATGCACTTTCAAAATTCAAAAATTTCAGAGCTCCTTTAAACCCATTCCGCTGCACTATGCTTTTTTCATAGCCACTTTATTTTTGAGAAAAAGACCAACAACGTCTCAAGGGGTGCCGAACGGTGTTGCCAGCTCAATCTCAATTATTTCTTTTCTTTCTCTCTGAATAGTTTTATACAACAGAGTATTTTCTATTCTTGAAACTGTAAGATACTCAAAGTTACAGTTTCTCAACAGTACCTAAAAAACTTTAATCTTTTGTCTAAAATTATTAAGCATTTAATACAAGAGGTTATAAATAAAACATTTTGTTCTAAATAAAATCATCTATAATATCGTATTGGTCACCATAATTCAATATAGCTTATAATTACAATTTCGTAGGAATCGTTTTAAATAATAGATTTTTAAATTAACTATAAAATTGAATGGAAACATTCATAAACTAGTATTCCGTTGGCGACTTCGTTCGCTTTTCATACAATCTTTTACTATATTTTTTTCCCCAATAGGGAAGGAAATACCAAGAACATACATAGAAGACAGACAGACTACACAATTAAAAAAAACTTCGAGGCTGGCAACCCCACATAGGTTAGGAGAGGGGGCCAGACAGGGGTGAGGTGGGGGGAGGCCACAGTCTTCGTAAGAGGATTAAACACGGTAATAAGGTTTGCAGCACGGCACACTTGGCCAGGTCAAGTAGGGCTTACGACCAAGTGTTTTGTTCTGCACACCGCCTTATTAGGGGAAAACTTTGAGAAAACGGTACTTAAGCATTTGAGTAAAGATAGCAGTTACATGATATAGCTTAATGTTTCAGAGCATCAAGATTGAAATTGCTCACTTCATGCTATTGTCATTGGCAATTTGCTTTTTTTTATACATAGTGTACCTAGCTACATTCATACACTGTATGATTTAATGAAAAAAATAGTTCCTATAGTTCCTATAGTAAAAAAAAATAGGCCTTGCGTTTGTGCCATTGCAAAACAAAACAAAGCGAATGTTACTTAAGTCATCACATCACTGGATATATGCGAACATACATTCATAAAATCAAGCTCATAACTCCTAAGGGGTGAGAGGAGCATTAGTGGGCTCCTAACGAGCAAGCACTAAACCACAATTGGTAAAAAAAAGTCTTAAGATTAGGCATATACGTCTCTAACGAAGGTATTACACCGATCTCATAGACTATGCAGTTCATGCTTTGTAAACACGGTAATTTCAGAGATGACACTAAAAAACTGTGCAAGCGCAGTTATTAATGCCAAGCATATCTCGTGGGATTGCAAACATTTCAAGCCAACATGAATGTGGTGGTTGTACTAACTCGTATACATACATCTGCTAATGTGTTTTTTTTTAAGTATTGAACCATAGATACACGTTTCTATCGCAACACTTTTTTCAGTGGCATAAGAATGTGTTTATTCTGTCTAGAGGACTTTTATTGTTGCCATCCTAAAACTAGGTAGAGCAAAACCTAATACAATTTTACCCATGGTTTTGTATAAATGTAAGTTTGCTTGGAAGAAATTGCTATATAACAATAAAGCGGTCTAACTGACATGTTTTTCTGTTGTTACTTCCGTTTACGTTAACGTTTTTGTGTGTGCAATAAAATATCATTAATTAATTCATTTCTTATTCCCACATCTGTTTTGACTAAAGATTACTACTGAAGTATTGTTTTTTAATAATCTACAGTTTAAAAATTATGTAATCAAAGACAATATACAATTCTTCACTTCATATTTTACTAGAAGTACCATCAGTATATAAATTTTAGCAGCTGTGTTATTACGTGCTGGACATTTTGATAGCGCTTTCGACTAAACTAGTTTTCCCTCGCGTCGAGCTATTCTGATGAACATAAGTTATATGGATATTTCTAATCTACCTATACATAGGTAAATACAAATTTGGGTTTAGTATCTTCTACCTCTCCCTTAAAAAATCTCATAAAAGGTGATAAATATTCAAATATTTACCTTAATCAATTAAGGGTAAAACCCAGCGCCCGCCCACGTCCGATAATCGATAACAAACTTTTTGTAGGAGAAAAATGGAACGTATTGATTACAATAGTGCAACGCAAATGTCCTAAAAAGTCGGCCAGAAATAAGGTTATTACTTAAATATAGGAGGAAAAATTGGCCCGATTATCGGTCCTACAAAATGTCTGACGCGGGCGGGCACCCTTACTTTGATTGATTCTGCAATTATTTCAAAATAATAAACTGCACAACAATCTGTAAAAGTATATAGCTGCAAGAGTGATAAGCTGCTTTTCAAATGCATCCTAATTTTGTCTTTTGTTTCTTGGATAAAATAAATAAATAATATAAAAAAAAACATTTATTTATCCACACATGCTTAAAAATAATCAAATGGAAATACTGTTTACAGTGTTTCAGTTGGATGAAAAGGTTATGCGGCTAGGCTGACATCACCCTAATTTTGTTTTTTGACCCATGTTTCTTGGATAAAATAAATAAATAATATAAAAAGACATTTATTCATCCACACATGCTAAAAATAATCAAATGGAAATACTGTTTACAGTTGGATGAAGAGGTTATGTCTCAGCTAGGCCGCTTTTCAGACATCACCTTGTAATCTAGTCGCTAGTACCAGTAAGGATAAGTCGTTGTAATTGAAATCTAAATGTAAAAAGTCCATAATAAATAAAAATGCGCATCTTATGTGCGACTAACACAAAATTATTTTGTGCTTTGACCTTTTTGATTTGTTTTACTATTTGAATCAAGGATTTCATTCAATTCTGTATTTCTAGTACGTTTCATTCAAATAAGAATATTTTCACAAAAGAACCCCGGATACAAATTTTTATTAAATTCAAATGCATTCTATTGAAAACTGTTTAGAACAGTGGTTCCCAAAGTAAAGGACTGCGTGCGACTCACACCACAGAAAATATATTAAGTAGTAGTACTTGCCACAGTACCAGCAAGGAGTGCGGACCTAACAATACCCCCTACTTTTTTCGGGTGGTCACTGTTCACGACCCGGGGACTATACTTTTAGAAACGCTGGTCTAGAAGCAGCCATTCCTGGGATACGGGAGTTAGTGGGTCTCCCGGGACGGTACTTTTCACTCAATCAGTTTGGGGTTTACCGGTCTGCAATGTTATCAATCAATCAGTTTATTCCAGTCCACTGCTGAACGTAGGCCTCCCCAAGGGCACGCCAAAGCGCACGATTACCCGCTTTCCTCATCCAGCCACTACCAGCGAGCTTCCTCAGGTCATCAATCCACCTGGCAGGGGGGCGTCCCACACTACGTTTCAACGTGCAATGTTAAATATAACACAAACTATAATTATATTGACAGCTATATCAAACTAATGTAAAAAACGTGAAATTATGTTTGTTCCGCTTCCACTCCTAAAATACTGAACAGATTTGGATGAAATTTGGAATGTAGATAGTTTGTACCCTGGGACACAAAAGATGCTTTTTAAGGGGAAAACTCTTATTCCTACGGTATAAATCAAACACAACACAAACAACTTACTCTCTCAACTCCGTACGCAGGCGCGAAACAAATACCCCCCTTGATTTTGCCGAATGTTCATGACCCGGGGACTAAACTTTTAGAAACGCTGGTCTAGAAGCAGCCATTCCCGGGGCACGGGAGCGAGTGGGTCTCCCGAGACGGTACGTTTCACGCAATCAGTTCGGGGTTTACCGCTCTGCAAATGTTAAATATAACACAAACTATAATATATTGGCATCTGTATGGCACATACAATTTTTTGATTACGGGTATTACCAACACAGCAATTTAATAAGGTAAATATTTTCATTATTTATTAGAACAATTAGTCGTGTTGGCTGCTTAGAACTGATAAAGTTTTACCAGGAGATTTTGCATATTTTTAGATGACATTTTAAATACTTATACATTTTATCAATTTCATCAATATCAACGGCCCTTTACAGTCCACTGCTGGACTATGAGCCTTCTCCACGAAGGGTTTTGCCATAATCTGCACGCTTGGCAGGCGGGTTGGAGATTACTGTATCAGAGAGCGCTGCTGCCCGTTCCCTGTTCAATGTATAGTCCCTAGTCGCCTCTTACAACACCCACGGGAAGAGTAGGGGTTGGTTTATCAATTTGAATAATCATAATTAATTATTTAAGAAAACAATCGGTTTTAAGGGGCCCTGCATGGCTATCTCCTTCATTTTTTTAATTATACAATATTTAATTATATGTTTACAATTTATTGTAGGTACACAAGTAAACTACAAAACACAAAACATGAAGAAAAATGACACAACAGGTACTACTTACTGTTTTCTTTGCTGACTGTACCTAAACCGATATATTATGATGAGTTCTTTTGTGATAAATTGTTTTACCTAAATATATTATAAAGTTTTGCTTTGATGCAATTAAACTTATTATTATTGTTATATGTTTTCAAGTAACAAAATGCTTCATTTATTAAAAAGGCCCAGTACATGAAAGGGTCTGAATTATTCGTCCCTTGAGACTGCAGCTTCACTAATGGCAACACTCGCACAAGTCCCGCTCACGTAATGATAATGTAATAATGCGACGCCACCGCCACGTACTACATAATAGAAAACAAAGGAGATAGGCTTAGGGAGGCTGAAAACCTATCATTATTTCATTTGAAAGACGTCTACTGCTGAACAAAGGTTTCGCCAAGAATTTTTTATCTCAAGGAGTGGTCTGCGCTGCACGCTCCTACTAGTGGCTTCCCGCGACCTTCACCAGGGTCCCGATTCACGAAGCAACAATTTACAAGTAACAAGTTACAATGATATTCATTGCGTAGCCAATTCACCTAAACTGTAAGCCCTTATAGTTTTTTCATTGTCTACACAATGTACATCGAATTGTACTTGTAATTTGTAACTTGTAGCTTCGTGAAACGGCCCCCAGATCTTCAGTTTATCTAGGCGGAATTGCACACACTGCGTTTGCCAGTACGTGGTATGTACCACTTGAAAGCTTCTATGCTCCAGTGGCCGTTAAATCAGACTGTTTACATAATAAATTATTTTCACGCTCGCGTTGTGTATGGTTTTCCTACGGGAATAAGACTTTTTTACCTTTATTAGGGAAATATTTTTCCCCTAAAAAGCATCTTTTGTTAATCCAGGATACAAATTATTTCAATTCCAAACTTTATCTTTTGTTTATAGCTTTAGGTGTGAAAGCGGTGCGCGCTTTTATTTTTTCTAGACTAAACTTGATTTGAACCCGATATAAAAATGTTTGTATAATACGCAGGGTTTTCAAACTCTCGGTAAAATTTCGTCCATACCTCTTCTGTTAGCCTATCTCTTCTTTTCCCTTATCTATGACACGTACCAATTAACCACGTTCAGAGGGCGACTTTCCACAGAAACATCTTCAGCTTTTGCTTTTATTTCTTATTAGCATTGTCACGCTCGTGGGTGTCTTCTTGCTTTGTTGTCGGAGTTTCCTCTGGCTCGAAACAAAACAGTGATAATTAGAATTCCGCAGCCAAATACAAAATACAAAAATAAATTTATTTTCTCCCACACATTACAATAAAAATACAATATCACTAATAGTTACAGTGAAGTGAAAGTGGGGAGACAGGAGCCTAAACTAGGTAGACCCTGTATCTTAGGACTCCTGGTCTCCACCTCTCGGAAATAGTAAATGCTCGTTGACATTAAAATAAAACATTAAAACAAATGTGAGAAGAAAATCAAAAAGTAAAATATTACGAGTACATCATTATTTAAAACGCAATGCAACTCCAATTATTAAGCATTGCCACGCTCGTGGGTGTCTTCTTGCTTTGTTGTCGGAGTTTTCTCTGGCTCGGAACAAAACAGTGATAATTATAATTCCACAGCCAAATAAAAAAAAGTTATGTTGGTTTGTTTGTCTGTCGGTCCGTTCATGTCAGTTTAAAACCATTTGTTTTATGATAATGCTATGTAAATCAGTTATGTCGAAGTATAAAAAAAGCCTTTTAGGAAACCAGTTACGACACCTCGGTTTCCTTGACATCTCACACACGGCCACTTGATCCTGAAGCAAAGCTTGTACTATGATGGGTACCAGAACAGCTGATATACATTACATAAACAGATAAATAATAATATATACGTATAAATAGATAAACAATATCTAGACACAAGGCAAACATAAGTGCTCATCACACGAATGTTTGCTCTGGGCGGGATTCGAACTCGCGACCCTGAGCTTCGTAAGCAGGCGTATAGTACGCTGGGCTACTATAGAGCTGTCAATTTTAATATATTCAACAACATCAACCACCCGTTACAGTCCACTACTGGACTAATAAAAATAAAACACAAATAGGCCATAGTGGCCCAATGCGGGTTGGTCGACTTCACACACAACCTTTGAATTCTTATTTTATTGAATGGAGATAAGTAAGTTGATTATTTAAATGACAAAGAGGCTTGAGGCTTGGTGTTCGGATGGTCCAGCTCGGCACAGGAAACTTTAACAATGTATATTGACTATTGTAAACAATATTAAAAAAAAAAAAGTACAAAAGATACGAGTCCTGTAGAGTTTCTTCTGGCCGTTCTTCTCCACAGAAGGCGTACACTTGTAGTGAACGAGCCATCTTGCTTTGACGTCGAAAATTTATTTTGTTAAATCTTATTTCGAATAAAGACACTTTTATCTTATTTATCTTAGATCGAACCCACGTCTAGACGGAAGACAGCAGCCCTAGCCACCGAAACTCTCATTAACTATACTTATTTAGAAAAGTATAATCGATAATATACCTTTGCCTAACTCCATAAAAAAGTTTTTTTTTTTAATGTAATTACAGTCATCATTATAAACGTACGTTTAGATTTATTTTGAGGTTAGTCACTTAACAATCCCAAAATACATTATAAAATTCTAAGAAAATCTAGTATTCTAACCAAGGTAATCCAGTGGACTGGGTAGGCCTTCAATAATTCAGTATGGAATTAGGAGTAATTGGGCGAGTCTTGGCCGAGCCAATCTAGGTAAAAGCCTGAGTGGGATGATATTGCTGCCGATTCCTGCAGAAATACTCTGAATATAAAATTAAGTTCGTCTGTCTTTTTACAAGCTTTTATTTAGTTTCACCTGTCCCGTTGTCTGTCTGTCTGTCTGTAATCAAATCTTGCAAGTTAAATTTGATCCACTTCCCAGTTTCCGATTGAGCTGAAATTTTGCATTCATGTATAAATCGGATGACAATGCAATATTATGGTACCTTGGAGCTGGTCTGATGATGGAGACGGAAGGTGGCCATAGGAACTCCTCTAATACAGAACACAACTTAGTCGTGTTTGGGCTCGTTAGATTTGTCTTAACAAGATCTTTAGCCATACGTGATATCCAGGGTCTCATGATGGAGCCGGAAGGTGGCCACAGGAACTCCTTAAATACACAACACAACCTAGTCGTGTTTGGGCTTGTTGGTTTTGTCTTAACGAGATCTTTAGTCATACGTGATGTTCAGGGTCTCATGATGGAGCCGGAAGGTGGCCACAGGAACTCCACAAATACACAACATAACTTAGTCATGTTTGGGCTTGTTGGATTTGTCTTGACTAGATCTTCAGTCCTACGTGATGTCCAGGGTCTCATGATGGAGCCGGAAGGTGGTCACAGGAACTCCACAAATACACAACATAACATAGTCGTGTTTGGGCTTGTTGGATTGGTCTTGACGAATACTTTGATACTAAATGGTAACCAGAGTCTGATGATGGAGCTAGAAGGTGGCCATAAGAACTCCGTAATTAAACGACGCAACCCCACCGAGTTTGGGCCCATTTGATTTGTCTTGACGAGTACTTTGATACTACATGGTAACCAGGGTCTGATGATGGAGCTGGAAGGTGGCCATAGGAACTCCGGAACGACGCAACTCCATCGAGTTTAGGCCCATTTGATTCGTCTTGTCGACTACTTTGATACTATATGGTAACCAGGGTCTGATGATGGAGCTGGAAGGTGGTCATAGGAACTCCGTAATTAAACGACGCAACCCGATCGAGTTTGCGCTCATTTGATTCGTTTTGACGAGCATCTTAGTTGGCGTGAATATGCAACTCCAACAGATTTGGGAAAAAGTTCGTTCCGTTTGTTATGAATGTGGATTATTATATGTCTGATTGAGTAGATGGATGCCCCAATGCCAAGGTGAGCACGTGCCGAGGGCTGAATGGTATGAGAGTGTATAAACATTTCATATCGCTAACGTTGCGCCTCAGGGTACCAGGGCGAACCCTGTTGTACTGAAGCCCTTATCCCTCTACAATGGACCTCGGCAAGGATGGCATTCACATAATACAGCCTAAATCAATTCAATTTCCTGCTAAATTTAATTACGGCACAGCTGAAAGAAGAATGCTTCCGATTGTCTTGTCTTGGGCTTCAACTGTGCACAAAATGCAGGGAACTACTGTAGATCATGCTGTTATTTATCTAGGCTCTAAATTATTTGCTGCTGGTCAAGCTTATGTGGCTTTAAGCAGAGTTAAGTCTTTAGCAGGACTTCGAATCGAAGAACTTGACTGCTCCAAGTTGACTTCGAAGAAACCTTGTAATGTAAAGAAATGGATAGAATGAGAAATGTTACAAATAACTAACTTGTGATTACATAACTAATTTAAACATTAGTTTACCCTACTACAAACAAAAAAAAGGAAATATTTAAATATAAATAAAATACATAAACTTTAAGTGCTCAAAGCAGCACATTATTATGTGAACGTACTACGGACTACATAACGGAAAAACGCTGCTACGCGCTACTAACTACGTCGTAGTAAATCTCGAATTAAATATACTAAAAAGTTAAAAATAAAATTAAAGAAAAAAAACCTTTTTTAAAAACAAGCTTTTATTATTTGGAAAATGAACTAAAAAGTTAAAAATAAATTAACTTTAGAAGTATAACACTTTATAAGTTCATTGTAACCTTTAACGATAATTAAGCTTCTTTGTCTACGACAAAATAATTCCATATCGTAATCATATATTTTTAACACCAAAACTTTACACCTTAATTATTAAATCTTCCCGTTTTTATTACAGTCTCAATTTTATAAATAATAAAAGCGTGTTACATTTTGATGGTATAATTAAGCTATCACAATGTAACACGCTTTTTTATTTATAAAATTGGGACTGTAATAAAAACGGGAAGATTTAATAATTAAGGTGTAAAGTTTTGGTGTTAAAAATATATGATTACGATATGGAATTATTTTGTCGTAGACAAAGAAGCTTAATTATCGTTAAAGGTTACAATGAACTTATAAAGTGTTATACTTCTAAAGTTAATTTATTTTTAACTTTTTAGTTCATTTTCCAAATAATAAAAGCTTGTTTTTAAAAAAGGTTTTTTTTCTTTAATTTTTTGCCTTTTAAATAAAAAAAGGAATGTATATGAACGTGGTTTTTACCCGACTATGGCGAAGCAAGGAGGGTTATAGATTTAGCAGACTGTGAATTAACTTTAGCACACTCACAATTGGACTTTAAAGACGCGTTAAAAACAAAATTTTAAGCCACTAAATAATATGTAACTTGAAATCTCCTCAAAGTGAAATAACACCCATAATAAAAAATGTGATAGCAAGAACCATGCTTTTTTGCAGCCATCACCTCAGTCTTTACTAATTAGAATATCTATTCCACGCATCCGACGTTTTTCGTTTCAAGTCCTACAAGAATACTACAGCAATAAAAATCTGAATCAAAATTATTTTATATTTTTTAGTGCGATAAAAACGTGTAATGTTAAAAAATACTTTTTTATTTAATAAATATTTTGTGCTTTTTAGTCCAGTGTCTGTAAAATTTGCAAGAGACCCTGAACATCACGTAAGGCTAAAGTGCTTGTCAACACAAGTCTTTCATCTCAATGTAGGAGATTGAGCGCTGAGTTTCCTATGTACCCTATATGTTTTTTTGAAATAAATAGATTTTAATTATTTTTTTTCAAGCCCAAGACGAGGTTATGTTGTGACGTTGAGGAATTCCTATGGTCACCTTCCAGCTCCATCATAAGACCCTGGACATGAAGTATGACTAAAGATCTTGTCAAGACAAATCCAACGAGCCCAAGCACGACGAGGTTATGTTGTGTATTTGAGGAGTTTCTATGGCCACCTTCCGGCTCTATCATGAGACCCTGGATATCACGTATGACTAAAGATCTTGCCGAAATAAATTTAACGAGCTTAAACATGACAAGGTTATAATGTATATTTGAGGAATTCACAAAATTTAGGGTACCAAATTTCAGCACAATCGAATGACAGCAAGTGCTCCAAAGATGGGTTGCAAGATTCCTACTGAACAAACAAACAAACAGACAGACAAGAAAGCGAGTTAATAAAAACGTGTCAAAAATAACCTGAGGAAGAAGAAGAATTAAAAAACTTTCTTTTTACACTTTGTATTATTTTTTGTCGTATTTTTTTCTGCGGGAATCAGGGACCGTTCACTGTAAGTGTGGAACTATAACTCGACTCATACACAGACTACGTAGTAGGTATGTGGCCCAGCATACTTACGAGACGTTTTAAAAGAGTCAAGAATCTGCGATCATAAAATAGCTAGAATAGAAAAAAATCTCACCTGCTGGCTAAAAAAAACCAGAATTGATTGCAACTAAAAAAACAAACAACTGGATTTTCACACAAATAACTGTATAATTATCCTAGGTTTTTAACTTTCCAATGACAAAGCTCAAAGCTCGAGGCACCGCCGCTTCCCAATATACCATCTTTTAAAAGTTTACTAGCGTTATAACTTGATCAAACTGAATAAATAGCGCCATTCGGTAAAGGATAAAGGCCCCGGGGAGGGGATCAATCTTCCCACCAACATTAGGCGGGACATATCAAATGAACATCAATCACACGATTTGATCCCGGGAATATTTCCAGAAAACAGAACGAGGTGTGGGAATCTTCCCGGATGAAAGAAAATGCAGAGTGTGAGTATAAGACGAGGTATGGAGTTAATTTTAACATCATTTATGTATCTTCATCAAAGTAAGTGTTGTAAGGTTGACAACCAACCTCACAAACTCTTAGTGTTATAGAGCCAGCACTAACTTGGCTCTTCACGACTGCTTCCGTAGAAAATAGGCCAGATTCATGGCGTAACGTGTTCTCCGAAGCACAGAATCATATTATATATAATTATTTATTAAATGCGTTTATCCAATGATAGTTAAACCTAATGCGAAAAGATAAGAATCGAAATATCTTCTTAGGATGTGGGTTGTACTCGTAAGTTACAAACTAACGACATAAAGGTTGTTGTTATGGTTAATGTAGCGACCATTTTGTTTTTGTAGATAATGTCCGAGACTAACAGCAGCCTAACTAACGTGCTTTCCGAAGCACGGAATCTTTTGGCTTTTCGGACTACCATGTGATACAGCTTACAATATCTTAATCAAACTGGGTATCAAAACGAAATATAATATTATAATGGCCTCGATTCGGGATGTCACGCTCTAATCCTTAACTTAAGTTAGTCCGTCCTTGTTCTTTTTAAAGATTGAAAAGGGACAGGAGATGGCCATCCAGCTGTCAAACATCGAATTTGAACCTTATGGCCGTGTCGATTGCACAATTTTAGAGAGCACTTAAAACATGCGACTTAAAAATCTCCTAAACTGATAGCTATGCCCTTATTTTAAGTTATCATTCGTTCAAATTAATATTATTCGTTCATCACCTCTCTTTCATGTGTCATAAAAATGGAAAGGATAGCTGGATTTTAAAATTAGAATTAGAGCATGATATCCCGAATCGAGGCCAATGTATATGTTTGAGTAAGTAACAAACCATTCTAATAGTGTTTTCATGCTCCATGTGAGCGGAGGTGTAGTAAAAAGTGTAGTCCTGACCCGGAGAGCGGCGGCGGCAAGATGACAGATAGAACGGGTAATTTGTCCCCAACAGATGGAATATAATATCTTCGCAGATGGTTTTTCTAGTAACTAACAAGTTAGATGTTTTATAACATTATGGTTGTTGGATTTTTTAATTGCAAATGTAGGATGACAAACTATGTTAGTTTTTATTACAAATAAATGAAATAAAAACGTTTGTCTTCCATTTAAAATGTTGATTCATCTAAGATTTGCCTCGTAGGATTTATCATTATTTACATTCTTTTGGGTGATTGTTACAACGGTCTAGATCTAAAATTAAGTTCTTTCTGTTTTTTATTTTTCCCATAGACTTAGATTTTTTTATATCTATGGTTTTTTCCTAGTCATGTATTCACACAAAAACAACAAAAAAGTTTTAATTAGGTATCTGTAGAACTCAAAAAAACGAAAATTTGTTAGTCTTGTTTTGTAGTTCCTGAGTGAGGGGTTATTTCTGTTACAATACGGAAACTATCTTAAGTTTTTTTTTGGGTAAAATGTACATTCGTAGTTGGCTTATTATCAAGTTTAACTTTAACGAACCGGGAATGAAATGAAGGTTTTCTTTCAACGGCTGTCAGACTGTCAGATGTAAGCTTGAGATACGCAGACGGACTTAATCTATCCCTGTCTCGTTCTAAATTAGTTCTGTCTCACTGGCATGTTTCATGAAGAAATAAAGTTTCATACTGCGAGCGTACTCACTTGCAGTTTTCAGACATTGTAACAAAATAAATGTTTCGCTGTTGTTTATATTCACCTAACAGCTTAAAATATTTTATTTATGTTTACTTGTGTGTGTGTGTTTTAAACCTACGTTTTTTTCATGCTTATTCGGTTCTGACGGCAGTATAAAAAAAATATAGACATCCTAATAGAAAGAAAAGTACAAAAGATACAATTCCTGTGGAGTTTCTTCTGGCCGTTCTTCTCCACAGCGAGCGAATATGATATCGTGCCATCTATGATAGCTTTGACGTCGGAAAATGATTTGTAAAAATCTTAATTCGAATAAAATATTTTTGATTTGATTTGATACTGCAGAAGTCTATCATGAAGAATTGTCTCACGAAGATACTCCTCAACGATTAATAGCATTATTATTATACCTACGAGTACCATTTAAAAGCTTGTTTAGGCACGTTTAGGTACGAATATCCACATATGTTTGTTTCCTGTTTCTATTACTCTTATAGAACACTCTAACACCTTGAATTTGGATTTTCCAAGAAGAACTACCTATATAATATTATAGCGTTTCACTCCGTCATCTGAGAGTTATTTTATAGGTTATTTCGCTTGCGAGCGAGAAGCGTTTTGAATTTTAAGTCTTGTACACTGAAATACTTGACAGAAGATGCTCTTCCGAAGCATAAGATAGACGTAATATTATTTTATGTTTTTAACTCAAGCTTTAAGCGTCTTGAAAACGGTTAGAATGCATTTCGTAGAAAATGTCACTTTTTTATTGTAAAGGAAATATGATAATATCTTTTTTTTAAATAGCCTCTTGTGTGTCCCACTGCTGGTAACTATCTTAATAAATATTTAAAAAAACGATGTATAAGCATCTCTGAGCAGCCGAAGTCGAATCTATGGTACCATGGCATACTCAATATTTTATCGGATAATGTTAATTATATGGAATATTCAGCGATAAAAAGATTATCATAATCAAAAGTTATTATCACATTACATCCTAAATCACTAAAACGGTAATGGTTATTTCTATCCTGCAACCCAGCCATTATGCTACAAGATATTTTTTTCGTAATTCGACAAAAAACAGACGCCATCTTTAAAATATTGGCATCGTTTAACCTTTCCCGGTCGTTTATAACTTCCATTAGCTCACTCCTTCCAATTTGTGTAATGGAGACTCAATCTCATCGGGCTTCCTAATCTTGCCTGATTGCCGTCCAGTTCGGCTTGGTCTGCAATTGTCTGTCTAGATCTAAAGCTCAGGTCACACTGAAGCGCTGCTTCAGACGCATGCGTTAAATTGTTACATGCCTTTTCTGATGTGCTTTCAAATGGAAGATTTTCTAATTACTCATAAAAAACAAAAAACAAATCAAGTCGATAGATGGCGCTAAGAAATCATGTTGTTTCAAACAAATTAAAAGAATAAAGCGCAGCAAAAGAATAGTACTGTAGTACTGTGACGATGGTGGAGCCGACTCTACGAGGAAAATACGAAATATAGTTCATCATCAACAGCTCATATACGTCCCCACCGAGGGACTTGAGTCTACCCTGATAATATAGAGTGATTAGGCCTTAGTCGACCACCCTGGCCCAGTGCGGGTTGGTCAACTTCACACACAACCTTTGAATTTCTTAGCAGGAGTGTGCAGGTTTCATCACGATATTTTCCTTCACCGTAAGAGCGTCCATATGAATTCGAAATTCGAAAACACATTGGTACGTGGTGGGGATCGAACCCGCGCCGCGTCTCCCGGACGGGAGGCAGCGACCCTAATCACTAAACCACCATAAAATAAATTGGGGTAGAGAATACGTGAACCATAATTACTTAGTATTTCCAAAATAATATTACTAACAAAGTCCAAGCGATTTAAATAAAATTTAGAATTAAAATTTTACAAGAAAACTATACCCACACTTAGCTTTTTCAAAAGAATAGCGAAGTAAAGGCTGAGCAATTCGAGTCGAAGTACGAACTGAAATCGCTTTGATGCAAAACCTAACGAAGTACGGTTCGACACTAAACTGAAATGCGTTGGCCTTTGTAAAGTCGCGCCCCGATAATCCATTCTATTTTTTGCGAAACGCGATGCAAGATAGCTGAGATTAATGTATACAATTTGCGGCTGGATTGTTGTGATTGGGGTTGTAGCAAAGTTGGCAAATCAACATTATTTTGTACTGAGAATGTAAAATCAGAGTCTTATTTCTTAATTTAAAAAAGTGGGTATCTACCGTGTTAATATAATATGTAGTAATTTCACAGAACTTAAACAAGTTTGTACTTATATTTCAAGCTACAACTTCTGATTAATGGATAAATTCCTCAATTTGTAGGGTTGTGTGGAAATTTAAGCAGAAACAATAATCATTTTAACACCAACCACTCGATTAATGAACTGTTCATTATTATTTGGGGATTTGGTGTAAGTTCAAAGGAACACGCAAAATAATTGCGAGATAATACGAGATCTTTATCAAGCCAATGAACGACTTTCTGCTGAAATAAAGGTGATGTTTTACACTGAACGACGACTATAATAATTGTTCTTCACAATAATGTTATAAATGTGAAAATATATTTGAATGTTTAGATGTTTGTTCTGCCTTCTCGCCTTAACTACAGAACGGATTTGGATGAAATTTGGAATGGATATAGTTTGTACCCTGGATTAACACATAGGAAACTTTTAACGGGACAAAGTCTTATTCCCACGGGAAAATCTTACATAACGCGAGCGTAGCCGCGGGGCTAGTGTAAAATAAAAATTGTAATGCTTCTTGTCTTGAAATTATTTGTCTGATTTGTTTTTTTCTAATTATGTGATAAATACCTCTGAAATAATATTTAAAGACCGCCTCACTCTCCTAAAATTTGTTATAAAAAAAACAGCCAAGTTTTGAAAAAATCTTGTTTTTTGAGTTACAATCCATCACTTACCACAATATATTTAAGACGCGACTTAAGAGCCTTTTGTTAGATAAGTGTTACTACTGATGATGATGATGATGATGATCTATCCGACCGATTTCGGCCATGGCGACCACTTCTACTCCTAGTCAGTCGGGCGCTGGTGCACCCGAAGATGTTACTACTATTCTATTGACGAATACGTTAATGATAATTTCATTTAATTGTTAAAGTTGACTAGTGTGGCTGTTAATATATGTATAAAATATTTATTTATTTTAATTTTTATTTCAGATTGTTATTAATTTAAGTTATTTTATCAATGTCATTATTTATTTTTAAAAACAATATATGAATTGATTTTATAAATAATTTATTACGTGATTCACTTGATGTGTCACATTCCAATACAATGTATTTTGTTCAAGGAATGAATAATCTATCTTATATCTATCTTGTATAATAGCATTTTTTTTTGTTATAGCGGCAACAGCAACACCTACATTAAAAAAATCGTCTACACAATCGAGTTCGATATTTTCAAGGTAGATTAAAGGTATTGGAATGTTAAATAAGTTGAATATTCCTATGAGCAGCCTATCAATTTGGTCCAAGTATTTTGTTCAATAGTTGTGTACATTTTGAGGTAGCTAAAATTTATGCATAGGTAGCAAATGGTAGATTAACAGTATTAGACTTTGACACGTGCAGACTGGAAATCCAAGACTTGGTCCCGTCATCTTGACGATCACCTGTATTACGGTTCATGAAATACGGTATACTCGTACATACAGCCCGCTGATAGACTGACTGCAAAGCGATCATCTTTTGTTTCTCTGAGCAAATCCCTAAAAACCATGAAGGAAGAAAAAATTTTACGCGCCCGTAAATTCCTTCATGCTAAAAACAGTGCGACTCGCTTCATCTCATGACTTGTAAACCATACTACGATTCAAACATGGTTATTACCAAATACAAAACATTGGTGGATATAGAGTACTATTGGATTGTACATCGTTCATATGAGAACCACAAACCGCTTCTTGGAATGATCCGGGATATTAATATGTGGTGTAGGTAATATTATCGCATCTCAATATTTGCAAGCGTATAATTCTATTTGAATATAGGTGTGAGGAAATTAACATTTGATGTTGTATTATTATTTGAATATTATCAATAAGTGAATGTTAGTAAATTCCGCGTTACTTTGGTGTTTGAGTTGCGAACATTAACTACCTAATAGCTTTGTTAAAGTGCGGAAAATTACTATGGAACTTGATGAATTTGTTGTTTCTATTGAAAATCAAATGGAGAAATTGAAATAATTTTAAGTAAACATTAAATTCATTTCGTAAATAAATATATTTCAGTAAGAGAATGGCCACTGGATGAGATCATAATGTTTGCATAACATAATATTTTGACTAAAGTGGAGAGGCTTCATTATAATTTATTGTAAGCAACCTTATTACATCCCATTCTATGCAAATAAAATATATTATTATTATCTTTTATCTCTTTTCAAGACTGGTTGTTGTGGAATGTTTTACATTGCATTTGTCGAGCTGTGGACGTTTTTTAACTACGATAATGATGATGATAATCAAGAAAGCTAAAACTATGTTGCTCTTGCCATTGTTACAAAAATACAGCTCGAAAATGTGATCATTACTTTAAAAAAACAGTACGCGAAGTGACTCATTTTTGGACGAAACATTGCCCCATACAAAACAGCGGCCGGCAATGTGCCCTCAAACGGCCTAGGCCGGCAAAGTAACTTTCGTTCAGAAATTTCAATGTTTTTGAGTCTTTTATAGCATACTCTTCATAAGTTTTAATGTTCTAAATTCAAATTTTATATGAATCGTACACGACTCGTAGTAATTTGAGTTGGCTGTGTGCTCTGTATGACACTGGCACAAAAGAAAAAAAGAGAAAAGTGCATAATATGGCGGTTTATTTGTAATTTTCGCCGCTTTTATTTTCGTCCTATGTATTTATTTTGTTACTTATTTTTCATGATAGAGTTAACTAAGAATTGAATTCATTCACTTATAAGTTTAGTGCGATACAAGTAGACATCTAAATTCAAGGTACAACGACATTTTTAGTATTTTGTAATTTCCTCGCATATTTCAGAAAAAAGCACTATACAAGCCTCGGCCGCAATAACTCTTGCTGGACTCGTACACAATAAAAGTCCTCGCCTGCGCCTCGGACTTTAAACGTGCCCTCGTCCAGCAATAACTAATTTTGCGGCCGCGGCAGTAATGTACTATTATTTTCAAATCTTCAATAGCCCTGTTACCATTTTGCGTCATATTTTTCCTCTTCTAGTCTTCGCATCTAGATTTTCTAAAATGATATACTAAAATTAATTTAAATGAAGATTCACACTATTAAGTGTTAATATACACTGAGCATAAATACATTATATACGTAATAACAAGAACGTCTCATAAAAATATCCTTGCCGATGATCACATGTCACAGCCAAATCTTGCATCTAAGCTGGGTAAGCAATTAATTCATACCAAGTGAAGGCTAAATCCAGCCAAACTTACCCAAAGATAATACTCCTTGACAAATAGTTCGCAGGCTTGGGTCTTGAGGACCAAAGGAAGCTGGGAATTAATGATTTGTGAACCCCATCTTGAGGGTAGGTATTTGTTTCGAGTGCTCATGTAGGCTAAGTTTGATGACGGGATCTTCCAGAGTTATTGTAGCGTAAATGTTCTTGTATAGGTTAATTCATTTTGTAGTTAAGCTCGTAGCGTTTGCTTACGATTGGGTGCGAAACCAAATTTATCTGCAGATATGATCAAGTAATCATTCATTTGGAGCTTCCGAGCTTTGAAAGACACGTTAAACTATTAATTCTGGATGTCAGCAGTTCCTATCAAGTCAGAAGTCATTTGAAGAACTCTAGAGTCTGGATATCAAACAGGCTTTTTCAGTCTAGACTCTATCCAATCACAGTATATCCAATACAAAGTAATTTTGCGCTTCGACTGCACTTTTTAAATATCTATAACATAGTTCTAATAGGGATGTTGCAGATGCGGATTTTTTCACATCCGCGGATGTGAATACGGATGCGGATTTTTGAAGGCGGATGTTTAAGATCTTATATAAATATAGTACCTATATGAATGAAGAATTAAAACAATGATAAAGTAATTATTAACATATTAATACAGGCATACGACATGATAAAGTAATCCACAGCGCAAACAAACACGTAATGATTTACATGAAACAAATGATGCACCACAACAAACGCGGCGGATCTTGTCACCAATTTTTTTGCTCCCCATTGGTAATTTTCACGTGCGAACGGCACGCGCCATTCGCCTGCCTTGTATTACATTCGCATCCGCATGAAAATCTGAATTTATTATTGCGGATACGGATGCGGATGCAGATGTCCAAATCTATGCGGAAGCTCCGCATTTGCGGATGCGAAAATTCGCAACATCCCTGGTTCTAATACATATTATGTCCACAGCAAGGGAAGAGTTGAGCCTTCCAATATGGGTTGCAGGCAAAATGCGGGTTAATTAATTTCACATACAACCTTTATGCGCTCGCATGTAAGTTTCCTTTTCAAAGCCTAAAAAATATAATACCTAAGATAATAAATTTCAAATTGATACGAGTACCGGATAGATGCCCCGAGGGTACAGTTGCCCCGATTGTGATTAAGTACTCTAGTTTCCCAGAAGAATCACATGCATTTTTAAATCTATCGAAAGATTCTCTAACTATCACCTAGTTGACCGTGTCTCATATATCTCTGTGCAATTGCATGATAAAACTAAATGCGATTAAAGTTTTTGCGGGATAGATGCCTTGTTTTTCGGCGGGGCATCTATCCTAAACGTAATTTATATGGAATAGGCAACTCCATCCGCTATATGGGATCAAATCAAATCAACGGCCCGTTACGGTCTACTGCTGGAGCCTCCTCCACTTAAGTGGAGGGTTTTGCCATAATCTCCACGCTTGGCAGACGGGTTGGAGATCGCAGATTAAAAGGTTACTGTATCAAAGAGCGCTGCTGCCCGTTCCTTGTTCAATGTGTAGTCCCTAAGTCGCCTCTTACGACACCCACGGGAAGAGTAGGGGTTGGTGACAAATGTATTCTACTCTGCCGTCACCACACGGCTCTATGGGAAAGATGTCCCAAAAAATAGAGGTCCGCAATAGTATTGCCGAAAAATCGATAGTTGAACGCCAAAAACATGTTCTCAATCGATAGTTCTTTTAGTGCAATACTATTGATAAGCAGCAATACTATCGATAGTATCGTTTTTACTTAAACTATCGATAGGCTATCGATATTGGACTATCAAGGGGCAACACTAGTCCGCCATAATCTCTAATACTCTGGAAATATTGAAGTTAATGTTTTTTACTTTTCATAAATTTGTAGATTAAAAACCAAAGTGCCGGCCAGTATTACAAATAAAGTATTTTTCTTTTTGTAACTGAGAGATATGAGTGATTTCAAATAGCGGGACAACTATTCGGGTTTTACCCTACTGGACGAAATTTTGTATACGCTGTTGTGTCTGTAAAGAGTTTAAATAAAATTACAAATACTAATCAAGCACCGAAATATAACAAGAAAACTATAATGAAAATCGCATTTCACGATTCGTCCAACATATAAAATAACAGTAACAAAACTGAACAGAGCAACCAGTGGAATATAATCCACAAAACAAAGCCGTAAAGTTGGGAGCACACTTAAAACCCGGATGCGTCCGACGCGCAGGCCCGGGTACACACGGATACGGGCATCCGGAATCCGGATCGGAACTTACGCGATCACGTGCGAGGAAATGGAATTTTAAATCCGCACATTGTACTTAACGCCGGCCGCGGGCTTACGTGATGTAAAGTTGGGGGTGTAGTGGGTTCATAACCGGATTTTGATAGTTATTGCTTGTGTGTGTATGGTAAGATTTTTTTATTAATTTGTGTTCAGGTAACAAACAGTCATACACCAAACTTATTAATAAAAAATAATTGTACAATGACCAGTACCTTGATATTAAATTAATTTTGGTTTTAAATTCAACCATTCCATTACTTACAAAAAATAATGAAATAAGTACCTAATAAAATACAATGTTAAGTATCTAATTGTTTTTTTTTTTATTTAACCAGATTTCTTTCAAGTATATTCACATGAGAAAACTTATAATGTTCTACAACTGCACCTCACATAGTTATTTGCCACGTAACATGCAGTGCTCCTTTTGATAGTAAATAGAGACTTTTTGCGACAATAATTACCCTTAAAAACTATAAAAAACAATAAAAGAACTGTTTTGAATTATAGTTACTGCGTAATTGATCTATATTGGTACATATAAAACAATATAAAAAACTGCTAAATTTTAGACGAAAACTATTAATTGCAACGATTTTGCCTTCCAACTTCTGTATTTTAATCATATCTCATCTTCCTACCTCCAAATCCGTTTTGCGCAGAATCAATAAACCACTCACCGTAAACTTTACGTCCACACCTGCAATATCCGGTTAATTCCGGTTTCGCAGTGCCCATAACCCGATACATTACTGTCCTTACTCCCGCCTTGCGAGTGATACTAGCTCTCGGAACGTAAACCTGAATACACAAGGAGCGCAGCGCAATTCATCCAGAATACCGTAAAATATTTATACAGCACCGTTACTTGAATGGTTATTTGATTTGCTACACGTGCTGCGTAACGGACGCAGCTGTGGTTGGTAATACGGAAATTTCAGAAAAGCTTAGTGTACCATTAAATAGTAATTCTTGTTTTTAAAACGTAGTTATAAGTGGAAGTAACGCTTTTTGGTTTAATAAAAATTTTGTACTTGCCTACATATGAATTTGAACACATGTAATGGTCGATTAGGGATGCTATCACCTATATTGCTGACTTTTGACTAAAACTTTTAAAAACTACATTTGGGTGTATCTAAAGTTTTCCTCCAGTTTTCTCACAAAAACCACAGGTACTTCTCGCTTTGTTGCCCAGGTGTCCTAGTAGGTATGTATGTGTGCCTTATTCTACACAAAAAGCATACGGGTTTCGCACCAGGTTGAAAACCTGAACTACAGCAGCGCTATGCCTTTGCACAGACATTTTAGTCACCATTTGCCCAAAGCTTTAGAGCAAATGTTTCAACTGTTACCAGATTTGCCGCGCGACTAATCCTTTTTTCAGCAATTTGATTGCGTGCATTGTGACCAAAGCCTTACCTTTGTGTACAATGTAACTTTATCTTTATATTCAACAAAGAACTCTGTTCAGTGTTTTGCTAATTTAGTTTATTTTCAAACAGTGAATATATTCGTTTTGACTTTGTTTTGAAATTACCAAAATACATTGCTATTTCCTACATAGACATGTTTAAATACATATTCATCAACGCGTTCCACTGAACTGCAGTAAATTAACAGCAACGAAATTCCCATTTCAATTCGCGCTCATTTGCAAAATAACATGATTGTGTTATAGCTATTGCTTTACCAGTAATTATACTAGAATGGAGAGTCATCAACTGCAGTTTAGCATATTCGTACAGCGGTGGAGGTGTAGGGGCCTTCTTTATGCGATTATCACACCGCCTCACGCCTTTTCGTGTAGCGCGGAACAGCGGATTTTAAAATTTTATGCAGATATGCCAGTTTGTATGGAAAACACGTCTGGTACACACATGAACCGCATCTCCGTGTGAGAGCGTTTGAATCTCGCCCCGCAGCCTTTAAATTTGTGCGGTGTCAGAGTAAGAATTGCTTTACTGCGTGGTCAAACGTCAAAGTTGTAAAAAGAAGAGTACAATTTTGCGTCTCAATTTGTTTTTCAATATTTAGCCTTCCTCATTCTCAATATAATCTATGACAATCTTGTGTATATAAAACGAAATATAAGTAATTTTCAGAAGCACAGTGATATACACAATTTTAATACTAGAAATAAAGACAAGTTGGTTGCTTATGTCAGCCGACTACATAAAATTAGTAATTCTTTTAAAGGCAATTGTATACGCTATTACAATAAGGTCCCTACTGATATTAAAAACTTGCCCTTAGAAAAGTTTAAAATAATTATAAAACAGAAATTGTATAAAAAAGGTTACTATAGGATATCTGATTACTTAGAAGACATAGATGTCCATGGGAATAGATTGTTTGAGTAGCAGGCTTTTTCAATTATAATAAGCATTAATTTTGTAATTGACAATATTTTATTTAAAAAAGGAAACGCAAAAGATGCGACGACTGTGGAGTTTCTTCGGTGAGCTCTTCCCCACAGATTCCGCCATTGTGTTAGTGAACTCACCCAAAAAAATGTAATGACGGATCTAAGTGATGTAATAACATCCTATGGAAATAAATAATTTTGACTTTGACTTTCCTTTTTTCCGCCGTAACGATTTTCAGCTTTCCAACCTTGACAAAAAACTAAAACAAAATTATTGTCACTACCTATTTGTTCAAGCATCCGTAACTGACTTTTTTGTTGAACCGAAACAGCTAAGTCAAGATACCACTACATGATACGGGTTGGCAGACCTAGCTGACAACTTGACACATTCGACATGGGGCTATTTTTTGGATTAACTTGCCCGGCGGCGGCGGCAGCGGGCGAATGTGCTACTCTGACCTACAGCGAATCTGACAAATCGTGAAACTGGCATATTGCATATCCGCAACGTATTATTTTCTGCCAGAACTGGACTAGGTGATTGATAGAGTTGATGCAACAAGACAACATAATGTTTGTATGTATGGATTACTCACTTGCTCACTGTTGTCTCTCTTCTGTCAACAGTCAATAAAAAATAAAAAAATAATCCACGAAGTACACCTGGCGCCATCTATCGTCTTAATTAAAACTATTGTTTTTAAAGAGGTCCCCCATTTCTTCTTCACAACTCAACAGATTTATTGATTCTAAAGATATTTAGATGACTGTGAGTGTATTTGTTCCAGCTAAGTTACGGAATGGACTAGCAGTTGTCGTTTTATCGCATCTTCCCTACTACATAAATAGAATTTCGTAACCGGACCCAATTTTTTAACTATAATATTGTCTAAAAGAACACTAGGGCTGTCTGTTCATTATTCTCAAACTTAACAGCATGTAAAGAGCTTGAATTACTTGCTTGTTCCGAAACTTTAAAGGTAACTTGTTTGCTTCTTAGTATTAAATAGCTTGCTTGTTAATTAATTAAAGGTACTCGTAAGTACATGTTTACTGTTAATTAAATACTCAACAACTTATAAAAATAAGTACATTTTACAACACACGTCAATTACATAAAGACTTACTTACTTACAACGCTCTAAAATTAGATTATTGATAAAAAACTAAATATTAAAATAATGTGCAAATTACCCAACACGGTAAGCAAGTCCTAAAAATAGTAATCTCAACCCAAAAATGTCTACTGCTGGAAAGGCTTACCCTAAGGATCTCCACAAGAACAGGTCCTTCGTTTCCCGCGATCTTCATCAGATCATTGGTCCACATTGTGACGTCATACACCCACGCTGCGTCTTCCGGTGAATGGTCTGGACAATATTCGAGAATTTTTACGCCTGTCAGTTGTCTGTGCAACCACTCCCACTTAAGTTTTGCAATTCTGAAAAATAAGCCTATAGAGCCTATGTCAGCAACTTTGGTTTGCCTGCGGATCTCGTAATTTCTGATTCGATAATAATAATATTGATTTCTAACTTTAACTTCTAGGGATTTTCTATTTAGACGCACGCGGTTGGTTATGGGCGTAATCTTGATGAGGATCTTCTTCATAGGGTCAAGAATCACTAACATACTTGAGGAGGTCGTCTTGAGCTTATTCAACCTCCTATCGCATTCGCAAACTCCTATTCGCATTTTTTTATAGCATTACAAAAGTACAATTTAAACCAGCAAATCATTAGGCGTAAAATCGCAAACCACGAACCAAATCATAATAGAATATTTCAAACGATTCTAATTTTCCACATACCTTCATCCCGCTTCACAATATTCGTACGGCGACAGGGTCTCGCCTCAGGGGTTTTGCTTGAATTTAATAAATCTTTCCGATGTTTCCTTCGCACTGAATAGGTCTCTGAACCCGGCGAAGTCCTGTTTTCATAACAACGTTCTCTATCAAAGGATGTAATGAAATATTTCCGGGAAACGTGTTGCCAGGTCACAGGAATCGCCAGGTCAGGGGATATTTACTTTTTTTTATTTAACTTTACATTTACAGGATAGGAGCGTGAACTTGTTTGTGTATGTATTTACATTTACACATTCATATACATTAGAACGAAAAGTTGACAGTATTTTTGGACTCAAGGCTTTTAGAAAATGATTCTTTATTTGAAGAACGATTTTAATTAATAAAAAGTGTATTTAAGAGTTCATAGTTGCTTTAATAATGAATTAAGTATCATCTCGATTCTTCTTTATAAGGTCGAGAATCGAGTATCTTGATTAAAAAATAAAAGATTCCGCCATTGTGTTAGTGAACTCACCCAAAAAAATGTAATGACGGATCTAAGTGATGTAATAACATACTATGGAAATAAATTATTTTGACTTTGACTTTGACTTTGAAAAAATATAATAAATTAACTAATTTTTTTACACAAACAGTTTTCGTTAATTTAATTTTAAAATATTGAATATCTGTAGTTTGCAATATTTACCCACAGATGCAGTGTCAAATTTTGTCGACCTTTCACAGAGCTTGGTGGCATAATTGGTAATGCGCTTGTTTCTGGCCCGGATAGTCAAGGAGATGCAAGTTCGAGTTCTGTCCAAGATCGACAAAATATTTCATTTATCGCTTTATAATTATTTCTAAAATATTAGTTTTTCAGTCTGGCAACTCTCGTGCAATGGAGCGGTTTTGCCTTGTAACTAAACGGTGTTAAAATCTGCTCGTGATTTCGGTGGGATGATATGTAAAATAGCAGGTAAAGTTAGGGTTTAATGTAATTAGAAATTCTGGCACGTTTTGCGCTTTTTGTCGTGTTTACCCAAAACGGACGAGGAAAAATTTATTCTGACTCTTTGTAGAGATTTAGATGATTTACGGTGTTTAGGTGGATTACGGTGGCATGTGGTACATACTAAATTTACATGTTTTTTTTTTCCGTAAATAATCGTGTGTTTACGTAAAAAATTTATAGATAGATAGATAGATAAGAAATTTATTTGCAGTACACAAAAACAATACAGAAGTAACAGATGAAGGAAGTGAAGTGGGTACATAAAAAACAAAACAATAATAACAAAAAAGATATAATATCTACCTGCCAAAAAACTAATCTGAGAATGTTCGAAATCTTGCAGAGAGCATAAAAATAACGAATACTTACTGAGATATTTGAAACAACCTGAAAATACACTTATAAAAATTGTTAGAGATAACCTTTTCTTCACAAAAAAAAAGTAAACAGTGATCAGTGATCAGTTTCATGTCAGTGATCAGTTTTCTATGTACCTTCTTAAGAAGGTACTGTACTGAATAAAACGGTACTGTACTGAATTAAATTGTACTGAACTGAATAAAACTGTACTGTACTGAATAAAACTGTACTGTACTGAATAAAACTGTACTGTACTGAATAAAACTGTACTGAATAAAACTATACTGTACTGAATAAAACTGTCTTTAATAAGAAGCAGTTTTATTCAGTACAGTACAGTGTACGACATAAACCGTTTACTATTTATAGTATTTTATTTGTTAAGAAAAGAAGTTAATATTTAGACATTCTTGATGAGTATAATTCAATTAACAACAAGATAACACAAAACGACCAATAACTATTCTGCCAATTTCTCAGAAGTGAGCTATTATGCCCTCATTTCCTAACAAAACTTGTACCGTTCAATTCGTTCAACCGTGAGAACCATCCAAGCTGGTCTAGGAGGGCAACTAAAACACTGAATAATTGCGAGTTGCTTATCTTGCCCTTCCAGTAATTTAAGGCAATCAAGGCAACTTTAAATATATTGCCAGTAACTTGTTGCTATCCAATAATAATTTCATACAATCACATTCTTTTCAAAATTTTCAAGGAATATTTTATGCAGCAAGCCCTTTGTGCACTGAAATTTAATACTGCATTACGATGCAATTAAATTTTCTGCTACTTGAGTCAAGTTTGCGTAACAGTAGGAACTAATTAAAAGGAAAATTATTGTATGAAAATGACGTTTTGGCTAGTTTGAAAATTTTATCGATATACCGATGGAACGTTGTTTTCACATTTGAATATTAGAATAAAGGATTTCTTTGTTAATCTTATTGATAAAAAAAAATATATTTTTAAGCTTAATTTCTATGTAACTAAAACCCGTGTTCCATGCTTTTCCAGAAAGTTATTATGAAAGCTTCCATTTATTGACATTGCTTCCTTTCTTCGAGCCTACGAGTTCAACTTACCCTGAGGGCTGCATCGTCAAAATAAAGTTTCGTTTCAAGCACAGTCACTTCCAGCCTCCTTCTTCCATTAAAATTAATAATTTGCCGAAAAGCCCCGTAGTTTTCAACTTTACAATAACGAAATTGGGATATTTAATATACCATCGTTGAATTTATGACCTCTCCCGGCCATAACGGCTAAGGTTTTGTCGGTACGTCGGTAATGTCGGTTTTGTCCATTAATGTGTCATTAACGAATTTTAATGGGGGGCGGAACATTTGCCAGAATAATGTTGCAAAGTTGAACTGTGTTTTACTGCTAATCAAAATTCAACTATGCTAATTTTGTAAGTTAAACACTATTACGCGAGTTCGCGTTGGTTCGCGCTCTGAAATAGTGGAGAATAGAAATGGGAGCGATATATTTACTTTGTTTAAATTCTTAAGAAGCACATGTATAAACTTTCACATACCATCTATACTAATACTAAAAATAGCTAAATTATAATTCTTAGCTTAGATTAAGTGCACCAATCAGCATCGATACAGATTGTCTGTCCTTTGTGTTTGTGTGAAGTAAAGTATATTATATATATATTTTTAAATTTAAACAAAAAACCTTGTCTTATGTTAAAAATTATTTTGAAAAATCACATTTCGGATACAACATTTTTTATATTTTGTTTTGATTTGATATTTAATTTCTACTGAATAAAATATTACTATTGCTAACCACAACTTCACAAACGTATCTGATAAATCGCAATTACCGCACAGCACACAATAATAATCCATATTATGTATATAGCGCTACCAAAATAAAGACAAACATCCATCACTAGTACCTACTGAATTTAGTCAGTAAGCGTATAAAACCCAAATGAGGAGATAATTCAATCTCAATATGACTATTCGCATGTGAAATTAAACGCGGCGGACATTATCGGGCAGCAGAAATACTGATTAACTGGCAACATTGTGGAATATCAGAATATCATCCGCCGGGAGCTTCCGGGTTCGAATCCCAGTGGGTACGCTGTCAAACAAAAATGTCTTAGGGAGACTTTCTCCAGTTTGGTTAAAAAACAAAAAAGTCGGGAAAAGTCGGGAAAAATCATCGTGAGCGTAGCCGCGGGCGGACAATAGTTTTTAATAAAAAAATTAATAAGCAAAGTGATGGTTTGATTAAAAAACGTGGAAATGGAAGGAATAGCTAGAATGATAAATTAATTAACCATACAAAGTATTTACGGTTAACTAATAAGTTGGTTTCACAAGAACATTGTATTACCTGCGTTCAGTCAGATTGAAACAAAAATAACTAAAAAACAACTCGTAAATCAATTTGTAGGCAATTGCTTCAAATTAAAAAAGAAAAACAAAACTTCAAACAAACCAAAGAAAATTAGGTAAAAGAAGACAAAATTTGCAAAGAATTTCCCTTCTCGCAGCTCATTTGGCTAAATGAACTGACAAGCTCCGAGTTGCCCTCACTCGGGAAACAATTTCAGGATTTTCATTCCTGCCTTAAGCGAATTTTGTCCCGATTTTAGTTTTGCAGCGATCACGTTTTCTAATTCGTATTTTTCGTATTGTAACAAATCGATGGTGTATTTTAATTTAATGCTGAATATAATTTCTTAAGCCTTTTATGGAGATTAACATTTTTTTCTAATTTAAATAATAAGGCCACCTATCCGTACACTCTACTTTTTGTTTGTATTTTGTTCTGTACTTGTATAAAATATCATCATTAATATGATAGCTGAAAGACGTCTTTGCTGCAACGAATTATTTATAGTCTAGAAGAGTAACCGTCTAACAAAGCCCGCTAAAACATGTTATAACTAATTTTGACAGACGACGACGACGACAGACAGGCATATGATATCGCTGCTGTACATTGAAGCTTCTTTTCGACGTTCTTACAATACAAACTGAGTCATATAAAACATCATTGTACCGCGTATTCGAATGTCGTATGGTATAGTTTTGCTTCTTTGGTACCTATTCATTTGGTGGGGTCAAAGAAGCGTAGTTACTCTTCTAGGCTGGCAATAAAGTAATTCTAATTAAAGCTACAAAGTTAAAAGCTTTCTCAAAATTCAGAGATATAACCACAACTTTCCACTTCCATTAAATAGATATTAGATAATATTATCTAAAAATAAACTATTGATGAAAAAAAAATTAGTTCCGAATACCGGAGCATGAACAGAACAAGTTAATTTTACATACTTTAATAAAGTGAGTTATATTAAATGAACCTCATAAAAACCACCTTTGGTTATATTTGCATAAGCTAATTGAGGTTCTCGCGCTGACTCATTCCAATTAATGGGTTCTATAATAAATGCACGTGTGTTGAAAATGCACTTTTTGTGCTGTGTGAAGTCTACAGTTACACAATGAAGCCTTTAGCATTGTTTACCTTTGAAAAATTCTGGCCTTTTCGTCCAGACAAAACTAATTGGTTTCTTCATAATTTTATTGTGAAATTATGTTTGGATGTTTGTTCCACTTTCACATCTAAACTACTGAACGGATTTGGATGAATTTTGGAATGGAGCAAGTTTGTACTCTGAATAAACACATAGGATACTTTAAAGAAAAAAAAACATATTTACACGTAAAAAACCTTACACAATGTGAGTATAGCCGCCAGTTAGATATATTTTATGTTTGATCTAAGTTTTATTTGTGGTCTAACAGTTGGGAAGCAGTAAAGTTTTTCTAACTGTACAGTACAATGTATATTTGGACTCTAATTGGCATGCAAAGAGCTCAAGCTGATACACCAAACCGACACAACTGCCGCAATTACGTTACAAAATTCAGCGTGCGATTTTCATTACGTACTTTTTTCTGACCTAAAGTGTTGTAACAAAAACAAAACAGGTGATGTAAATCAAACACGGAACTTTCAGGTGGCATAATTTTGGCAGGTTTGTCGCTATACTAAGCTTATAAAAACAATCAGTGCTAATGGCTTTATTGTATAGATAAACTTAGACCATTATTTTGAGAGATTAATAAAATAAAATGAAGTTAGATTGGCGAAATTAATTTTATTAATTAATTTAGTTAGGAAAACATCGCGATCAATTGCACACTCCTGCGCAGAAATTCAAAGGTTGTGTGTGAAGTCGACCAACATGGTCGACTAAAGCCTTATCACTCAAATTCAGGGTAGGCTCGAGCCCCTCGGTGGGGACGAATATGAGCTGTTGATGATGAAGTTAGATTGGCGGTTCTTCTTCTTACCGTATTCTACCCTATACTCAAGTTACCTTTTTGATGAGTTTGTATCGGTAGTGCTGTATCTGCTGCGCATACGTGAGTCTGGGTTGCTGCGCGCGCTGGGTTGCTCACGATCCCTGGGGCCTATTTAATGAAACTTACAATTACAATTCGAAGTACATTGAGTAGCCAACGTACCTAAATTATAAACCTTTATCTTCTTCGTATATCGGCTGCGCAATGTACTTCGAATTTATTGAACAGGCTCTTTTGTCAGGGCTCTGACATGGCGCATGTAACCTTTATTTTTCATAGTTAATAGTCGATGAAAAGTGCTTAATTGTTTTCCAAAGCAGAAAATTATCTTTTCGATCAATCAAGACTAAGTGCTTCACAAGTGCCTGCAGTTTGCTAACCTTTGCTTCATAAGTGATGTTTGTTTGACCACAATTTTCCCACTGGGATTAACTCGCTCGACCGCTCAATTGGTGGATGAATTAATGTGTTCTAGATACAGTTATTTATTTAAAGAAAACTATTGTGTCATTGCAATGTTTATGTTTGGAATAAGACAAAGATAAACAGAAATCAGAAAAAAAAAACACGCAAACACTACTCGTTGCATGTATGGAATACACCTTACATACTTCTTACCCTAAACGCATGTATCCTTCCGGTCGTGAGTAAAATTGTCTTTTGTTTTTCTTTTATTTTTAGCACGATTCTACAATCTTATTCACAAAATGACTTGTTGACAATATTAAATAAAAATGACAGTAAATTGGTGATAAGCACATCAAATATGAAGAGAATGCATTATAGTAGAACAACAATAAAGTTAGGGGCGAGTGTATCAGCTGCGCGCAACCTTTGGCGTGTTGCCACCGCCTTGTAGCGGGGTTGCCAACATTGATGTTATTATATTATGTCGCCTAATGATAATGCTACAAGATAGTTAAGTTTTCTCTCTACTTAACGATATTTTAAAGTAGCTACATAAAAATACTTTTTAGGTTAAAGACACAGCATTAATATTTGTTTAAGAAGCCATCGTGCATAAAGTCGTTATTGTGTGCGTAATGGCATCGCGTTTGAATTTTATCTCATGTGATAGAAAATGACGATCGGGTCGAAAGTTGAACACTATTTACTCTTTCCTAATAAGTTTGTAATACTTCTGTTTTTTTAAGCTCAAATAGTCGCTTCCACGGCTTCCAGTATCAGAGAAAAATAAGTCTAAAAATAAATAGACTTTGCGTGAGTGTAACTAAACTTCGTATTGAGAAAGCAAACATTGTCTTACAAGATTTGTTTTTCTGTTGAAAGTATTGTATTTTCCATAACACTATAAAGTAAACCTGTAAATCCATCAATCAACCAATCAGCCTATTGCAGTCTACTGCTGGAAGTCAAAGTCAAAGTCAAAGTCAAAATCATTTATTTCCATAGGATGTCACATCACTTAGATCCGTCATTACATTTTTTTTGGGTGGGTTTCTAGGGCACGCCAAAGCGCACGATCACCCGCTTTCCTCATCCAGCATCCACGCGACTTTCCTCGGGGCATCAGTCCACCCGGCAGGGGGGCGTCCCACACTACGTTTTCCGAGACGTGGTCTCCATTCGAGAACCCGTCTGCTCCAACGCTCATCGGTTCTACGACAGACCTGTAAATTGCTTATATTAAATTGATCACGTCCTGTTTGTAAAAACTAACTATTGTGACTGAACAATAAAAAAACATAACATCAATCATGCCATTTTCACAAGAACTCAGATCCATAAAACAAGTAAAAAAGCAATGATAAAGAATCTTGATTGTCGCTGATAATAAATTCTACTTTGCAAACAACAATAACAGTTGGCAAACAGTCATCATTGCTATAATAGTAGGAAACGGGTCGCAAATTGTGGGTTGCGAACCCCAGTTTATTTTAACGTCCCGCCGTTTGCTTACAATCCAACTTAATTTACGAAATGAACAACTCTACCTCTCTTTCTAATTTCCAAAAATCTTCTTAAAATAAATGAGAAACGAAATACTTACATAAGATTTGTAATATACGAAGAAAATATTCTTTGAAACAAAAAAAAAGAAACAATGTCTTTCATTAATTAGCGAAAGCTGTCTTTTTATTAAAATGCGCGATAAAGTGACTAATGAGTGTATTCTTATATTCTTTTATCTGTTTTTATTTTTCCTTTTTTTTTTTGGAGACAAGGGTAATTTTATTAAAAAGCGACGACGGCGGTTCTAATTGAAAAGGCCGGCGAGCTTAGATGAGCGTGCACAATCAGTTTTTGTATAATTGTTTTTCTACTTTATTATTAAAATCAAATTTTCTTGCGGTTCTTAAGGAAAAGTGTTTTCTTATTTCTATTTAAGTAGAACAACAGAAAAATACTAAAAAGTTTTGTATTTTTTTTCAATTTCATTCCTAGTAGACAGTCCAATTTTTTTCTTAATTATGAAATATTTAATTGAATGGTTCTTGAAAACCAGCTATGTTCTAAGAAATTGAAAAGGAAATTAAAACAATTTTTTTTCTATAGAATAGTCTGGCTGTAGCAAGGCGTTATATTTATTCAAACAGATTTTTTATTTTTTGTACAATTTATACATTTTGCCTATAAATAAGTGTAAAAAAAATAAAAATAAAAAAGTAAAGTAAAGTAAAATGGCTGCTGGTGGTTTAAGTAAAGTTAAATAAATAATAATAATAATAAACAAAAATGCAAAACGGACTGCCCCATTGCTAGGCAAATTCAAACAGGCTTGTTAACTTATTGTAAATGTGGTTAAAAAACAAAGTAATTGCATGAGCAGTACCAATAATGGAGCAAAACCAACAATCATCCTCAGACAATTCCACTTGGTGGAAATTTTAATTTTACGAATGAAGGAAAAGAAAAGTTAATTCTTCGAGCAATTACTTCCAGCCAACCGAACGCGAGGTGCCGCGGTGACGGGTGCCGACTGTCACGGTGCTTTCGAACTGTGTCCACTGTCGTTTGGTCCCAGTTGTACCATCAATGGGACAACTACGTCAGCGACGGCATTTACGACCCTTTTTTAATAATTTACAAAAATATGTTATTGTAAATAATCTAATTCTGACTTTTTAGTTGCACAAAAATGCTGTATTTGATATGTTTACTGTTGCATTTGCACGGGAGCAAGGTTAAAGCTACTAAAATAAAAAAGACACACACTCCCTGAACAAAAAAAAAACACATTTTTATTTAAAGCACATAGTTGTGTATAAAAAACTCTATGTTGGAAAAAAATGAACTAATAATTAATAACACAGGTATCTAGCGGGTTATTACCACGATTTTGGTGTTATTAATATTAACAACCGCAAACACCTAAAAGTAGAGCTAATCATGTCACAATACGGTACCAGAAAATTATTTTAAAATAATGTTTATAATCGTCTACACTACACGCGTCAAAAGAAGGTTTTTTTTTATTATAAGAATATGGCAAATGTTTTTGGGAAATATTTGCTCATTTTTTTATGCCAGTGTATTTTCATGAAATAAAACACCTAGTCTTTTATTCAATATGTTTGCCGGATGTCAGTGGAAACGAACTTAATAGCGTGACTATGAGAACGACGCAGTTCAAAATGAAACTCGGACTTGATTATGTGCCTCGTTTTAATGTCTCACTAATTATAACGTCTCCCTTTTGATTGTCTTGCAATCGGTACATCCGGTTTGAAACAAGGAAGTTGAGTCGCTTATTAAGACTTTTCAGTCTCTTTGGACAATGCAAACCGCCAATCATTGTAGACGAAGTTTTGTTAGGAAAGAAGCAACTTATGCAAGAAATAGGTTCTGAGTTCAATATAATTTTGATTCCAATCATTATCCATGCTACACTTACATTAGAAAAAATACAAAAATATGAGTATGGCTTAAAAAAGGTTATTCGTGAGTCACACTTGTCAACTAATCGAGATTGTCTGGAAATTTATCCTATGAAAGACTTTTCTAATGTTAAAAAAATAACGTATAGGTAGGGAAGGGGACGTATATGAGCCGTTGATGATAATTGCTTTATTTAAAAATGTGAGACAACTGTAAAATTATACCATTACGAAAAATAAAACAAACGACCTTATAAAAATTCGATTTATAAAATTACCGCATTCTTTCAATATTTCTTTCATTTCTTTTTCTTTCTCTTTTTTTTCTTTCTTTCTTTTTTTATATGGAAAACTACACCTCTACCCTTCGGCTTAAAAGTCGACGGAACTTATACTATACTTGTAGTTATAAAGACTATCATCGCTCCCACTGTGTTTTTTGTGGGCTAATTTTCCACGGAAAAATGGTGCCATTAACCCTAGAAGATTATAGAACGAATGAAAAAAATGAATGAATGATTTCTGATTTCTGAAAAAGAAAAAATTGAAAACCTTTGCACAAAACAATAACACTTCAAATCGATTCTCGCCCAACACTGACCAGGCACTTATCTATAATCTCTTATCCATTAGAGTCAAAATGTAGAATCACCCATAGTTCGAGTTTGGGTCATGTCTAAGTCATGTATAACTTTCGCTAATTGTTTGCCTAGGGGCCGGTTTTGGGACCAGCTTAAACTGACCTCTACCCGTCCTACATTATCCCCTTATTAACAACTTTACCTGAACTGAAAGGGGGCAAGGCAGGTCAAAAGAGTTTGGCCAGTCCAACATCGTAATCTAGCAGAAACTCATGTAACATAGCCAACTTCTAATACGATTAATACATATTTAATTTGTTTATTTGTTTATTAATACTGGCTGGTTCACTTGGTTACATTCTACATCATTTTTTGTATAAAAAGTGTACAGAAAAGTTGGTTGTGGCGTTAATTATATATCTTCGTATAATTGTACGTTCGATGGTAATATTTCTATTTACAATGAGCGTGGGCAGGTGCTCCCAACTATAGCGTATAATTTAATTTTACAACTGCATCGCATATGACAGAAATATATAGACGAGTAAGTAATGGTATTTTATTTGTTTGTAAACACTGCAAAAAAAAAGGAACAGTCCTTCATGGTATAGGATGTAAAGTCGACAACCAATCTCACAAACCCCATTCCGGACCCAAGGCACACCCGGAAGATTCTTGCAGGGTCGGCATAACGGCCCTAGACAAATTAAACTGCGCGACATAAACGGTAACCGCCAATAGTAACGCAGTTCTTGTCTACGTGCGATAAAAACTTGGATGCTATTGGCGGTCACTTTGTATGTCGTGCCGATTTATTTTATCTATGGTGGTTATGCTGGCCCTGCTGGTGTGTGTGATATAGAGCCGCCCACCAAAGATCACTTAAACGGCTCATGTAACAATAATTATCACAACACTAGCTCATTTGTGAATACTTCATTATCATCAACAGCTCATATACGTTCCCACCGAGGGGTTCGAGGTACCCTAAATTAGGGCGATTAGGCCATATTCGACCACGCTGGCCCAGTGCGGGTTGGTCGACTTCACACACACCTTTGAATTTCTTCGCAAGAGTGTGTAGGTTTCATCGCGATGTTTTCCTTCACCGTAAGAGCGTCGAATAAACGTATATATGAATTCGAAACTCAAAACACATTGGTAGGAATCAAACCCGCGTCTCCCGCACGGAAGACAGGAGTCCGAACCACTAGACCACTGACGACGCTCCCAATTATCAATAATTATCAATTCGTTGTTTTTTTCGTAGTCCGCCTCTGTCTGTAGGCCTGACAAGATGTTTTTTCAGGAACGCGTGCAAATGCAGAATATTGTTACAGATGCAGCCACATTCCAAACTTTTAAAAAAATACGTAACTAAGTGGAATATTTACTATCTTTATGTTTTTTTTTAAATTAATTTATTTAATAAATGTAAGGTTACATTTTTAACGTAAATAACTCGCCAAACTTCACAGTTTGATGGCGAGACGCGCTCGTTTTCGCACATTAACCTTTACTTAATTCTATTTTCTATTTGTAGTACCTATCTTTCGAGTACTTACACTTGTACCTACTTGACTAAAAATATGCATTTATTTTTTTAACATAGAAAAAATTAATAAGAAAGAAAAACATTATCTAACGCTTATTAGTATTCTAACAGATAACGTCTGTTTACTTATATCTAACGCAAACAGACGCCATCTGCCAAAACACCAATAGGCCGAAGGGATAAAAATATAAGTAAGTACTCGTAAGTAACACTATACTATGAATGATATAGTCTCATTTCTCGATGACGCTGCCTCGGATAAAGTCAGCGTTACCGAGCAATGATTCCTTCAGCTTTGATTTTAACAGATTCATACTTAATTTAGGGCATTTTATTAACAGTTCGATCTTATTAAATATCTTAGGCACTATATATTTGGACATTCTTTCTCCGTAGTAGTTATAAATTTTAGGTTGAACAAATTGCCCTTCTCTTACGCTTCTTGTATTATGTGTATTATATATATTTATTTTATACTCGTCACTATAATAGTGTTCTAGTCCTATTAAGTATTGCACTTTACTATCCACGGGCAAAATTTTAACAACAGTAAATAGGTTTTCATATTCGTTTTTAAACATTGTTTTTATTTTCTTATTTACTAAATATTTCGTGTCTTATTTGTATTTTTTTAATATCATGTAGGTAAGAAGAAAAAGTACGTCCATATACACTGAGGCCATAGCTGAGAAGAGAATCTGCTAAGGCATAATAAATCACTAACATAGTATGTTGATCAAGCGCCTTATTTGACTGATAAAATTTTCCTAACACAGACCTTAACCTATTACAAACGTTATTAACGTGTAGTTTCCAACTAAAATTTCGATCTACAGTCAAACCTAAGTATGTATACTGTTCAACATATTCTAATTTAGTGCAACTACAATTTATCTTATTAAGATGTAAACAGTCATATGAATGCCCTGTCACATTTAAATGGTCCTTTGTTATGTTTTTAGCATTACGGTTATATGGCGAGTGTATATGTATGTATTTTGTTTTTGCAATATTTAATGTAATCCCATTGTCATGTGCCCATTTAGAAATTCTTTCAAAATCCTCTTGTATACATGTTTGAACTTCGTTAATATCCCTCGATGCGTAAACTAGGCACATGTCGTCTGCATACATATATACTTGACATTTTTGGACCACGTTAGCGACACTATTAACGTATGATCATCAGCTGTCTTATACCCACACTCTGCATGGTTTAGGATTAGTAAGCCGTGTGTGAGTTATTCAGACTACTACTAGATACTAGATACACACTTGGGACACTTCCCGACTTGTCCAGTATAAATTTCAGTACACATCCGCCCTCGTAGATTCTGCTATAAAAATCACAGATAAAAAAAAAACGATCGCTTCGCTGGCGACGCGCTTCGAAATCTTTGATAAAAATTTTCAACACCTTTATTTTGGTTGAGAGTCAATTTTATAGTTTACCAGCTACGTAAGTGCTACGGCGGCGTAGTATGATCGTAGCACACTGCTACGCTCGTAGATTTCATGGTTTGCTTGACGTTGGATAACGGTCGGTTATTAAATGGTTTGACGGCTCCGTAGCCCATGTATCTACCTCCGACGCACAGGGTCGCGGGTTCGAATCCCACCCAGGTCAAACATTCGTGTGATGAACACTTGTGTTTGCCTTGTGTCTGGTTGTTGTTTGTCTATATAAGTATGTACTTAACTATTCATGTAATGTGTATCAGCTGTCTGCTACCCATAGTACAAGCTCTGCTTAGTTTGGGATCAGATGGCCGTGTGTGAAATTGTCCCCACATATTTATTACATTTATCATTATTATAAAATATGAAGATAGTTTAAAAATATTACTTACGGAAAGTATTTGTCGGTTTAAATCATATTTTCGCTTCTGATTTTAGTCTCAACTTATATGTATGAACAAAATTGTCTGTGTGTTAATTATCGTAGGAACGCGAAATGACGCGCATCCGCAACTTAAAAAAAAAAGAGCAATTGTTGTAACAAGTATGTGTCTCGACGGCCCGTTACAGTCCACTGCTGGACTATGAGCCTCCTTCACTTAAGTGGAGGGTTTTGCCATAATCTCCACGCTTGGCAGGCGGGTTGGAGATTGCAGATTAAAACGTTACTGTATCAGAGAGCGCTGCTGCCCGTTCCCTGTTCAATGTGCAGTCCCTAAGTCGCCTCTTACGACGCCCACGGGAAAATTAGGGGTTGGTGACAAATGTATTCTACACTGCCGTCACCACACGGCGGATGTGTGGACAAGGACGTGTCTCCTGTTTCTTAATTGTTATTTCACTGTCTGTGGTAGGTAGTTGAAGACTAACAAAATTAAAACAGTGCGTGTTTGATGTAACAATCGTAAGAATAACTTAAGTCCCCACTTCGTTTGGGTATGCATGCAGCCATAGCGTGACCTCCTACCGATCGATGAGTCGTAAATAGCAAACTAAAATACTGCATTCTTCGTATTAAGAATTCAGCAGGCAAGCCACCTGGCAGCTGATTGTCACAGCAATTTGAACTGTTTTGCCGGTTAAGTAGACGCTTTTCTTTTCTTATTTATAACTCAATCTTACAGTTCAAGATCACTTGACTTAAGTGTCTAGATGTTAGAGTATTGTGGTTGTGAGCACTGACTTTGTTTGTGACAATATCTTTCTTTCATTCACTCACTTTGTAAATGCCATACCCAGGAAAGGGGTACGAGCCTTCTGCTCCCCCGCAAGTCCGCGCCCACTATATTACCACTCTGGTATAAATAGTGATTAGGTCCGTCAAAAAAAAAAAAAAAAAAAGCCATACCCAGGTGTGAGGGGGGATGTTTTATACAACTTCTGGATGAATACTATTACATTTATATTATAAAATGTGAAAATATATTTGAATGTTTAGATGTTCGGATGTTTGTTCCGCCTTCACGCTTAAAATACCTACTCGACGGATTTGGATGAAATAATATATATATATTAAGGAAGGGAAATTGACAGACGCATTGCACAGGCATGGGCATCCTTTGGAGCAAACAGCCATATCCTGCGGTCTAGGAAAATCGCTCAGCACCTCAAGACCAAGGTGTTTAACCAGTGTGTTCTGCCAGCCTTCTCGTACGGGATGGAGACCACGACCTTGACAGAGAAGTCTGCCCAAAAACTTCTTGTTGCGCAGCGAGCAATGGAGAGATCAATGCTCGGAATATCCTTATTGGACCGCAAAAGAAATGAGTGGATTAGGGAAAAGACACAAGTCAGGGACAAGTGGCCCAGGACAGGTGCCAGTGGAGGAATGGAGAGGAGGCCTACGTTCGAAGACGAACATATTAAAGGCTGACATGGATGGATGGATGGATTAAGGAAAAGTTTTACTCCCACGGGAAAATCTTACACAACGCGAGCATAGCCGCGGGCTGACCGCTAGTCTAAAATAATAGTACTTGTTAAGACAAACGCAACAAGCCAAAAAAATTAAAATTTAGTAGTTCCTATAGCCACCTGCTGTCTGCATCGTGAGACCAGCTATCCATCATATGGTGTAACAGACGAATCTTTGGTACAGATGTTAGCATGTTTCTTCCACTTTTAAGCCTAAACTACTTAACGAATTTAGATGAAATTTGGAGTGGAGATAGATTGTACCCTGGTTTAAAAAGGACACTTTAACGGGAAAAAGTTTTATTCCTACGGGTAAAATCTTAAACAACAAGAGCATAGCCACTGGTGGATGGCTAGTACAAAATATAAATAAAAAGCGGGGTTTCTAAAAATTTAAGTTGGCTTTACATTTTCCTGTGCAGTTTTAAGCAACTTCAAAGTGAATAGTTAGTAAGAAAAAGATGCCAGCTGGACTGAGCGTTACATAATTTATAAAGTAGAAAATGTACAGTACCATGCAGCCGATTTAATAGACCTTACTCGACAGAGTACAGTTAGCAAAGAAAATATTTGAAATTATTATGTTAAGTGCTGTTATTGTAATTGATTACATAATTTTTGTTTTAAAAATATGTAATCAATTACAATTGTAATCAAATATGCATTACACAAAATTAAGTTTTCTTCAAACGTTGTATACCCCATTCAGTATATATTTATTTAAGAATAAAATCGTGAAGTATTTTTGACAAGATAAAAATATTTTTAATTACTATCAAAGTGAGAGACTGTATTAAAAAGTATATAAATTAAAAACATTATATGTACCGTAAGCATGTCTTACTGAAAAAATATACATCAAATTTATGTGTAGTCAGTACAAGATATTGAGCGACTGGATTGGTCACCGGCTTTTGAATATTTTAAACTGTAAGTCACCAATTTTAAACCTATCATTCGTGGAGAATACGAATCGTTCGATATTTGCTACCTATTCACAACTGTAGTTTTAATATTAATTAAAATATAGGGGATTTTTTTTAAGCAAATTTAAAAGTAATTAAAGCAAAATTATTAAGAGAAAGGCGTATTATTTCTAGTATTATCTACGCTTAAAAACAAACAAACGCTCAAAAACATGTTTATTTGTACTTGTTACGTTTATTATATAATTTTGAACTTATTTGATATGAAAAAAAATATTGTGTTTTAGTTCTTGAAGTTGGTCGTCGACTAAAGAAAAAGTAGGGTTAATCATCAAAAGGCAGGAACCAAGTAAAATCTTATTCTTATTCTAAAAATAAGATATTGTCAATTTTCAAACAATTTTCCCTGCAAATATAATAGGGGATCGGACTACTTTTTTTTTATTTTATAAATTCAAACTTCTTAGTTTCTGCTATCGAACACTAAAATAATTTTAACTCTATCTTTAAAATTGGCCGAGTTATAAAGGTTTGAAATTCAAGATTAGACAGAGAAGCACATACCCACTTGTGACGTCATTTGTTAGTAACGCCATATAATCTCCATACAAAAAATCGTTTTTGAAAGAGACAGACATATTGAAACTTTTAAAAAACACTGTAAATTCGTTTTCCAACCGATTCTGTTTTTTTCTTCGCGAATCGTCTGCTACTAATCTATATTTTAAAAATAATTCATAAAATATGGTAAATTAATTAAATATGGTGAACAGCCCGATCTCCTATTCGCCTATCTCTCTTTGAACTTTAGATTTTTAATAAAATATTAATAAAGTTCTGAATTTGAAAGAAATCATTCAAACTTTCCTACAAAATTTAATTCATAAGTTCATAACTGAAACTTTTGGACAATGACGGCTTTTGATACGAGTTTGTTAAATTTACTCAATTACCCGGGTCTCTATTTAATTTTACATAAAGAAGGTCTGTTTCAAAACTTTGACTCGTTTTATTAATAATTTCTTTGTTTTTAATAAAGTTTATTTTTGACGTATCTAAAAATGACGATGTCATGGCCATATTAAAAAAGGAAATTCATTCAAAATCTAACTTTAATACTTCATGGTATTTTATAGAGAATTTATTATAATTCAGGCTCTAAAAAGTGTGAACATTTTCTAAAATTAAATTTAGATTTTTGTTACCTTGCTTTTTATTCTATAAGAAAACTAGAACATCTTCTGTAACTATGTATTTCTTCTTCATAATTTCTTGAAAAGCCTCTTAAATACGTGAAATCCCCATAGACATGTGGCATTCCCATCCAGCGAGATCCCTACCTTACCTACTCAATATCCAAACGCAATGAAGTTAGCAACACGAGAACAAGCGGTGTGCGTGCGACCTCAAACACGTCACACATTCAGCCTAGAATGACACATTGCGGGCAAAGTTAGGCGCGTGCGATTGTTATAACTTCACCCATTGAGGTAGGGTTGCCAACAATTATCCGTGGCCGAGCTGTAGTGTTTTGGGTTCGAATCCTGGTGGGGGGGATACTTTGTTCGATTAGGTTACGTTTCAAGCCAAATTGTCTGATTGCCCGTAAATTAAAATGATTTGGAGCTTGTTAAAACATGCTAAATTCAATGATAACCGGTGCCATAAATCTTTGTCACCAAGATTTGCTAACTCTTCGGTCTTACACTATACAAATAAATGTATGTCCAGATGCTTTTTTAGTTTTTTTAATATACAACGCTGAAAAATGGAAAGTTCTTTCTGCGTCTGTATCATATTTTTTAAATTGTACTTGATATTCAAGGCAAAACTGAACAAAGATCTTTTATGATAGTCGTGTACTTTGACATTTAATATAAAAAATACAAGCTGGTAGATTTTTGCTCATGTGGCAACCCTGGCTATAACTTTGCCCATTGAAAATTTGCCGATGCTTGCTGGTGTAGTTCAGGGTTTGGGTAGTGGATTTGTGTTGCTAGGGAGCTCGTGTCAAATATTGTATGGTATGTTGTTTCGCAACCTTTTTCAGACTTCTTTTATCATTTACAGATTAATGTATCTAATGAAAGGCAGTGCCAGGGTGTTTGGCTAGTGCCAGTTGACAGGGTAGATTAGGCTGTTTTAGTAGGACTTTATCTTCTTAAAAATGCTTATAGATATGACTATTATTGAATTCTACGTACTAATTCTAAGATTTTACTATATTCTTATACTTATTTTTTTGTATATACCTACCACTTAAGTTTTGCAATTATTCGGGTAATGGTGTCGATTCACAGTCACGCTTAATTTCGTCGGATCTTTTTACTTTTTAAATATTAAAAAGGGAGAGACAGGACATCCTAATATTAGAGCTGTCTAGAGCTTTATGGACGCGTCGATTGCACAATTTTGGAGAATACATCCGACGTAAAAATCTCTTAATCTGACAACTATGCCCTCTAAATCGTTCATCTGAATTCATCACCTCTCTTTCATTGGTTATAAAAATGAAAAGGATAGGTGGATTTTAAATTAGAATTAGAGCATGACTTCCCGAAATGGGCCCAATGTTTATTTGGTATTAAAAAAACTTTTATTGTCCACAGATAGTCAACAAGTGTCATTATATCCACGGAGAGTAATTGACGAGCCGCAGTTTGAGAAGCCCATTGGGAACCACACGTTTCATATCGGGAGAGAAGCCATGCTTGGCTGTTCTGTGGTTAACTTGGGGAAACACAAGGTGAGTTTAGTAGGTACCTGGTCATAAGTTTGTGGTCCGGTAGCCGCCACGGAGCTGCTGGGCACTACACGAAGAGTGTTGTAGAGGGTTATGTGGCAATAACCAGGGCACAGTCCGAGGGAAAAAAAAGTATTTATTTATATATTTATATATAATATTAACTGACAAATTAGTAGAGAATAGTAGAAAAGCTATTTGTATGTACTATCGGAGATCAGGACATGAAGTGAAGAGTTTGGCAGAAAAAAGACAAAATCGAAACGTAAGAAATCTAAATTTGAAAATGAAAGATAAAATTGCCAGCAAGAAAGGTTGCCAGTCATAAAACAGGAACGAGAACGAATGCCTCGTTACAAGTTTAATATAATATTTAGGTAAGAATATATGCTACCATTTTGTAGGTTAGCAATAGCTAGTAATGAAGTTTTAGTTAATAAGTTGTTTCGGATATTCGAGTGAAAATAAGATTTTTCTCAAGGTAAAAGTTGATAATAATAAATAAATCTTTATTGATTAAGCCTAATTACATTTATCCATGATATCTTAAGAGAAAGAACAATAAAGCTAATGGTGTAACGAATAGCTCCCAAGCTAGAATAATCTGTATTATGGGAGCCAAAGTTCCTCCGAGTGACAACAGCAAATCGATTATGAGTTACAATTGGAAAACACAGGGCTAAGTAATTAGGTTGAAATAAATATATGATATGCGTGTGTGTGTGTGTGTGTGAGAGAGTGTAGCGGTGATTATGTAATGAAGATGGGGATGGAAGAGAGGGAGGCCAGCCCTACGCAGACAAATGCTTGGGATTGGGAGACCACTAGCCTCTCTCTCCACCATCAGATACGTGTGTGCGGGTGTGTGTGAGGGTATGTGAGAGGGGGTGAGTATGTGTATGTGTGTATGCGCAGAGGCATGAGGCATGAGAGGAGTTAGTTAGTTATTACATGACATATACTTTTTTAAAACAAATGGGGATTTCAGATTCTTTTTTTCGAAAATCTCTGATATAAACTCTAAAAATTCTCAATGGGGATCTTTGAATAAAAAGAAACTGAAATCCCCACAGTGGGATAAGTCACTAGGTATTATTGGAATGACCCCGCTTTTAGGTGTCACATAACTTTTGTACAGATTGTTAAAGGCTTCTAATATTTAGTTGCCAAATCGACTGAAAAATAAGAATATTATAAGAAAAGAAGAGTGACAGTGGATAAGATGTCCCCACACATTTATTTATTTAATATCTGTGATTTATTTCGTATTCATGTTCGTTTATAAACCTAGGAATTTTAATTATAATGAAGAATATACCAAATGGGAGTACAATGTGTACAATGCTTACTTAATTGAGGTTTAATACTCCGTTATCTAATAAACCTGCCGTTCCTGTAATTATGTAGAACATTATAAATAATGTTTTACAAGCCTCCTCTCTCGCAATCCATACTTAATGTCGTAACACGTCGTAAAGCAGGTGTCAGACTATTGAGTTTAACAGAGGCTGTAAATTAGTAAACTTACTTTCATGGCTAAAAAGTCGGGGATATGAGTTGTATGTCCAGCGAATTGGAGAGGAAGACCATCTTTCAATCAGCAGCTCATACACATCTCACTGAGGGGCTTGAGCCTACCTTGGGCGATCGTCAACAGCTCATATACGTCCCCACCGAGGGGCTCGAGCCTACCTTGAATTAGGGCGATAAGACCTTAGTGGACCACGCTGGCCCAGTGCGGGTTAGTCGACTTCACACACAACCTTTGAATTTCTTCGCAGGAGTGTGCAGTGCAGGTTTCATCATGATGTTTTCCTTCACCGTAAGAGCGTCGATTAAACGTACATATGAATTCGAAATTCGAAAACACATTGGTAAGTACGTGGTGCGGATCGAACCCGCGTTTCCCGGACGGGAGGCAGCGGTCCTAACCACTGGACCACCGACACGCTCTCGACCTTGGGCGATCACGTTGGTTGGCCCATTCGAAACTGTACTGAGGATTAAATGTATTAATTGCGCTTTTGTGCTATTATCTTCGTTATTTATTATTACTTATATTGTGTTTTGATCATACCTTATCCATCCAGCAAATAGGCCAAATAACCAAGTAGGCGCAGTGGATTCAAATAAGCTCTCATTTAACCAGGCAAATCAGACATTTAAGTCTTTTTAGGTTTCCCAAGATACGGCCTCGCCTAGATTGGAGATCTCAGTTATTTGTACCTTTGTTCAAACCAAGACGTAATTCTATTTAATTTCACAATTTTAAACGTTTTTAATTTGTATTTTTTTCATTCGTGTTGACTGGCATTTATACAACTTAAAAAATAAGAATAAAGCGATAACTAACACAGCAACAATAACACACACCACAACAACAACATACAACTTGTTAAGAAAAGAACGTTTTAGGTTTTATTTCTTTCTAATAAATTAGTACAAACAAAAAATTCCATAGTAAAGAATGCGAGTAAAACTCCCTTATTTCCCGGAGCGATTCGTGCCCTACTAATTTGTAAAGTTAATTCCTTGTTACCTCCGCGACGCCGTAACTCCCGTAACTGGTCCATAAACAACTCTAATTACGCCCATAATGCCGCATCCGCTCCGTTCACAATTAAAGTTTTATACCTCTGATGTACTTTGGGCTCGATGCAAGGAGTTTAAAGAAAGTTCATATAAATAAGAAATAAGATATTATGTTGTTTGCGACGTAATTTTCTGAAGATAATAATTTAGGATGTCACGATCTTATCCTTAATTTAACTTATCCGTTCAATTCGCCTTCTAAAAATAAAAAGAGACAGGAGATGGACATCCTAGTCTAGTATAATAGCTGTCAAATGTAGAATTTGAACCTTTTGGACGCGTCGATTGCACTGTAAAACATCCAACTTAAACAATCTCACATTAAAAATTATACTATCGTTAGTGAAGAATCGCTCAACTATTTCCTAAACAGTATTTTAGAATCCTGTTACGGTTTTATGGCATTGGAAACAATTTTTTTTTAATCTCTATAAACCAACTAATGATAAAGGCATTTCAAAACCTCAAACATAACCACTTTTTGAACAACTTTTACATCTAAAACAAGTGCCTAACAAAAACAAACGTGAAAAATATTGGTCGGTTAATTCATAATGTTTGTTTTCTGTGAAAACTGAGGAATTAATGTTACTCACACACGGAAAACATGTTCCAACATGTTTGAATTCAGCAAACGTAGCAAAAACTTTGTATTTTGACGTCTGCAGAATTAATTAGTTAGCACCTTTTGACGAAAGCCCTTTGAAATTAGAAACGGTATTAGCCTTGAGGGATTGTCTTCATCTTGCTAGTAACTTAACTTTAGGCTTATAGGCTGTATACTGGAAGAACCCACTGGCAAACTTAACGGTACGAAAGCGGTATGTTTTTCATCAGCCAATAAGCCACCTTAATTGCTACCTTTAAAATGGTAATATATTGATTTTAGATGTTGATATAAATAAGACAATGCACTGCTGCTGGTTACATTTATTTACATTACATTACATCTTATTATGACCACAAATCTGTTGAAAAATAAAAAACCTTATTTAGTTATATTAGAATAAATCAAACAATTTAAAACGCCTTATTGTGGGGTTTGAATTCATAACAGCTAATTTTTTTTAAACTGGTCCATTTTAAAATGACTTCTTACGAACTGTTCACGAAAATATTAGAATAGCTTTATTATCTTCTCAAAGACGAGGAACTCGTCTTAGTAAACGGGTTTTAAGGACAATTTCCACTTGTCTAATTGACGAGCCGTTCAGAAATCCTACTAATATTATAAATGCGAAAGTTTGGATGTTTGTTACTCGATCACGCTTCAACCACTAAACAAATCAAGATGAAATTTGGCGCACATATAGATTAAATCTTGTTTTAGGACATAGGCAACTTATTACCGCGGTTAAACATTTCATTCCCACGGGAAAACTCATTTAATGTGGGTGATACCGCAGGCGGAAAGCTCGTTAATTTATAAATATTTAATATTATAATATCAAAAGATGGATAAGTTGAAAGGCAAGTCATTGATGTATTGTGTCTATTTATAAATAGCTTGTTACAGCAGAATGGTTCGGCAACTGTCCTCGTGTAAAGGCAGCATTATAAGCCTCAACCAGGCGAGAAAGGAATGTTTACCAAAGGCACCTACGTGAATGGAATGATTTGAAATGGAGGTTTTTGTGCAATTTGTATGACATTGTAGCAATTAAGGTGGCTTATTGGCTGATGAAAAACATACCGCTTTCGTGCATTGGAAAGGAAATTTTAAACAGCATTTTTTTTTCGGAACTAAGGTGCTGGCCCCGATTCACACTGTCACGCGCTAATCCTCAATTTAAGTTAATCTGTCCTTTTTACCTTTTAAAGATTGAAAAGGGACAGGCGATGGCCATTCTAATATTAGAGCTGTCAAACATCGAATTTGAACCTTATGGCCGTGTCGATTGTACAATTTTAGAGAGTACTTAAAACATGCGACTTAAAAGTCTCTTAAACTGACAGCTTTGCCCTTATTTTAGGTTATCAATCGTTCAAATTTATATCATTCTTTCATCACCTCTCTTTCATTGGTCATAACGAAAAGGATAGCTGGATTTTAAAATTAGAATTAGAGCATGACATCCCGAATCAAGGCCATTTTCTTCAATTTCGTCAACTAGGTCTATAAAAATACTAGGTATAAAATACCTTATATAAAAAAAGTTGAAGTTTATTTATGGCGAGATACAAAAATATCGATATCGACTAAGGTCTATTTGAAAAAAAAAATATACACTCAGCTTTTACATATTCAGTTTCCAGTGCTTGAAATTCTGATTAATTTTATTATATTTTTAGTAAGTAAATTAGGTATGTTAATTTGCTTCCCATGTAAAATTACAGATACTCTCCTTCAAAAACATCTTAGTCCACCGAAATCCAAGACGAAATCATCATAGCACCTCCCTTGAAATGGCGTCAAGAATAGCAAGAACCAAATTGATTTGGTGTTCGCCAACAACATAATTTAAACCCTTGGTCACGTGCGCGTTTATTGCGCGCCAAAAGTTACAATGGCCCAAGGCGAATAGTAATAGCCCGGGGTAATGTTATGTAATTCCTGGGAATTGCGAACCGGCCCTACAAATGTTTATTTTTCCTGGATTTCTGTTTTGGGCACTGCTGCTTTTGAAGGCCAGTTTTGGGATTGTCACAGTTACTCATTATAATAAAACATTTTTGGAAAATGATAATAGGGGATCGGACTGTTCGTAAATTTAACATATTTTATGAATTATTAAGATTTAGATTAGTAGCAGACGATTCGCGAAGAAAAAAACAGAATCGGTTGAATAACGAATTTACAGTGATTTTTTAAAGTTTCAATATGTCTGCGTCTCTTTCAAAAACGATTTTTTGTATGGAGATTTTATGGCGTTATTAACAAATGACGTCACAATTGGGTATGTGCCTCTCTGTCTCATCTTAAATTTCAAACCTTTATAACTCGGTCAATTTTAAAGATAGAGCAAAAATTATTTTAGTGTTCGATAGCAGAAACTAAGAAGTTTGGATTTATAAAATAAAAATAAAGTAGTCCGATACTCTATTCAAAAACCCAAAACTGTATCCGACTTTTAGACTTTACACAGTCTTATCCCCTAATTAGCAAAATAACGCAAAACCTCTCGGGTGGTGTCAGCACATGAAACTGAACAACTTTTGTTACACAACTATTTAAAACTAGCGGTCCGCCTGCGGATACACCCTCGCGTTGTGTAAGATTTTCCCGTGGGAATAAGACTTTTTCCCGTAAAAAGTATCCTATATCCAGGTTACAAACTATCTCCATTCCAAAATTCATCCAAATCCGTTGAGTAGGTACTTTAAGCGTGAAGGTGGAACATACATCCAAACACCTAAACATCCAAACATACAAACATCCAAATGTCCAAACTTCCAAATATTTCACAACAAATATTATTTTTAGTCAAACCTATGTTTAAAGTTCAAGACGTTTTTATTTAAAGAGTACTGAAAGTGGGGAAATGTTATATTTTCAACATTAAAATTTAAACTAAAAAAGAAAGCATGTCGTTTTTTATAGTACTTATTTTTGTTTCTTTGTTTGTTTTATTGGTAAAATTTTTGTATATTCTAGGTAGTCCATCGACATAAAATGGAATTTTCAATTTCCAATATCCCGCACGAACTATAATATTTATATAACAATTACAATACTGAGTTGTCGTAATGTTTGTTTTGAATTTTCACTAAAAGGTATGTATGTAGAAAATTACGTTAGTTTTTACACTACCGCCCAAAAAAAGTGTATTCAGATTTCATGAATGTTATCGAGTTTATTTGTTTCATCATAAATTCGAAATGCCTAATCAGATTTGAATGGTTAGGGTATCGTTAGAATTTTTAAATAATCTTGAAAGCTATTCTTGAAAAAATCAAGATGGCGACTGTATTGTGGCCTCATTTACAAAATGTGATAAAAATAATATTCTATACCTAGAGATAAAAAAAGCTCCCGAACTGCCATTACCGACTGCAATGTCAATTTTATTTTACATTTTTATTACTTTTTAGTTCTTTTTTGGCAGAACAGTTGTGTTTTTTAGTGATTTTTTAATGTAATATTTTGATTCAATAAATGCACATAAACCATTTAATAAAACGTAAATATTATTATCTAATAAGCGGACGCTTTCCTCCTATTTTGCTAAAACCTAATATATCTTTACGACCTCATATAAAACCTTAACGTGGTACGGAAATACGATTATCATCTTTCCCAAACACTTCGTTATTAAACATGTCCCACATTTTAGGGTTAATTTTATACGTTTGCACAGGACCTTTATTAAAAGCTGATGTAATTAAAAACATTAACTGTCACGAGAGAAAATGAACAAAAATTATTTATAAGGGGTACGTTGTTAGCCAAGAAATATGATCGCCTTTTAGAAGTCCGATTATTTAAATAATGTCGATGGTTTACAGGTCGTGTAATGAATTATATTATAGCGCTGGCCTTACTTTGACAGTATTTGTACTTACTAATTGCATCACACTAATATTATAAATTTAATGTGAAAATATATTTGGATGTGCCGTGTGGTGACGGCAGATTAGAATACATTTGTCACCAACTCTTCCCGTGGGTGTCGTAAGAGGCGACTTAGGGACTACACATTGAACAGAGAACGGGCAGCAGCGCTCTCTGATACAGTAACCTTTTAAACTGCGATGTCCAACCCGCCTGCCAAGCGTGGAGATTATGGCAAAACCCTGAGGAGGCTCATAGTCCAGCAGTGGACTGTAACGGGCCGTTGATTTTTTTTATATTTGGATGTATGTTTGGATGTTTAGATGTTTGGATGGTTGTTCCGCTTTCACGCCTAAACTATTAAACGGATTTGGACGAAATTTGGAATGAAGATTGTTTTTAACCTGGATTAACACATAGGATACTTTTTACCGGGAAAAGTCTTATTCCCACGGGAAAATCTTACCGCTAGTTAATAATAATAATCTTTTTAGTCGGAAAGGTTAGTTCGGTCAATGATTCAAAATTATTATTAAAAAACTTTTAAAAAGGTAAAAATCTTTTAAATAACTATTTTCATTGGCAGGGCGCGTCATACGTAATACATAACACAGCGTTTTATTTTATTTAGGTATGTTATTATTGAAATCAGTTAATATTGCTATTTATAACGCTTTATTTATATATTATATAGATAACAATTATATAAGTAGGTATATGATGGCTCACGGAAGATCAGCGCCGTAGCCTACCTTGCTAGGCTACGGCTTTTGCTGAGTGAGGCCCTTTTTGTCTGGGTGTCGCAACACAGGGTTAATTTTGTATGTTGTTTTTGTATTATCATATCTTTCTGTTGCATTGTGTACTATTCTTTATGTATGTGTTCAGTGTTGTGATGTGTTGTGATGTCCAACAAATAAATGTTTCTGATTTCTGTTTATTTTCTATACCTAATCTAGGGTAAGCTCGGTCGATTCCCTGTGGAGGTGTATATGTACTTGTTTCTTATTTAAATAAATGGTTTCACGCTTACTTACGTAGAAATTTGAAGTTGGTACCAAAATAAAAATGCAGAGATAAAAAAATTAAAAGAATTCATTCGAGGAGATCATTTAAAATGAATGAAACTTACCACAAAAGATTATTTTCAGACAGAAATAAGATAAAAAATAACCTTTTTAAGAACAAATTATGAGAGATTATAGATTACCGTAATTTGTACGGTTGGGGTTAAATTTAGGTATTAATTTGGGATGATCCATCGGCCGTTGAAGCCGCCCTAAAGAGGCTGTTGTCTTGGCAACCTTTTTTTTAATTAAACTTGATGGAAGTCTTAATTTTCCGTCATTAGTTTTCGTTTACCAACCCTTTCTCAACTTAACGTTCTTGAAATAGAACGATTAAAAAAATGTTATTATAAAGCTCTATCGTCGCCATTCACTTTATGTGCAAAGCGGGGGTCAAGCAGAACGGCCGATCACTGATTGATTCGCCATTTTGTTTGACCCCCGCTTTGCATAAAATGTGATTGGCGAAGAGAGAGCTGGCTCTATAACACCGTATCTTAACCGTCTTATTTCGTAGCTTCGTCGACTACCATCCGTGACGTGTGGGACTATGACGTGAGAAAGATGGAACACAGTTCAATAGGAATGTGAAATTAGAACCAGTTTTATTTTTATAATTTGACAGCTGTCAGTTGAAAGCGATTCTACCTCGGGCTGAAAATTCAATTCTCTCCTCAGGCTAGTTCCGACATACTTTTCGAGTATGAGTAATGAAAATAAATTTTGCATTGACATCATATTAGTTTTTAATTCGTGAGCTGTAATAAATATTTTCACTTAAAAAAAACCTATTTTTACGTTTAATTAAAAATTGTATTATTTGTCAAAAATTTTTTTTCGTATGATCCATGTTCATTAACCAAAGTATTTTTTTAAGCTGTAACCTTAATACAGAGATAGGTAGAGGCACCAATAGCGGATCCAAGGGGGTTTCAGCATTAAAATGTATTAAGTCGTCTAAGCTAAGGGGGTTTCAGTACAGAAATGTGTTAAGTCGTCTAAAGCGGATCCAAGGGGGTTTCAGCACCAAAATGTATTAAGTCGTCTAAAGCGGATCCAAGGGGGTTTCAGCACCAAAATGTATTAAGTCGTATAAAGTGGATCCAAGGGGGTTTCAGCACCAAAATGTATTAAGTCGTCTAATTTTGCAGGTACTACAGGTTTACAAATCTTGCTGTAGATTTAGACAAAATCTAAAATTATTCTAATTGAATAGGACAAAAGCCTCCTCCAAAAATAAATACTGGATCCGCCTCTGGTATTTAAGTGTTCTGAAAGGTACGTTGCAGAATCCTACTAATATTATAAATGCGAAAGTTTGGATGTTTGGATGTTTGTTGCCGAATCACGCTTGAACCACTGAACGGATCGGAATGAAACTTGGCACACATATAGGTTAGGTCTTGGAATAGGACATAGGCTACTTTTTACCGCGGGAAAACACTTCATTCCTACGGGAAAACTCATTAATCGCGGGTAAAACCGCGGGCGGGAAGCTAGTCTTTAATAAATTAAAAAGGATATTCATTAAATATTTTCTTAAAAAAAGCGTGTCAGCATAACACGACGCAAATAAATCAAAGTCACCGACGACATAACAATTTAATTCGAGGCCCACGCTTTACTACAAGAATACTTTCCAAAATTACATTTCGCCGTGTCATAATCGTAAGAAATTGCACCATCTCAGTGCGTATTAAATTAATGATACCTGTCGGAATCCGTTGAAAGAGCTTCTTGGAAGAAAGAGGGGAAGCGGGGACGGGAGCGGAGGTTGTACAAAGGGTGTCCCACAGACCGCAGAGACACAGACTCTACAATAGGGATAAAACTGGAACCTATGGCGTCATAGAGTGTTTTAAATGAAAAGGAAACGTCAAAAATCTCTTTGTATAACCAAACAGTTTGAACGGAATACTTATTTGATAGAGTATTTTTTAAAACAAATAATTTACATGTTTGTTACAATGTTACACTTTGCCTTATTAAGACTGAGACATTTTGGGCTTATTTGCAAATATCTTATATATTATCACATCTCACTTATATTAATTTATATGTGAAAGTATGTTTGGATGTTTGTTCCGATTTCACTAAACTAAGTATTAGACGGGTTTGGATGTAACAAAATGAATACTTACTGAAATAACAAATGCGAAACTTTTTACGGTAAAGGAAAAATCTTACATTACGTGAACGTAGCTGCGGGCGGATAGCTGCTAAAAGAAGTTCGGATATCAAACAGTTTCAAACGGTTTTGTTTTGTTTTGTCTCCAAACTAAATATTTTGTTAATAAAATCTTTACAGACGTTCGTCAACTGTTAGAAACAATTGCAAACTGTTCATACTCCCACTGAATATTACATAAATGAAAAAAAAAATGTTGTTCTAATTTTTTGGATTGTATCTGAAACGTTTTTAAACGTTTCCAAACGTTTATAAACATTTCCACTGTTGCTCCCACACCGGATGTTTATAATTGTTTGGAAACGTTTCTAAACACCGGTGTAGGAGCACCTAAACGTAAAATTAATAAACTTTCAATTATATTCTCAGCATTTGTTTTTAATACAAACATATGCGTAGTCTTAAGGATCTCATAGTCGATTGTTTGTACAAAGGAGGCCCTAAAACGGTCATCACTCACTTGTGCCAACAATGGAGCAATAAAATGTACAAGAAATAAAGGGATGTACAAATGTGCGGCCGAGATAACAGCATGTTGTGATACATCTATCATTGGCTGTTTTCTACCTACTCTGTGTTTATAACGTCTAGAACTTGCTTTTTAATATTACACCGTAAAATACGACGTACGAGAATGTTCAGTCCAAGAAAGTGAACAATTTTCCCCAAGGAACATAAGATACATTTTTCATACTAAATCTTTCATCTGAAGCGGTTTTGTAGGGATCAATTTGTTTTAACGTTCATCAGCCTATGATCTTTAGTGAAAATTGTTCAGTTTTATGGACTAAACTCTCTCGTAAAGGATAAATAACAACTTAAATGTGTATAACCGTGTGGGTTGCAAGGTCGACCACTAACCTCACAATTTTTTTAACGTACTAATCGCAATTTCTACCAGAGTAGTAAGTAATATAGGGGGCGCAGAATTGCGGGGGAGCAAAGGCTCGTACCCCTTAGAAATTTATGAAAACGTATCTGGGGGCGCCCTCAGACGGGCTCGGACCTCGGCCTAGAACGCTGCCAGGGCGAATTACGCGTCGGAGAAGAATGAATGAATTAATCGTATGATTAGATCCGCGTTTAGAGGCGCTCATAAGGATAGAAGCGTGATTTCAACATCAACATCAACGGTTATAGTCCACTGCTGGACTATGAGCCTCCTCCACTTAAATGGAGGGTTTTGCCATAATCTCCACGCTTGGCAGGCTAAGATCGCAGATTAAAAAGGTTACTGTATCAAAGAGCGCTGCTGCCCGCTCCCTGTACAATGTGTAGTCCCTAAGTCGCCTCTTACGACACCCACGGGAAGAGTAGGGGTTGGTGAAAAATTTATTCTACTCTGCCGTCACCACTGTATAAAGCAGTGCTCATACATATAGTGTAATGCATAGATATATAGCTATAGCTATGATTTACTGTTCTAAAGTCAGTCGCTTGTCACCGCTCTATACATTTAAACGTGGCCTTGTCTGTACTACTTAAAATAAGAAACCTAAAGGAAATATAGTTCAGTTTAAAATATTATTTGTGTTCTATTTAATCGCCAGCGTGAACATAAATTTGGTCCTTCGAAAGGAACATGTACTTTCGAGGCCAACGTGAACAGTAACAGTTTGTGTGAGACAAGTGATTCGCCATTTATCCGACCGCCATATTAAAATTCGTTGTGTTGCAAGTCACATCGAGTGAAAACTGTTTGGTGTTTGTTGGACTATTTTAATTACATTCCTAAACATACAACCCTACCAATTACGGTTGTTGCGTTTCTATAAACGTGTTTCTATTAAAACTATCACATCAAGTGAAGAGTGTAGTGTGTGTACTGTGTACCTATTGTTAAAACTCGTCTGTGCTATAACGGAGTTCAAAAACTTAAACACCCTTTATAAACGTTTATTGAGGTGGATAAATAATTATCATAATAGTGTTCACAGTTATTACCTAAAAAATAAAAAATCTAGAACATTCCAAAATTCATGTTCTTAAGGAGTGAGCAGTACGACCTTAGTCCATCTATAGGAGTGAGGGAGTAGCAAAACTACGCAATCCTTGCAGGCAACGGAACGACTTCAACCAGAGACACAAAATACAGATTCATCCGTCAAATATGACGGATAGGTAACACTTGTTTCCTGCGTGTAAGCAAGACAGACAGGACGTCATCGATACGGAGCAGCCTACATACACAGGTCGGAGCGAGAGAGCGAGTACGCTGCGTCACATCAAAAGTACGACGTATTGCACTGCCGCGCCGCGCTCGCGCCATCCCGTCTGCCCGCCCGATGAACTACCAAGAGAAGTGACGCCGCGCCGCCATTTGCTTTTTCCTTGTATCACGGCACGGCACGGATTACGAGCAAGAGAATTACTGCGTGTACAAATTTGTATTGTTTTCAACACAGCAAGTTGGTTTTTGCCAGAATAAAATGACGGAATTACCACGTCTGGTTATCGCCCGAGGACAAGCGAAGGGGACTATTACGAAGATGTATAACTTCACCAAAGGTGAAGAAATATCTCAGTGTTCCCACGCAGCGTTATTCACTAAAAAACAAAGGTTGATTGGTGCCTTTCAGGAATATTGTGAGCTAAATATAAGTGTTTTGGTTTTAGAGCCGCAAAACAGTGAAGATTTTTCCGAAGTTGAAGATAAATACTTGGCTGCCTTGGCTATTTTTGAAGCCAAGCTTGCTAGCTACGGTGGTGGAAATGATGACAACAAGTATTCTGGGGGACCTCAGCAGCGTCTACCGCCTATAAATATGAGTAAATTTAACGGCCAGGTAGGAAATTACATTGATTTCATCAATCTTTTTAAAAGTGTTATTCACTCAAACAGTCAGCTTTCTGATAATGATAAATTTTATTATTTGAAATCCTATCTTGAGGGTGAAGCTGCTGACCTCATCAGACACTTATCTTTAGATTCAAAAAATTATAAAGTGGCCATGCAACTTTTAGATGATAGATATAACAATAAAAATAAAATTGTAAACTTTCATATTAATTCCATACTGGATATAAAGCCGATAAAGAGGTGTACTTCCACAGAATTAAGAGATCTTATCTCAAAAACTAGGCAACATTTAGGTGCACTAGAAAGTATAGGAGTTACCATTAAGGATTGGGACTTAATTATTATATGTATATTGCAAAAAAAGATTGATCAGTATACGCTCAGATCTTTCCATTTAGAACTTAAGGAAGACCTACCTGATTTAAAAATGTTTCTAAAATTTTTAGAGCAACGTGCAACAGCACTGGAAACTGTTGCTGAAAGCAGCAGTGCGCAGGCACAGTATGGCAGCAGCAGCAGTGCAGTGAACAGCAGCCGGAGGGCAAGTTTGGTAACCACAACAAAAACAGGTAACCCCACACTTAAATGTAATTTTTGTGATGCTAATTTTCATAAATTGCACCTGTGTGACAAATTTAAGCTAGCCACATTATCTGATAGGTTACAGTATGTTAAAAAACATAATCTTTGCCATCTGTGCTTGAAAGGCCATCCTAATAAGTGCACTCTAAGCTTCCGTTGTTCACAATGTAAACAAAAACATAATAGCTTGCTACATCAAGAAAATGCTGATGAAGTTTTAAGGCAGGTTACTCTTTCTATGAGCCATTGTGATGATGTTTTATTACCTACCATAAAAGTTAGGTTATTTGATAAAAATGGCAAGGAAACAATAGTAAGAGCGCTTTGTGATTCAGGTAGTCAGGTATCATTCATTCTATCTGAGCTTACGGACAATATAAACTGCAAAATAACAAACAAACCTACTTCTATAAGTAGCATATGTGATGGGAAAAATAAAATAACACAACAAACAACACTGCAAGTTTATTCAGCTACAAATAACAATAGTATAAGATTGAACTGTTGTATAGTGCCTAAAATAACATGTGATTTGCCACAATTTCAAATTGATAAAAATATTATAAAGCTGCCTTTACACTTAACGCTTGCGGATCCAAACTTTTACGAAAAAGAAAAAATAGGCATACTGTTAGGATGCGACGTTTTCTTTGAAATATTACTTCGAGAGCAGTTTCCTGTGCTTCCTGAAGGATTGTATTTGCATAATACAACATTTGGCTACGTAGCGGCTGGCAGGGTGCTTCGTGTTTCTTCTGTGGATCCTGTAAGTAACTCTGTAAGTAACTTTGTAAGTATATCACCTGAAAATAAAAGCGAACGCCTTAGTAAATTAGAAACTACTATGAATATGTTCTGGAAATGTGAGGATGTGCCCGAGGTCTTCACAGAGGCCTCCACTGAGCAGGAGCTTGCTGAAAAAATTTTTGTCGAGTCTGTTGTCTTAAAAAATAATAAGTTTGAAGTAGACTTACCTTTAAAGCAGAGTTTAGACAACATTAACATGGGCAACTCACTGTCACGTTCACTTCTACGTTTTCACAATTTGGAAAAAAGATTTAAAAAGGATCCTGTATTGTTTGAAAAATATAAGGCCTTTATCGAAGAATACATCTCCTTAGGTCACGCAGAATATGTAGATATAGAAATATATGATTTAGATTGTGGTCAAGTTTATTTTTTACCCCATCACCCTGTCCTAAATGAAAAAAGTAAAACTACAAAACTAAGAGTAGTATTTGATGGTTCCATGTTTACAAATCTAGGTTTTTCATTAAATGATATGTTGTTAAATGGACCTTGCATACAAAATGAGTTATTTAATATTCTCATATTATTTAGATTGCATAAATTTGTTTTAATTTCAGATATTCAAAAGATGTTTAGACAAATAAATATTAGCCCTGAACATCGTTGTTTACAAAATATCTTATGGAGAAACACTCCAGAAGAAAAAGTTAAATGCATTCAGCTAAAAACAGTAACATACGGGTTGAAAAGTTCCACTTTTTTAGCTACAAGGTGTTTAGCTGAATTAGCTTATAAATATAAAGACCAGTTTCCATTAGCTGCCCCAATTCTGCTTAATAATACATATGTTGATGACATAATCTGTGGACATAATGAAATAGGAAAATTAATGGATATAAAAAAACAATTAATTGAATTATTAAAAATTGGTGGTTTCACATTGCATAAATGGTGTTCAAATAATGAACAGTTGCTAAATGACACCCCATTCAATTCAGAAAGGTCATATGAATCAGGTCAATTAAATTTTTGTAAAAATGATGATAATTTTGTCAGAACTTTAGGTATGACTTATGACATACAATCTGACACATTGAACATTTCTAGCCCACAACATGAGTTGATGGAATCTTACACAAAGCGTCAGGTTCTTAGTTTTATGAGTAAACTGTTCGATCCTTTAGGCTTAGTAGGACCGATTGTTGTGTATGCTAAGTTAATTATGCAAAAAACATGGCTTGCCAAGATTCAATGGGACTCGCCCCTTCCTTCTGAATTAAACATTGAATTCAAAAATTTTGTTCAAAAATTTAATAAAAATGGGTACTATAAAAGTTCACAGAAACATTAATACAACAAATGCTAAAAAAATAGAGCTAATAGGTTTTGCTGATGCCTCAGGCAAGGCCTATGGTTGTAACTTATATCTAAGAGTGATTGATAAAAACAATGAAGTGCAAGTAGGTCTTCTTTGTTCCAAGTCAAGAGTGAATCCAATAAAGCCACTGAGTATTCCTCGCCTTGAGTTAAACAGCGCATTGCTTTTAGCAAAGTTATCTAAACTAGTTTATTGATTTATATCAAGGGGTTTAGAAGCGCATTTACTACAGGGCACAGAGGTGTGGTGGCATGGACCGCATTTCTTACAAAATCCTTTTCACTCACATAATCAAAGTTATGACTTGCCAGAAGTAGTACCAGAAATAAAATCTGTCAACATTGTGACAGCTAATTTAGATAATAAAACATCACCCTTTGATTTATTGTCTAGGTATTCAGATATTAATAAATTGAAACGGATAGTTGCATACATATACAGGTTTTACAACAATTGTAAAAAACAAAAAGAAAAAAGAAATAACAGCCACTTGTCTTGTAAAGAGTTGAACTTAGCTTTAAATAAAGTAATTAAAATTGAGCAAGGTCAGCACTTTACTGCAGAAATACAGTCGTTGTTATTAAATAAAAATATACAATCAAATTTAAAGTCTTTAAATCCTTTCTTGGACGGACAGGGCCTTCTTCGAGTAGGAGGTAGGCTTCAAAATGCAAATTTACCATATAAAGAGCAACATCCTATTATTTTGCCTAAAAAATCAGTAATAACTGATCTCATAATCAGTAATGAGCATAAAATATTATTACATGCTAGTCAAAAATTGATTTTTGCAAATTTATCACAATATTACTACATAGTAAATGGTATAAGAGAAATAAAGCACGTTATACACAAATGTCTTATTTGCTTTAGATTAAAGGCCAAGGCATCAGAACAGCTGATGGGTTCTCTGCCTGCAGATAGGGTCAATCCTTGCAGACCGTTTCAAAAGGTGGGAATAGATTATGGCGGACCATTCTCAATTAAGATGCACAGAGTTAGGAAACCATTAATATTCAAGGCTTACATTGTGCTTTTTGTCTGTTTTATTACAAAGGCTATTCACATTGAGCTAGCATCGGACATGACCACTGAATGTTTCCTACAATGTTTAAAAAGATTTATTTCACGTCGTAATAAGCCGTCGGTCATTTATTGCGATAATGCTTCGACATTTAAAGGTGCAAAAAATGAACTCGATAAATTATACCATCTGCACTCCAGTCAAGGGCACCAAAATGCTGTCATAAATCTGGCGTTGGATCTAGGCATTGAGTTCAAGTTTATACCTAGCTATTCACCCGTTTTCGGTGGTATATGGGAGGCAGGAATAAAAAGCGCCAAATACCACTTAAAACGAGTGGTAGGACAACAGGTTTTAACCTATGAAGAGTTAAATTCTGTTGTAATACAAATTGAAGGAATTCTCAATTCCAGACCTATTCTGTCTTTAAAAACAATTGATCCCAATGATATGTCATACTTAACACCTTCTCACTTTCTTACAGGTGCCTCACTTAAATCGTATCCAGATACTGATTTGACAGATGTACCAATAAATCGATTAAGCTTTTGGAAAAAATGCACTCAAGTTATTCAATCATTTTGGAAAACATGGTCAAAACAGTACCTGACTCAACTACAGAGCCGCCCAAAATGGCATAAAAATATACCTAACATAGAAGTAGGATCATTAGTAATTCTGAGAAATGACAATACTTCTCCTCTTTCATGGCCTATGGCAAGAGTGGAATGCACTTATCCAGGTGCGGATGGCAAAGTTAGGGCCTTATCAGTAAAAACAAGCACTGGTGCAATAATTCGTACTAGCGTCACAAAGGTGTGCGTTCTTCCTATAGAGGAATAATTTAATGTGGTTGCCACACTGGCTATGCTGGTGTTGTTCATTGTAACTTGTTTTCATGTAATACTGCGTTGTTTAGACTTCCTTACATGACTGTATTGTAATAACTACTATAGGATAACAATTATAGTAGTAACTTTATTATAGTTTATCAGTTATGTTTCTATGTACTGCGTTGTATAGGCTTCCTTAGCTACATTGTAATAGCTGCTATAAAATAATAATTATAGTTAGTTTATTATAGGTTCTAAAGTAGGTTCCTATATTTTTTTAGTTTAAGTATTGGTTCTACTGTCTAAAAATGTGCCTGTTCTGTTATTCTATTTAATGGTTACTATTAAAAACAATGATAGTAAGTTTATTATTAAACAAAAGAGCAAACAGAAGTTAGCATTAGAGCAGCAGTTTGGTTTTTTATAAAATAAGAAAAATGTTGTTATTCTTTTTATTATTTAGCTATTCCAGCTTTTTTGTTGTAAAAGAATATAGGTAGGTAGTTAGTTATGTTTGCTTTATGTGCAGTTTAATGTTTGATCAAAAACAGTAAGTTTAAATAATAAGTTTTTCTGTCCATAAGCTTAAATTCCCTAGTTGGTAATAAGTATATAATTATAAATATTAAGTTTTTAGTAAAGCTGTGCTCATATGTAGGAAGGGTATTAAAAGAAAAGGCATATATTTGTATAAATAAAATGTTTAATATTTAAAAAATTTCAGCCTTCATGCATGGCTAAGAGTTAGTTTTTAAATTAGTCTTATGTTATTTTAGATGTTTTTTGCCGTTGGCCCCAGTTATGTATAAAGCAGTGCTCATACATATAGTGTAATGCATAGATATATAGCTATAGCTATGATTTACTGTTCTAAAGTCAGTCGCTTGTCACCGCTCTATACATTTAAACGTGGCCTTGTCTGTACTACTTAAAATAAGAAACCTAAAGGAAATATAGTTCAGTTTAAAATATTATTTGTGTTCTATTTAATCGCCAGCGTGAACAACCACACGGCAAAAAAATATAAGCGTGATTTACGATGACAAAATTAGAAATATGTCTTATCTATTTTTTTATAAATAATGGCTTACGAATGCATTCTAATACCCGGTCCCTTCAACCCAATACGAAAGATGGTGTGAGTGCACAAAGTTGTCAGTTTTCAGATGCGTCGGTAGGTGCGGTTTCTACCTGAAGGATAAACTAACCTCACAAACTGTGGTGTCGGTGTTATATAGGTAGAGCCGGCAAAGTCCACTGGCTGGGTTTATTTGTACTGTTTGAAGAATGCATGAGATAACATCTCATTCATCAGCCGTGTGGTGACGGCAGAGTAGAATACATTTGTCATCAACCCCTACTCTTCCCGTGGGTGTCGTAAGAGGTGACTTAGGGACTACACATTGAACAGGAAACGGGCAGCAGCGCTCTCTGATAAGTAACCTTTTTAATCTGCGATTTCCAACCCGCCTGCCAAGCGTGGGGATTATGGCAAAACCCTCCACTTAAGTGGAGGAGGCTCATAATCCAGCAGTGGACTGTAACGGGCCGTTGATGTTGATGATGATGTTGAATATCTCATTTTTAAAGCTGTTGAATTTAGACTGCATAACTCACACAGATACATTGATTGCATAATAATTAGACCTTATTGACCGGACGTAAGGGCACCAGACTAACATCAGAAAAAAAAAAATTAAGTAAAATGTACACAGTATTAAATATTTGGAATTATTCCGTTTACATAGCCAAGTGTCGAGTCCGGTAACATCAAGTTGGTTGTCGTTATAGAACAATATTGTAACTGTGGTTTTCGTCGAATCCGGCAGCATCTTTTGCGAGATCGAACGATTATCGTTCGAATTAATTATATCTTTTACAATAAAATGAGTACTCAGTCACCTGCCTTTGTGCCTTTTTTGAGTTAATAAATTGTAAGACGTTATAATGAGTATTATGTTTACATTTTGAATTTTTTAATAATAATATGAAGATTAATTTTTAATTACATATCATTTACTCATAATTTGAAATTGCTAATTCGATCGCAAGTTTGTTTCAACTTCGTAGACTAGGTATTTAATAATTTTGAGCCAATCAATTTGTTCGCTATCTGGCATCAGAATCTTCAGTCACAAGATTTATTTTCAACAATTTGATTTTACTGATTTGAGATTCCATTTAAACATAGTAATGGGATATCTAAAGTTTTAATTAATAAAACTAATTCTTGTTTAATTGCGCAAGTTTGTATTGTAGCAAAATAACTTGAAATATTATCTTATTAAAAATATTTAACAGTTATTCAGATTGTCAATCAACCAATGTTTATTAGTAATGAAATTCTATAATTATTATCTACAAGTACAGATATTTAAAACTATGTAAGGTAATCAATGATACAATGTAACGTCATGACGTGTTATAAATATTTACACGACTGCCCAAAAAAAGTAGTGTAATATGTTCAGGGTTTATGTATAAATGTACGTATGTATGTAATATGTGTGTTACTTTGTTCCACCATAACTAAACTTCTAAATGCCTAAACAGATTTAGATGTGTGATTGAGCATTCGTTAGAATCCTCGAGTGACACTAGCTATAATGTTTTTCAAAGTCAAAGTCAAAATCATTTATTTCCATAGGATGTTATTACATCACTTAGATCCGTCATTACATTTTTGGTAGCGCAGTCGTGTTTTTAATTATTAGATGATTATTTATTCTTCTTCTTCTTTATCGCGCAGGTTGTAAGGTCAACAACCGACCACCAAAAGCGTGCACTAAAATAGTTTATATCGAGTGGTTTTCATGTCGATTCGACAACAAGAACACGCAGCCACTTGTTTTGACCATATTTTTATTTACCTACCGTATTTTAGAGCTGTCTTTCTTTTTCTTTGTCTTTCCGATTCCAAATTGATACAGCCACACATGTACTAAGTCTATTAACGCATGTAGGTACCTGGTTAGGTACATTAATTTCAACGGCAATCAAATCAAAAACACCTCGTCCGTATTCATTTGACAAATGCTATCTCTGGAGAGCTCGTAGGGACCTGAGAGGTATTTGACAGGACCATTAATTTAGCCGTAAAGGCGATGAGTGTGATGACGCGTCATGTGATAAACAGCGCTTTTGATGCTCAAATAAAGTCCCGTAATTTAGCAGCTGATGCTTTTATCAACACGAATGGACCAGTTCTATGTGATGATGAACGAATTTACGTGCTTTAAAGATTGAAGTGAAGGTTGGTTTGGTAAGTTTGAATAAATGAGCCTTGCGACACTGATTTCACTTACAATAGGTTCATCAAAGGCCCGTTACAGTCCACTGCTGCTGGACTATGAGCCTCCTTCACTTAAGTGGAGGGTTTTGCCATAATCTCCACGCTTGGCAGGCGGGTTGGAGATCGCAGATTAAAAGGTTACTGTATCAGAGAGCGCTGCTGCCCGTTCCCTGTCCAACGTGTAGTCCCTAAGTCGCCTCTTACGACACCCACGGGAAGAGTAGGGGTTAGTGACAAATGTATTCCACTCTGCCGTCACCACACGGCTGGCAGGCACGGGCGGCAGGTTCTGTATGCTACCACTAAAAAAAAGGATATTTAGAAAATATTAATGAACGAATGAAAGATACACAACTCCATGTTGAAATGAAGTACCGTTATGTTGCATTATCATCGTTAATGTGAAGTGTTTATTGTTTCGTTAACGGGTCTGTGAAAGGAGAAATTTATTATAAGGAAACATTAGCGTTGTTAATGGTAATGGATGTAGGTAAAACACAGTGCTAAGTACCGTTCTGTAAGAAGTTGCAATCTTTTGGATTTTTTTGTATACTTCATGTTCGCTTTGTGTTTGAATGATGTTCTTTATGTAGTGTATTTATATTAAAGAGATACAGCCTCCGTGGCCGAGTGGTCGAGATTTCGACACCCATTACGGAAGTTCCGGGTTCAATTCCCGGTGGGGACACTGTCAAGCAAAAATATCTTTCCCGAGTTTGATTAGGACATTGCAGGTTGAATCATCTGATTGTCCGAAAAGCAAGATGATTCCGTGCTTCGGAAGGCACGTTAAGCCGTTGGTCCGGGCTACTATATAGTTGTTACACGAGCCATATCAGTAGCCTTTGGCGGCTCTAAAACACTGACACCAGGGTTTGTAAGGTCGGTTGTCGATCTAACAACTCACGTGATATGATGATTATTATTAATGTATAAATAAGATTTTCTTTATAGACATTGCCCAGTTACAATTATATTTATGTACAGGTATAGATAGAATCATGTATGTTTATCAGCTATCTCATTCCCATATTAAAGGCTCTGTAGGGTCAGAGAGCCGTGCGTGAGATATCCCCACATAATTATTACTACTTACGTATTATTACTTACGTAAAGTTTTAAAAAGAATATTTCAGGTTTTTTTTATTGTTTGCCACATCACAAAATGTCCGCGAAATTCTAAAATTTAATTGAAAATTACGTACGTAACCGCTTTTACGAATAATTGATGGGTTAGTGAGAAACAAACACTGAATGCCATCAATTACTGAAAACAAAGTACCAATTTTAACCGAAATTTCGTTTCCTTTTGAGATATTAATGAACGTTTTAATAAATAGGCAAAGGCCACGTGATTAATTTTATTTTCTTGTCATCGATGGGATGAAAGATGGTAGCTAGGTTATTTATTACATTTTGCTCTTCGGTAAATGGCAATATTATATCAAATTCGAAATTTAATTTTAAATGGATCGAGTTAAAAACCAGGAGGCTATGAGCAAACTGGAAAAAATAAGGTTTCACGTTTTTTGCTAACGGTATACTGACTGAGTAAATTATTTAATTGGATACAGGAAAAGTTACAATTATTAGTACATTACTGCCGCGGCCGCAAAATAAGTTATTATTGGACGAGGGCACGTTTAAAGTCCGAGCCGCAGGCGAGGACTTTTATTGTGTACGAGTCCAGCAAGAGTTATTGCGGCCGAGGCCTGTACAGTGCTTTTCTTTGAAATACGCGAGGAAATTATAAAACACAAAAAAAATTACCTTATAAAAACCTTGGATTTGGATGTGTATCGTACTAAACTTATAAATTCTAACCTTTATCACTTTAACCTTTATTTCGACTACTTGAACCATTCATTGTTGTAATATTTCCCTAATTCAATGATTAGTTAACTCCATCATGAAAAATAAGTAACAAAATAGTATGATAAAATTAAGAGATGAAAATTACAAACCGCCATATTGCGTGCTTTTCTTTTTTTGTTCTGTGCCAGTGTCATACAGAGCATACAGTCAACTCCAATCCCTACGATTCGTGTACGATTCATATAAAATTTGAATTTAGAACATAAGAGTATGCTGTAAAAAGACTCAAAAACATTGAAATTTCTAGACGAAAGTTACTTTGCCGGCCTAGGCCGTTTGAGGGCACATTCCTGGCAGCTGTTTTGTATGGGGCAATGTTTCGTCCAAAAATGAGTCATTTCGCGTATTGTTTTTTGGCAGTAATGATCACATTTTTGAGCGTGCCGGAGAAAAATATATTAAAACCATAAAGAAGTATCGAGTACATTTGATTTTCTGAGTTTATCACACTAATAATGATATATGAAAAAATATTTGGATGTTTGTTCCGCCTTCATGAGTACTCAACAGATTTGGATGAAAGAAATGAAGATAGTTTGTAACCTGAAGAAAGCTAAGTCGAATAAATAATATCATAATAACATAATAGAGTTATTACAAAAAACGTCACAAAACAAACGCGATAATAATAGCAAACAATAGCGTGTTTTCCTTGGTAAAAGCTTCGGGAGCAAACAACGCAGATAATAATGTTATTCCAGATTAATTTCAAAACAAAAGGCCCGTAATGGCGGACATTACTGCGTGGGAGTCATTTGTGCGTGATCTTTTTCGCTTATTTTGAACCTACCAAGTCTACATTAACATAGTGGTAAGAAAATAACTAAAAACCTCTCGGGTAAGACAATGAACAACTAAAGGCCAATTTACACTTCGACAAGTAGCAAGTAGCAAGTTGCAAGTTTTTCCTGTGGCCAAGGAAACACTTGCACATGCAAAAAATAGAAATCCGGTCTATATTTTGCAAGTGCAAGTGTTTCCTTGGCAACAGGAAATAATATGCTTTTTGACAACAGGAAGGTATGAAGTTTTTGTTTTGACAACGTGCTTGCCTGTTTTGGTACTTGACAAAGTATAAACTGGCCTTTATGAGTGAAGGACGACCTAAGTTTGTATCTTGTTTGTATTCTACTTTTTTTAAATGTAATTTTTTTGCATAAATTTTAAAGTGGAACACACAAAAGGCTACTTAAAAAAACAATAGAAGGTAGTTCACTTAATAACCAAATGTTTTATATGAGTTCTAAAATAAAATGTTGAAATTACTGAGTAAAAGATACAAATAAACGAGTAAATACTCGTATTAGTCTATAATTGTGCAAAAAATATTCTGCCACAAAAATCTGATGTTTTATTAAAAAATCCCTGTACCCGAACCTCGTTAAAATAGGTAAATATTTGAGTTTGTAGGTATTTCTTTAATATTACCACAGTTAAACAAGTGCTGTATCGTTTAGTTTCAAATTATGGCTAAGCTACCTTGAAAATTTTGTTTACGCAAACAGGTTGTTATGCGCTTACAAAACAAATACCAGTAACAGCGTAGGTGGAAGTTACTTTCTAAATAAGGGCATAAGTAAGTAGCCCACAAGAGACTTCAAAATTACATACAAACTTTTAATTTCTTCGCAAAGGTGAAAGTTACATTGAATGAATGAACATCTTTATCAGCTGCTCTATGTAAGTCCCTGCCGAGAGCTTGCATCTATACTAAATTTAGGTAATCAGACTGTAGTTGGTCACTAAGTCTCGGCTGCGCTGGTCTAGCCTCAGAGAAACAAAAGAA